>VZTZ01014101.1:8644-380122 GCA_013400955.1 Drymodes brunneopygia
TTTTTTTTTTTTTTTTTGTGAGAAGATACAGCTGAATGGGAATTCTGCCTCCACTTCCTTTTGAACACCTTTGTGGCTGGATGTAGAAGTTTCCAGATAACTGAACCATAACTATTTCTTCAGCACTTGATCACTAGGTAATACTTGCTTGCATCCTCACTTTGGTCAGTATAGAGATATTTCATTCCCTCTCACCTTAAGGTCCTTGATGTGGTTTCCACTTGTGGTTTTCACTAACTCCAGCATTTGCTGCTGATTATATAGGACTGCAGCTTGCCTTGTAATCTCATCAGTGCATCTGACTTGTTTCCTGGGTTGGGATGGGGGGTGGCAGGGAGTGGGACATGCTATTCCTTTTTAGTTTGCAAATTCTTTCAGAGCTTCTCTTAAAGAAAATCCTCTATATGCTTTGAAAAAGTCTGGGCAGCATATGTTACTGTTTACATGCTGTCTTATGAAATGGTTGCTTGCTGCTGTTCACAGATGTTCAGAGCACAGTCCTGACTTACCAGGATGTGTTTATTGGTAGCTTGTACTTGGCAGTTTTTATTTCATAGCCCACTTGGGTTAACTGACTGCTTCTTCTTGCCAATGCAACCAACCTCTTTTGGACAGACATCACACAGATTTTTCTGTGTCTGGACACGAAGCAGGGGGGTGCTGAATATCCATATTTTGACATTCTAGAAGCCAAAAACTGATCTGCTGACTCAGGGTGTTCTTTGCTTGCTACATATTCATCCTTCAGCATCACTTGGCCCTTACTCGTTGTGCCATAGGCATCTGTACAAATATCTTGGACATTTGGCTTAGGTGTTAAATAAAGAAGGAACTAACATGAAGGCAAGAAAGTTCAACCAGATGCCCCTTTCATTCAATAAACTGAGTAGTCATTTCCCATTACTTTTTTTGGTGAGCCAAACATCTGACAGCCCAACTTCCACAGTTAGATCCCCAGTTGCAAAGGTGATAGCCTTGCTACATTTTTAATTAATGTCTCTTCAAGCTGTTGATAGAATTCACCAGTGGCATCTTCGTCATCTGCTGTCGTAGGAGTGTTAATCTGTATGATCGACATAGTGACTGGATTTGCTAGAGAAAGAACCATAACGATTTTATTGCTGATTGGATTACATCCAAGCTTATACTTTGATCTCCTCTTGGATGTGACAAACACAGTGCAAGTTTCTTCTAATTTTTCTGAGCTTAAGCAGCAGTGCAAGTAGCTGCTCATCATCCCAGAATGGCACCTATTGTTCCATTGTAGCACTGATTTTATATTTACCTACTTCAGATTTTTCCAATTCTTTTGTCACAATAATGTGCTTTTCCCCCCCCACGCATTTCATGTTCTTACATTAACACTTGGTATGCAGAGTAATCTTCAGGCATTAACTTCCTAGAGTTTTGGTAGAGCCAGAAACACTCTATGACCAAATACTCTGAATGAACCTCTTCTGATCTGTAGCATCTTGCATTCCCATCACGGGAGAAATAGAAAAGGTTGGATCTGCTGGACATTGCTTAGCCACGCTCTTTTTCTAACCCAGCAACCTCTCCAGTTGTCATCTACCTAATCATGCATGTCTCCTGAAGTTTTGCAATTCACCTGTCCCATGATCAGCATTTGGATTTTGTCTACTCTGCTCAGTCTGCAAGAAAAGAACTCATCTGACAGGAGTCAGGTTCCTTGGTGAATATTTAATCCACAAAAAAGACCAATGAAGGTGGAAGTACAAAAGGCATAAAAATGTGTTTATATATACTGATGGAGTGGGTCACAGAAGCTGAAGAAAATATATAACATTTGAAAACCAAAGGGAGAGTCTGAATATTAAACAAGTTGACTTCAAGGAATACACATGGCAAATGTTCCTTATCTGTAAGCAGGAGTTGAGTGAACACTGTGAAATCTCCAAAATGTAGCAGAACTGGTTGACACATATTTGGACCATCTTCTTTTGCATCTCATACCATTTCATATTTATATTTGATCTAGAAATACGGCGTGTCAAATTACTTTAAATCAGGACCCTCCTAAAACTCAAGGTATGACTCAAGTTGATTTTTAAACTGACTCTGCTTATTAGAGCATGTTTCTCTTTTGAAGGTACTCCTTTGCTACACAGAACAAAATGACTGCTTAAGAAAAATGGAAAAAAAAAATCCCAGAACGACTTCCTATTTTTTCTTGAATGCTTACATAATATTTTAACATGTTTTTCTGAACTTAGAAAAATTTACTTCTAGGGACAAACCTGCCATGCATGTTTCACTAAATGATTTGGCTTTTCTGGGGTGCAAGTCAAAGCAGAATTTGGGATATTTCTGTGTGCTTTTCATTTCACATTATATTCCTCAATGATTTTCCTAGATTCATCTTCAGGACTTTTCTCCTACTCAATTTTAAATTAATTTTTTCTTCCTTCAGATACCTGTGGATATGACCTTAGAGGAAAAACAGAGGGGTGTCAGTACTTCCAGTCCAGTTTGTAACTTCTTCTATTAATCTCTCTTCATAAGAAAAAGAGACAAATGAATAGCAGGGCCAAAGGCTGACTATTATTGATAATTCTGGGATGTTGTTTGGACATATTGTCTACTCTTTTTGTCTGTTTACCTGAAACCATTAGAATTTGTCTCTTGAGGATCTGTTGACTCTAAGCTGTGATGCATTAGACACTATATATCACCAGAAAAAAATTCCTGTGACAGAGTCCACCCACTGGTCTAACTCTTTGTCACACATGTCAGGTCCTGCAGCTGCCTAGAGGCTCTCCAAATGACCACAGAAATCTTTAAATAATGACAAAATAATTGCAAAGTGAATTTGAACCTGATGCTGGCAATCAAAGTAGTATTTGTTTAGTCTGTTCTCCTCAGGTTCTTAATGTACTTCTCTTCAGATTAATCCTGCAATTGATTTAAATACACTCTTTTTCTTGGAATGACTGCACATGAGATTTGAAAATTAAAAAATTGCTTCATCTAACCTTTTCTCAGAAGAATTCCATAGATTTATGTAGCCACATATCTATGAAATCTATGAAACATAACTGCATATCCTGGTACTCTGAAAAAATGTTTTCAATATGTTCAATATAAAGCCATAACCTTTACCTCATTTATGAAATGCAGACAAGAACTACTTTTTCCTTCTAATTTTTGCATTATAGACAGTAAATACAATCTTTTATACATAAATACCCACAATTACAACAAGTCATTATAATTCTAATTACCAGCAATTAAAATGCAACAGTAATGTATTTCCTTTCAGATGCACATCATTCTTCTCAGAGTCTACAGACTTGTAATTGCAGTATCAGAATAATCAATATGAAATAAACAGAAATGCAAAAATATTAATGAGGATCAGTGAAGCACTTGAAGAAACTCCTTGGCAGAAGCAGAGATGACAACTTTGTCTTTGCCCATTACCATCACAGCTCGTAACTGGTATTTGGAAAGTAAGGAAAGATCTTTCCCTCTGAGGTACTACTTTGATTTGCCCTTAATGAAGACACGCTGTCTGTCACCAATTACCTCCTTATTTTCCATGTGTCTTAGCACAGATGCCAGAAGGATTTGCTCCCTGATCTTTCCAGTCACCAAGGTGAGACTGACTGGCCTGCAGCTCCCTAGGCCTTTCTTTTTTCCCTTATTCAAAATGGGGATTATGTTTCCCCTTTTCCAGTTGGTGGGAACTTCACCCAGACTGACACGATTTCTCAAGTATGATGGATAGTGGCTTAGCATTTCATTAAGTCCCATGGACTTGATGTAGGCTTGGGTTCCTATGATTAATTCATCCTTATCTTTAGGAAAAATTTTAGTAAGATACTTTTCCTCCTGATGTCTAGTTTAATCCTCCCTTACTACAACTTAAGGCTGTTACTTTTGTCTTATCCATCATGGATTCTGAAATATTGTCCTTCTTTTGCAGCAAGTCATTAAACATTTGAAGAATGTTAGTGACTCTCCACTCTTGTCACCTCAAGCCTGAGCATTATTTAAACAGTCCAGGTGTGTAAACCCATGCTTCAGAAATCACTCAGCTGGGTGGCACACTGCCTAGATCCCCTTGCCAAAGGGAGTGCTCGGCCCTACAAAGCCATTGGTGATATCAGCCATTGTACTTCTAGGAACAGGATTGTTGCAACTGCCAACTTCCACCAACAGACTTTTCAGTAGTCTTTTCATTACCAGCTTCAGCTAGAACAGAATGTTTTTGTATTTAAGAGTCAGCCAACTCAGCTGTTTACCACTGATACGCAACAGGGACAAGTGGCCAGGTGCCAAATCACTATATAAATGTGCGATTATGTTTTTAACATTTACCTAAGCAACAAAGTTCCAGAAAAAATATCCAGATACTACCAAGTACCAGTTTGTGGAAGCCCTTCAGGAGATCTACATATTGAGGTATCTTAAGAAACATAAGGGCTTGTGGGGATAACAAGTTCAGAACAAGACTTTCCTGTATTCAAGTGGAGTGGCAAATAAGAAAACTGAAGCATGCTAACTGCTTTCTGAATACTGATAAAAGACATTTATTCTAATGGATTTTCCAGTGAACTATCTTGACATTTTTACCCAGAATTTACATTCACCCAATGTAAAGTCTCCAAATGTCAATGAGATCTCCACAGAAGAAAAAAGAATTTTGGTGGACAATTTATGCTTTCACTCATGAAATATACCTTGTGTCAGGAGGACACAAACTGTGGAGAGGAAAGTATGGTCCAATGTAAAACAGTAAATATAGGCACTGATAACCAGAGAACTGCCTGATAACTCAGCAGAGCTGTGTTCCTCTGCATTTTGTGTGAGTAAGGATCCTTCCCCTCTCGATCTCCAGGGACAACTGATCTTTCAAGAGGAGAATTCTGAATAATAAGAAATGTACTCAAGTAGAAGAGAAGGAGGAGCACAAGAGGGAAATGATTCATTGCCGTAAATGAAGTAGAAGAATAACCTATTCATATGCAAGGTCATCTGTTGTTCTGTGTCATTGTGCTAATGAATCACCGTTTGTTTATACACTGGGAGTAGTACCTTACCAGTACAGAGAGGAAACAGAGACTATTTGTAGCAGGGATTATACCAGTAATTTTAGTGAAAACTTCTAATTTCTAAACACCTGACAGAAAAAAGGGTTGTATTCATACCTAAACCTGCAGAGACTTCCCCACTTCTTTGGACTCTGTGCAATTTAAACATATTTGTCTTAGTGCCAGATCTGTGGCCAACTGATCTGAAGCAGAATTTGACAGTGCAGACACTGACATATTATGAACTGCCAAAAGTGCAAACTAGGGAGCACAATGTTTGTGCTTCTTCTACAGCTAAAGTGTTCATTAGTGGTTTAGAGGAGAAGAGAAATGGAAAGGCTGTGACAGGGAATAACTTTACTGGCAATATGACTAATTTATGCTTTCATTTTCCCTCTAAATGTCTTAAGAAATGTTACCTCAACTCCAAGACATTTATTCCAATAACTCTTAATTTGTGTATTGAGGAAGTTTATGTTCACATGTTGCCAAAGAATCTGAACAGAGAGGATCTCTCAGCCTAAATTCCCAAGAGGTGATCTCTTGATTTGACTAGACCAGTTGCAGTTCTCTGAAGAAGACTGTTTTCTGAGTTGGTCTGTGGATAAGAAAATGGATGAGGAGTATGTGCCAGTATTTTTTACAGTTGTTCTGAAACCTGCAAGGAGGTCACTTACGTGATTCATGCAGTGCAACCACGGGGTCTCCAACTGTATTTCACTTCCTGGTGTGCAGAAGTAATGCAAGATTCAACAATACATTCCTTCCTACTGATTGGCAGAGAAAAAAATCCAAACACCCTGGAAACAACTCTGTACAGGTTATCACACCCCTGTAAAAACCAAACAAGACATAAACCTGATATTGAAGCAATGCTTCAGTTTTCAGTGCCAGATCTATGAGCAGTGGACAATTAACTCCTGTAGAGGAGAGACAGGAATGGGACAGAGTCTTCACTTACTACTCTGCAGAGCCATGTAGCTCTGGAAAGAGCCTGGCACCATCCATCAGCCTGCACCTGACTGCTCCACAGCTCTTCAGGCCTGCTAGTTGTTACAAGGGATCAGGCTTCTGTTACTTCACTGCTTCGTTTATGAGCTGTAAGCCCTAGATTTGATTCATCATTCCTTCCTCTAAATATTTCAGAAACGAGAAGGGAGAGAACTTCCAAGGTCCTGGTGGTCATGTCTAACATCCAGTTTTAGGAAAAATCGTGGAAAAAACTGTACCAAATTAAAGACAAAAGAGCCAACAAGGAATAAAAATATCACCCAGGATTGATACCCAGGTAAATATATCTATACATCCATAAGACTATAGTTCTTGTTCTAAATTTGAAAAAGGAAAGAGTGTGGTTTAGGGAACAGTAGGAATAGAGATATGAGTGAGTTAAAAGACATGAAAAATATTTTCATTTTAAGTTTGGGGAGAAACCAAGCTGAATTTTGAACAGTTCTAGAGTAGGCATATAATTAAATTATTACTATTAGACCCTTTCTTTAGTTGTAAATTTATTAAAAGAAAATAATGACATTTTCGCATATTTTTTTCACTAAAATTGTAAGAGAAGTTATCTGGTATGTACTTTGTGAATAAATAGTAGACAAGTAATCGTGCTTGTTGCTTAAGGTTTTGATGCTTACATATATTTACTACTTCATGATTTTATAAACTTACTTATAGACTTTCACTTAAGTTTAAACTCCTGCTTTACTTTGTAATAATTATGGGCAACTAACTTTGATAAATAGCTCAAAGAAACTTGGCCTTTCTTTTCTTTTTGGTTTCCCTGTTAGACTTTCTATCCTGTAAGATGACTGCAAAAATAAAGGAAGAAAGGAACCCACTATCTTATCTTCATCTTCTACTTCAAGATGGGGAAGATAATAGAAAAGACAGTATAACACAAGTAAATTTACCTGGTTAAAAACTGAGTTGTTGATAAAGATGTGGAAGAACAAGGCTAAACTCTTAGGGCTTGACATGTCAGCTCTGCACAACACCATTAGAAAATTTAGGAGGAAGAACAGGTTGTGGTCAAACATTAAAATTCCACAGGGAAGAAGGAGTCTTCCTCTCTTTGCAGAAATTCCAAGGGACTATTCAAAACCTCAGCTATTTAGTCTTCCGCTTCTTCTCAGTGTCTACTGAATTGTAAATATACTAAGTTCTAGCATCAGCATGGCTTGGCCTAGTCACAAAAAGAACCCATTGTATGTCTTGAATACTAGAAGATATTGCTAACTCTTGCAACTGCAATTGAACCTTGACATTGCACATTGGACTGTATATGTTACACACATGAAAGCAGTTCAGTAAATAAGTCCATCAAATGAGGTAATGAAAAAATGTAAAGAAGAATGAGAAAAATGAGAAGGGACTGTCTTTCCCCTACTCTCTGAACTCACCCATAAGCTGGTGGAGAAGACTGGACTTCTTTTGGGGTAGAGCATTTCCACAATCTTCCTGTCATGTAAATGAGAAAATTAAAAAAATTAAGTCTATTCTAAAAACAATAGGAAGTGACAGAGAATGTTTTCAAGCTGGGCTCCTTCTCATCTCTACAGATGATTAACTAAAATTATTCCCAGCATGGATTTTCCCTGTAGTAACTTGGTCTCTCCTAAGCATTTTCAGGGATGTTTAAGATGTTAACACAGCCTCAGAGATGCTTCCAGAAGCAATTTAGACAGAATGTCAAATACAAAAATAGTCTATACAGGGTATACACACCCATATTTACCTTGCAGCTCTCTTTAGACTACAGGAACTAGCAGTTAGTGAAGCACGTAGAAAGATTTGAGCATCATCACAAACAAAAAATGGCTATTCCACCATATATTGGGCCACAGACATTACCTATAGATGTGTTCATTTCTCTCAGTCATTCCTGCAGAACACCATGGGCACTTATAATATCCCTTTCAGGTAACAGTGTTCCACTGTTCCACCTTTCCTTGATCTGCCTGATTAAGGCAGATGTTAGGGCACCTATTAGGATGTGTATCCAAGTTTTATAAAGGACTGAGAGTTCACTGAACAAATTCTACCATTAAGTGTCTTAGAGTAATGCATGTCTAAAAATCACTGAACTGCATGATAATCATGTTTAGTGGGCCGTGAAGCATAAATACAGGCATTGTTAAAATTAGTTTTTTTAAATGGGACAAGTAAATATGCAGCTCTTATAAAGAACTCATCCTCTGATTTGGAGAAAAAGATCTGTTCAAATGTAACTTGATGAAAGAGACTATCTTGAATTTCAGTGTATTCCAGAGTAATTCTATTAAAGAGCTGAATTCTACATTTTTCCCCCTACTAGGGATGTTAATCAGTTCCTTGATGTGATATTAGTTGCATTTAACCTGAAAGGAGATGGATTCAGTCATGCATACATGACTAACCCTGTTAAAACCTCAACAACAGAACTGAAAGTCTTCCATCTAGATATTAACTGGACTACAAAAGCCATGCTTTGAGATTCAGAGCCCTAAAATGTCAATAATCACATTGAGTCTATGACAGAAAAAGCAGAAAGTGCAAAAGATGATACTTACTGTGTACTTAATGGAAAGGCAGGAAAAAAATACAAAATACCCCTTCCTTAATACAATTTAGCCTATACAGTAAAGGTTTTGAAGAGACAGCTGTCTATTCAAAGAAAGTGGTAATTAAGCAACAATTAAGCACAAATTAATAGATATCAGTTTTACCAGGTATTTTACTCCTTGCTACAGACTTACAGTTTGGAATTAGACCTCTATCCTGTCAAAAGCCTTTGATTTGCTTTGACACAAGGGAGACTTTGACAAGAGGTTAACTGTAGCCTGATATTTTAAAGAGGATAATTCTGACTTCATTGACTAATGGAATACAGCTGATGCCACTGGATACCAGTGAACGTAGTCCCACTATTTCTTTCTGCCCTCCTGTCTTCTTGATTATACAGAGCAGAAAATGTTTTCCAAAGGAAGCAGAGCAGAGTGCATTTCCCACAGAGGTCCAGTATTTCCCAGGTGCTTTTGGTTTGCATGCACTAGGTGGAAAGAGGTTCTGTGTTTATCTATTTGGTTGATTCAGTCAAGTTTCCCAAACACTAGAGCAAGGTTTAAGGAGCAATATAAAGATACACATTAGATGTGTTTGGATATCCATTCTTTCTGTGTAGCCTCTAGCTGTCAGTCAAAACAGGCATAAAACCTTTGAAGGGCTTGTGACATAAAGGACATCCATCCAAACGTACAAAATGGCACTAGATGCCTTAGTTTCATACCTGACATAGATGAATTACCTAAATTTGAGGTATTTGAACTGGTTTTTGGTGGCAGCAAACCAGATTTGTTAAAGTCAGATCAAATTAGGTGGACCACATAGGTGCTCTTTCCTTTTTCAGTGGTGAAAACACGGCTGAAGTAGAATGTTTTCCAGAAGAATTCTTTTTCCTCTCTCTTCTTACAGCTTATTCTTACAACAGCAAAAGGTTGGTACAGAGGCCAAATATTTGTCTTGAGGGCGTTACAGAAGGCTGTCATATCTTTTTCAGAAAACACCCTGAAACACACACTCCCACTTCACTCCATCAATGGGTTTCTTCTCTCTTCATGTCATGGCAACTCAGGACACCCTGGGCAGGTTTTTGGGGTTCGGGGGTATTTGTTTGCTGTTGTTGTTGGGTTTGGTGGTGGGTTTTTTTTAAAGATCAATAGTAAGATTTTCGTTTTCATTGTCTTTGAGCACACTGGAAACCAGAAAGCCAAATCAACATGCCAGGGAATCTGCTTATTGATAAATAATCCATCTTCTGGATGTGGCGTGAGTTACTGAGGTTTCATAGTTTAATTCTGTGATAGTCTAATCATATAGCCAATGCCCCAGATTAGGAATTAAAAGTATATTGATCAGTACTGTCTTTGAAAGAACTAATTTAGCAGATAGAAGATAGTTTTATTTACTATTACTGATAGCTCCCTGCCAATCCTGTGTATCCAAAGTCATAAACTTTGAAAACACAGCCTCTCACCTGAGGAGTGAAGCAGCACAAGAGACCTCCCACCTATTAGCAACAGCCTGCCCTCAGACAATTTGCAATTACAGAGTGGTTAGATTATTTCATTCTAGTTTAATATTTTAATCCATAAATTCGCTAAATCTTTCAAGTTAGAGAATTCTTCCTGAGGTATTTAATCAGTAGCTGAAATGAATAAAAACTAAGAATGGGTAATAAATCCCCCATTTAAATTATTCCAAATTCACTCTCTTTTTGGATGAATATTCAATATTTCAGTTTGCCCAAATACATAACTTGAAATGCAAATACTTTAGGATTCCTACTTCCAGATTGTATCACAGTGCTACTGTAAGACAGATTTTCTTAATTACAACAAAATACTGACTTGCACTGCTATGAGAGAAGTAATGCATTAGGCCTTGTATTTCCTTCCCCTGAAACCCTGATCATGGTTCTTGGTAGGCGACACTGGGCTGTTTTGAGCACCAAGAGTTGTGTCCTCTGAGGTTCAAAGGAAATGGAAAACTGTGCCTCCCAGATCACACTCTTTGGCTCAGGCAATCAGCTTGCACCAACCTGAGCTGAGCCTCCAACAGGACTTTTGGTTTTGCCTCCAGAACAGCCACAGCTGCTAATGCCAACAGGATCCCTACTGGAGATCACTAGGCTCAGTATCTGTTTTCTACCAGTGATGTCATTTGTTTCGATGCTGTAAAATATGCAAGAGAACAAGCCAAAACCTTTTCCTGGAGGCACAGTTGCTGAGGAAAACATCTCTCTGTATTCAGTACCTCAATAACCTCTCAGGTCCAATAAAAGAAGCAAGCAAACAAACAAACCATGGTCAATTTGCCTGGGAGCATTCATAGCATTAATGTTGGTTTTCTTGTCTTGCACCTCCAAGGAAACTGCTTTTTACTTATGGGTTGTACTGGTTGATATGCCTATTTTCTATCTGCCATTCCATCCCCACATTTATTTTGAACACAGACACAAAGCAAATATATACAGACTAATTCCTACCAGTTTGATTCAGGAAGGGTAAGGTGTGGAGTTTGTTTTATCTGTTATACGAGTAAGGTCTGTGTACCTGTAAGAGCTGGTGAACTGAGTGAGGAAAGTAGAAGCAGCAGAAGAAATTTGACAGACAAAAGTGGAAATGATCTCCCTAAGAAAATTCTGCAGCCTGATAGGCCCTGTCCTAAAGGTCTACTTTTTACTGCTGGTCTCAGCAACTCTGGAATGTTATCATTTAAAAAGCACTAACCTTTCTTCTAGCCTCTGCAGTCTCAAGTGTTTTAAATTGCAGTGAACAAAATAGGTCAGGTTCAAGCTTGCAAGAAGCTATCATACCTCTGGAAAGTTCCAAATGCTTATGTCAGTAACACTGTTCGGCCTGAGTGAATCTGCTGCAAGATCACAGATCTGTTTTGTGTCTCCTTACTTTGTGAGCTTAACTGTATCTTCACATAAATTTAAATTTTATCTTTGTGTTATAAGAGAATTCAGGTATATATTTCAACTTATTTCTTACTCTACATAAGCACCACTGTGTTTATTTACAACAGCTGCTGTTACTAGGCTGTTGAAGCCCACAGATCTTCCTTAATCTTCCTAATATTGCAACTTCTGTCAGAAAAACCACAACATCAGAATATGATGTATTTATAATCATATATCTGTGAATGAAGACTTTTAAAAACATGCTTAAGAACTGTTGCCCTGATTTTAGCAAACTGCAATTATTTCTCAGCTTAAATGACCATGAATTTCTCTGTTAGGTTTAACACCGTTACTTCTTTGTTATCATAAACAGCTGGATTATCATTTCATGCCCTGCCTCAAACATATATTTTGGAAATTATTCTGGAAAAAAAGCACGCCAAAACTTCATCCCAAGTACAGAGATCAAGAACAAGAGGAGTGCAAGCTGAAATAATTTGATTTACAGTAATAACAGACTGGGACTGCCCAGTAGTTGTTTTCACTACAAATCATTATAGATAACAATCATCAGTTATGCAACTTCAGATGAAGCCTGTTTTTCCTGATATATAATACATACGTAAATGACCAAAACGCATGATGAGTTTGATAATTAAAACAGTGGCACAATTCCAAAAGGACTACTTTATGAAGTTTGTTATAATCCCAGTTGGCGCGACCCTAATAATGAAGTAAATTGCAATATAATTTTACCAGTTTGCAGAAAGAATGCTTTTTAATTGCTCTCTTCTAATAACAGAACTCAAAAACAAAGTCCTTCCTAGTTCAATTTAGTCTTATTTAATAGTCTTACTTCTTTTTGTGAAACATTAACCAAGATATTTAAAGTTATATACAATGAATGATTCCTTTCTGCTCCTTCCAGGATGAAATTGTGCACTGCATGCTGGCCTCTCTGACATTATCGAGGGTTTGTATGTAGGATTTCTGCAGTGCATGGAGAGAACACAGCAACAAGGCCTAATGGGCTGCCTGTTACCCAGCTGTCTCTTTACATTTTGTGTGTGCTGCACTGAGGGCTCAGTGCCTTCAGCCACTCAGGAACTGCCCAGCTGTGCAAAAAACAAAGCACATTTAGCATGTTTGAGGCAAATTAATCTTGTGAATTTCATTTTGCCAAGCAGAGCAGGAAGACAAGGCAACCAAGACCTAGCTAGGCTGCAGTTTTAATTATCTTCACAAACGTGGAATTGTAACCAGTAATTCTGACCAAAGAATTATACTGAATGACTAACTGTAATGAATGTGATTATTCACCTATAACTTGGACCTTTCACAATGTTTCTGCCTGTCTCAGAGGCTGTTCTTTATTTATGTGCTTGGGAAACTTGTAGGAACACCTTCACGACAGCCATGAGGAATAAAGGCTTCCATTCTATGTCTCCCTGAGGCAGGAGAGGGCCTCTCCCTTACTTCACCTAGCAGGAAAATGGCACCTCTCCACAACCTTCTGTGCAATCCACATTCCAGTTTGCATCATCACCTCCTCAGCATAGCTTGACTCAGAACTCTTTGCCAGGGCTTGGATTCCTCAGCAAAAACCACTAAAGCATTCCAAAAACTTTAGCCAATAACACACCTCATTCCTTGCTCTAAAACATTCGCAGCATGACCTCATGGAGAACAGATAAGAAAAAGCTGCCACTGCAAGACAACACTTGGATATCCAGGCTCACAAACCCCTTTCTTACACACAGGAAGCCTCAGCATTACCAGTTGGCAATATTTCCTCTTAGTGCCTCCAGATTCGTGAGGTGGTTGAGTGTATCCACAAAGGCATCCTTTTCATAAAAAGGCTTCTTTTTCTTGCTAGCTCATGTTGCTGTCTATTACATAAGCTGCGAGCAGTCCTAAAGATTTATACATCAACATGAAATGTCAGATCTTTGGTTTTATTTCTTCATTGGAAAACTCTTTTAAACCACTTCAGAAATTCTGTTTTGTCCTTACCTTCTCATTTGTTCTCTGGAGGAAACTATCTGCTCCCTGTGGGACAATTCTCTCTATGCAATTTATTTGGCCTGCAAGTGAACATGCCCCATAGACTACACCTTGAAGGATAACATCCCTTTAGTATTTTGTCTAAAAGCTACAAAACACCCCTATTTTACCTTGTTTTATTTTTCTCTCCTGATCTAACATTTCTCTAAGTGTTTTCTTAAAGTACTCTTGATAAATCACTTGTGCTAATCCAGTGATCCAATTGCTGACAGAGAATGAGGTGGTCTCCTGACTAACTTACCAAACGCTGATCTTGCACATATGCTACAACTTCTCACTGTGAGCCAAGATATCTGTTGACAGGTGGTAACTCCTCCAGGATGTGCTCTCCTGCAACCTGCTGAGTTGTTTTCTTGGCTTATTCATTTATTCCCTAAAGAAAGAAATAAGATCTCTCATAACTCTTACTTGTTAAGCCTGGCTCATGTGTTCTCTGTGACTTTGGCTGGGAACCATGTGGTTGGAGGATTTATATGAAGTGGAAAGGTTGTGATTCCAGCAAGAATTCCACATGACCTATCAGCTGTGATTTATTGGTCCCTACAATGACCTAAAAATATGTTCAATGGTTATATTCTTTCAGTCAGTGCTCGGCATTTGAAAGCAATGCTTTTTCAGGTGATGCAAGAATGCCTTCAGACCTATGCAGTGCAGAAAAAGATTTTCAGTAGTAATTATTGATTTCTGTAAGTTGTGCACTGTAAAGCTACCCTGACAAGTCCTGGCAAAGTATTATCTGCCTGATATTTATGCTCAAATTTTTGGATTTAATTGGCATTTCTGCAGGTACATTGCTTAAAGTAATACACTCCTAGGGCACATCATTCATAAAATACAAGGTATGTAGTTTTTCAGCCTTCCCTTCCTCCTTGGTCTCGTGTGTTGGAAATTTGGTGGTGGTCTCCTACATTCCCGAACATCTGGAAAGCTTGTCAGATGCCCCCTTCTCCTAAGAGTGAGCTGAACACTACTCTATTGACAGCTGACTGCTTTCTGCATGGCCCCTCATCTTCAAAATACAGCAAGAGAAAGAGAACATGGAACAAACACAGTCCTGCAGCAGCTACAGGCCCAGACCCCACTCAAATGCCCCATTCTGCATTTTCTATTAAACTTTCATGAAACAATACAGATTTCTGGGTAGGACTGGAGGCCACGTCTGCCTCTCCCTTTAATAAACACTGCTCTACCTGTTAGGCAGCACCTTTTCCTTCCTGTCATACAATGTTAATTCAGTGAAGGATATAGCAGAGGGCAAAGCAAACAAGCAGTAAAACACTCTGACAGCAATTATTTTTGGTAAATCATGTAAGTCTGCAGCTGCCACACAGCAAATCTCAAAAATACCCTCAGCCTGATGCTTAACCGAGCATTCTCTTTCCCATGCCACTCCAGAGGCCGTGCAGGAATCAGGAGTGCTTCTCCCTGTGCCATTTACAGCAACCAACTGGTGCTGTTATGCTGCTGGGAAAATACTACTGGAGCAGCACACCATAGCATTTATATCCCCTTCTTCTAGCCCCTAACAAACCACATTCCTAACAAATCACAACATTACAGTCAAGGAAATACTTTTTTCATAATGCAGCATAAAACACAAAATCTAACTTTCTAATAAAAGTATATTTACTTTCACTTTTTCATGCTTTTATTTTAATAAAGTACCCCCCCAGACACAAGTGCTTATCTATTTCAGCTCTACTACAGCTGATAATTTCATGCAGTAGCAAGGGTGCTCTATCTTCCAGATTTTCTAGTGCATAACATGGACTTTTCAAAAGATCAAAGCAATTAAAAAAGAAATGAGTGTATGAAACTAGCTTCAAAATTGTCTCAGTCCTCCTGCTGTTCCTGGCAGTTTTGACTTCCCCTGCTTTCTTCTTTCTACATCTCTGTTCACAGAATGAAGAACTACAGTCACACACAGGGTTTTCTTAAGAAAAGTTTCAACATAGTATAGATAAGAGTTTTCCTTCTATAAAAATTGCATACAGTTTTTTTTTTTAAACTCCACTGAGAATTACTTTTATATTAGATTATTGAAGAAGATATACCCATTCTACCTGGACTCTGATTTGGATTTGATTTGTCTTGCAAAAGCAGTAAATTAAGTTACTGCACCTAGCAGAGCTGGAACTGATAGCATTCACTCTCATAAACTCATAAAGCATGAATAAGATATAGTCCTTCACAGAGATCTCTCTTCCTCTGCTTGCATGTGGAAAAAACTTTAATCTGAATTGGAAATGCTCCTTTTTGAATTGATTAAGATCTGTAGACAATATTCAGATTCCTATAGGTTGTGGTAAACCAGCTCATTACTTTGTGAGACGAGATTTTTGTGGGCCTAGGAGTTACAAACAGAAGCTCAGGTGGACCCGGCTGATGGTTTTCTGGAATTCACTCACAGGTTCTCGAAATCTTTTGAATATAGAAGTAAATGTATTCCATTTTACTTATCCCAACAGCCTTTTAAATGCCAGGAGAACTCTATTATTGTGAAAAAGTAAGTTTCACTCAGAAAGTTTTGAATCTATCCAGAAGCTGCTGAAATTGGTGGAAATCACCTGAATTATTTTGACATGCAGTTCAGATTTAGTGTAGGTATAGGGCATCTTGATAGACATCACAGAATATGATTCTTTGCCACAGAGAGCTGTTGTCTCATTTGTTTTAAAGGAGGAGATGAAGTGTTTTCCTTTCTTTTAAATACACCTGGACACCCTGGGCCTTACTGGCTTCATAGATTCATTTTTGCAAAATAGTCCAGGATCAACCAGAAATCTTTTAACATGCTTGGAAAACAAATTTTTTTAGCTAACATACATTAAAATCTTTGGCAATGTTCAGAATTCATCCTTGTACATCAGAGTTATTTCCCATGCTTCAGTATTAATCAAGAGTTATAAGAACAGTACAGTTTTAGGCCAGTTTATTTAATTGTTTGTGCTTCATTAAAAATAGAGTTTAGGAGCAAAGCAAAATTCTCATAAAACAAACCTAGACACATTACAGAAACACTGCAGCATGCAGAGACTCAAAATATCATATATACTCTTTCAGTTTTGTTTTCTCTCCTAGAATTTCTTCTAAAGGATGTCTCATAACACCCTCAGGACTCTTCAGTCTGGTTTATGGTCAATTCATACCTGATGGACTCACCATAGTCAGAATTTTGGCATCATTTCACCAATGAACTCTCTGAAGTTGTATAATTGTACACTGAAGCAAAATGTGCTTTTAGATCACTTGTGATACGAAGTAACCAATTAACAGTGGATGCCCTACACTAGATAATTGTGAAAAGAGGCAATTGCTGCTTGCTTTGGTGAGGGGGTTTTGTGTGTATTTGTTTGTCTATTTGTTTGCTTTTGCTTTTCTAGATGACAGTGACAAGAGGAAAAGATGGTCATAATGGCAAAGGTAGCTGAGTTGTCCTCACACTCACAGAAGTGTAGCCACTCCCTGCAGTGCTGCGCCAACTTGCAGGCTCAGGGCTGCTGATCCTGGGTGGCAGGCAACCACTGGGGTGAATTCAACTGAATATGGGCAAAAGTCATCCATTTTGTGCTGCTCTGAAAGAGCTGTAACCAGTGCCATGCCTGAGTGCAGGTGTCCCCTGACAGTTCTGTCATGCCCTTGAGCCTGTTCCCCTCATCTCCTCCCAGGCAGCCTCAGCATCCTCTCCCAGAAGTGCATTGCACAGACTGTGCTGGCTACAGGAAAGGCAACACCATCCCATGCTTAGTAGGACACTGGACTAACATCATCAGTTTTAGGGAAATTAAAATATTAGCAGTAAAAACAACACTAGAAAATACCGTTCACTAGGTTCGTTTTCTTGGACCTTGGACTCCTGAAATATTTTTGGAATAACATATACCTCTTGCACTTAAGATTGAATTTCCTTTCTGTTACAATTGCCAATACAGCATTTATAGTTATTGAGAAAACCTGTTGATACAATCCAGTATGGTAGAAGGTCTGAAACACTGACTTTTACACTCCTGCTTACAAAGAGTGAAAGGAAATCGCTGTAAGAAAAATAGTAAGATATTTTGTAGTTCTAAAAACATGAATGGAGAGGATCTTTTATCTTTTCTGTTCTAAATATGTTATATAAGAGCATGATTTACTTTTGATGAAGACCATAGCTACTACTGACATTAATAGACACTGAATTAGCCTAAGAGCACAATAAAAGAAGTGGTTCATAATTTAGATTCAGACTTTGAACTCTGCTGTTAAAACTTACATAACACAAGATACAAAGAACAAAATGCTAGAAAAATGTCCTGTAGAAATGAAAGCATTCAAGATGTCCTGAGAGCTTTATTCTGGTCAATATTGCCATGCTCTGCTTTACAAAACATGTCTTACCTGTGAATAAGACAAACTGTGAACAAGTGAGGGCTCAGCCTGGATCCCACTCACAGACCACCCCAAGCAGGAAGGAAGAAAAAGGTTTGCACGTGGTCCATACAGCTGCCATTCAGAGGAAAGGACACATGCTTGAATGTACTGATATGGAATCTGTATGACTAAATTCACTAAATTTTCCGGCTCTGCAAACGTAAAAGGAATGTGAATAGCACCAGCAATGGAAATGTGAACCAGTGGCAAGATGGTAGTTTCCTTTTCAGCCCTCATATAAGTGCCTAGTGACAAAAACTGCTAAAATGAACTTTCTTGGTCGTGAAATCTTTGGAAGGAAGTAATCAGGCTTGGTTTGCTGCATAACAACAACTAAGATACTAAAATATTTTAAAATTAAATAGGAGTCTTCATTTAGAGACTGCTAGACTATCATAAGAAATTTATACTTATTGTATTTATGTTTAATTATACGTCAATTTTTTTGTATTTATATTCTTACATCGATTCATACTGCTAACAACAGCCCCCACAAATAAAAGCCAAATCTAAGCACTACCTGCTCCACCAAATTCGCTGTGCCTCCGTATTACAGACGCTGTTTGTCGCCTGGCCAGTGGCCGTGGGCCACCAGAGGGAGCCTGCACAACTCCACAAACCGCACAGGCAAGCCGAGAGTGACAAAAGGAAAACCGGCTGAGTTGTTCCTGTAGATCCTGAAGAGGACAGCTGAAGTCTTCTCAGGTTCCACTGAAGCCTTTCACATTGAAGTCGGGCTTCATGGGGCATTATTCTGCTGCTTCAATGTGGAAAAGATAGGAAGCTGTTCAAAGTGAATCACAACAGCGAAAAAAATTGCAGTTATCAAGTGAAAAAGGGGACAATAAAGAGCCAGTTATTTCAGCTTTACAGAAAATTAGTAAAACAGGAAAAGAATAATTTATAGTATTAATTCCATCCCATTTACCTTTCTGTTCTGTCTGTGTAGGGCCTAATCTGCCTACACTGGAAGAAACTTCAGAAAAGGAATTCTCTCACTTTTTATAGGCACAGTATTGGTAGAATGAATAAAAAACTAAGTGATGGACTCTGTACTTGTAATTCTCAAAATATTTGATATTGCTTCAAAAATGTCTTTATAAATGAAAAAAAAATCCTTTTAATTATTCTAAAAATAAGAAAACTGAACACATCTTAATAATACATTTACAACTTTCACCATCCGCTGATCAGTGGATGCTTTTTTGAAGAAGATTTGTCCTTTGAATACCTTGTATTTACAGTCATAGCATTCTAAATGCATTCAGTAATTTCTTTTCAAGCAGCCCTGTGAAATGCCAGGTTGATGTTTATGAAAGTGGTAAGATTTATAGAGTGCTCTTTCAGAACAAATTAGAAATTTCCTGTGATGACTTTATTGGAAAAAGATCAAAGAAACATCTCTCTAATAGTATTGATGGCTGATATGATGATAACTGTGTGTTTTTCTGCAGAACACAGGAATGCAGAAACATCAAAAGGGAAGTGACGAAAGGGGGCAAGAGATGAAGGATGGAAGGGAAACGATGGCAAAAGGCCACTGACCAGAAACTGCAGTGGTAAAAGAGGAAACAGAAAGGACAATGTGTATGTGAGATGTCTGCTATGATTTCTTCTCAATCCAGTAACTGTTGGATGTATGGGAAAAGTCAAAAAATAACTGTCTTGAGTCTGACAATTAGTGGGAACAAAAGAGTTGTCCTACAGTCAAGTGTCTTCTCTTGCCTTTGACTCCAGCTACTCCTAGGCTGCCATAAAATGTGCTTGCTTACTCTATTTTCATATGTCATCAAGTCCTTTATGTATCTTTCCCAATGTCATCCCACACTAAATATACCTCGGGTAACTGGAAAAATTGCTGCAGGCTGTAAAAAGTTAAAAGGTTTCTGCCCCTCTGAAGAAATAGTCACTATGATTGGGCCAATTTTCAAATTAAAAGTTTCAATCTGTTGAGAACCTATAATTTCTAGCATATTTCTTCCATTTCCCACCAGCTACAACATCAAAGATTGGCAGAATGAGAGCTAAGAAACTGCAATTTAAAAAAAAGGCTCCAATAAGGTCTCATCTTAACCACAGGACATCCCTTGTGCCACGACTAGAACAGCCTCAGTTTAATTGCTTCTGCAACATTAAAAATTTGTTGCATTACTGGAAAACATTCATAGTATCTGATAATTTTTTTCTTATGGGTCAAGTATTGCAGTCCCTAGAGTTCACAAGAATCACAGTTTTCACTTCTCAAGAAACAGAAGCTTTTGCATGGTGCAGTTCTGACTTACCTCTAAGAGCATCCAGAATTGGAGAAGAAAGCAATTACAAAGACTCAAACAGATCTTGTGCACTTTAAATTTCATGTGATTCTTCTGCGCCAGGCACAAGTTGTGGGCTTCTCCTCTGTCTGATTTTCTGATGATTTTCATTTATCATTATTGGAGGTGGTGGTGCAGTACTGACATATTTTACTCAAAGCAATCCAGGATTCAGAACCTCTGAGCAGTGACAAACACCACACAAAGAATTTCTTATACTTTTTCCATCTGACTCTGCTGTTGGACATTTCAAGTTACTAAAAAAACTTGATAGCAAAAAACAAAGAATGCTTTTTTCACTGAGCATTTTAGTTGTTGCATTAGTAGACCTTATATTGCTCAGATCAAAAGATTTGACTCAGACAAGTCAGTGATCTCTTCAGTTCTTACTTTCCTAATCTAAATAATAAAAGAACTTTGAAGGCAGTAAAGGAGGTATTTTAAGGGCCCCAAATCATGCGAACACAAGCCTGTGTATTTGAGATCTGATATCATGGCCACTTTAGAGTGAGACATTCACCCAGGTGATGCTTCTTTGCACAGTTAGTGTATTTTACTGGGCCCTTCTGTTCTCTCCCTTGCACTAAACACTGAAATGTTGTGCCACTGTGTCCTACATAACATACAACACAAGTGATGCTCTGTACCCACCTGCCTTACTACAGCCATCAACCCATTTAAATAAAGAGCAGCAATATTCAAACAGGAAAAAATGGTAATGGTTAATCAAAAAACTTAACAGCTTGAAGCTTAAATTTAAAATGTTTGTTACCTGCAATGTTTAAATTATCAGATTTTCTCCTAAGACTTGCACTAGTTTCACATTACAAATTGTACTGGTGGCTCTGGGCTCAAGTTGGAGTTTGGAACTCTCTAAGTTTGAGATAGTTTTCAAGTTTAAACCTTTCACACCACTTGTGACCGAAGTATTTCAGTGTACTGCTATGTTTTGATGTCAAATTGTATTTGCATGTATTTTTAATGTTTATACAAGAATATCCAATGGATATGAAATGTTTTGTTGATAGAAACACCTGCTAGGTCCTATTACAACATACTAATAATGGGAACTGTCTGCTGTACTTAAAAAAGAAAGGATTTTCCTCCACAGTTTAACTGAAATGGAAAGGGGACAGAATATGGTCTTCACTGAGCAAGGAGGTAACTCAGCAAAGGAGAAAAGGAGAAGCATGTGTGTGCTTCATAAAGGTGTCACTTTCCTTTCCAAATATAAAGTAACAGCTTTGGATGTGGGAAGGAGTGCTGTGTCTATTCATTTAAAAATGTGGCCAATATTTATAGCATTCATATTTTCTCATTTTTAGATCTCTGCTTGAACATAATTGTCTACCATATCCATAATTCTAACTGCCTAACCCAAAATTATTTTCCTCTTCAATTTTTAGAGGATAAACAGAGAAGAGGCACACAAAATCATTATGTGTAACCAAAGATTCTGTATGTATATATGTACAGCACATCTATGCAGTATCCACAGATAGACATAAATCTATGTATATGGTGTCGACATTTTATGAGAAATAAAATAAATACATAATACTACTTAGAAGGGGTCAATTCAAACACCATAACACCTCTAATGTATTTCAGTTTTGAGCCCTGATTTTACTTAATCAAAGATACAGGAGGAAAACAATCTGTTACAAGGGTCTACAACACTTTCCAGGTATTATCCAAACATGAGTGGTTCAGATACAAAATAGATCAGAAATGTGGTGTGACATGAGTTTAGACGGCAAGATATGCACCAAATTATTCATGAATAGCATAGCAATTAAAGCATAACAAATGGCTGCCACTAAAACTGTTATTCTACAAACACTATTTATCCTACACAGTAGTTTCAAAAATGTTTTAAAGAAGTGTATAGAAATAAATATATGCATATATATATATACATGCATGTGGCTAAGTGGTTTTTTATACATTTTTATATTTTGTCATTTAATTTTTTGTCCAAGTACATCTATGCTGTCAGTGGACTTGGTTAACCACAGAGGTTTAAAAAGCAGAAAAAAAGAGAAAGTAGAGAAATAGAATGATCAATAAAGCAAAATTCCAGAAAGAACAGCTATCTGGAATACAAGAATGCCAATGGTTTTAGGTTTACTATTGCCTGGCTTTTAAAGCGTAATCTTTCATTTCTAGTTGCTTTCGTCAAACACCAGGAAAGAGACATTTTGCCATAGCTTCCACCTACGCTGTCTACCTCAACAATAATTACTGTTCTTTCTCTTAAAACAGCACTGCCCACAACCACAGCCAAAACCCATATGACTAAATGGCTCCTCAGTATGCACCGTAATTCTAATTCTGGTGATAAAATCCTGGCTTTGACGATTTCAGATACACAATATTACATACAGTTGCTGAGCATTGTGTCTCATCTTCCACATTCTGCACAAGCATCGTGGGTGAAAGGGCTCAGAGGAACAATTGTTATTTTCCTCTGTCATAAATGTCAGCAACTGACTGTTTTCACTGTGTAGCTTTTATTGCATTACTTGCTTGGTGTCCAATAATCCCTACGAGCCATGATGCTGGAGTTTCACATCCCTGAGCCACTTTCACACAGCCCACACACCACTCAGCATCCTGCTGCCACAATAGTTATTTCCAAGAAAACCGTTTTGAAACAGTACATTTAAAAGGCAAGGCCCACAAAACTGCTCCATGCTAACAGAAAGAACAGCACAATTTATTCTAGAG
Organism: Drymodes brunneopygia; assembly: GCA_013400955.1. NCBI lineage: Eukaryota > Metazoa > Chordata > Aves > Passeriformes > Petroicidae > Drymodes > Drymodes brunneopygia. The sequence goes on from VZTZ01014101.1 coordinate 31,669, forward strand.
CAAGAGAACATGACAGGAAAGTCAGCATTGCCTGAAGCCTTTGATTTTGTATCTGAACATGCAACATAAAACCCTACACATGCGACAGAAAATAGCATAAATTGCTTATAAGATAGGTGGGGGAGAAACACGGCTCCACTACAAGATTATACATACATGTACATACTCCTGCATGTAGGAACTGATAAAAGAAGGTGTGATGTATTACTGATAAGGGAGAAAAATGAACTTCTGTTGTTCCCTGGAGCACAGAAAAGCAGGAAGGAAAGGTACTGTAAGTCTGTATTTGACTTTCGTACATCCAGTCCAGAACATTGTCCCTGATAGTAGTTAACATCAGAATTTTGAAGTAAAGGTGACAGACACCGTCCATTGTCTATATCTAAAGTCTTGTCCTAAGTTCAGTATCCCAGATTCAATGTCATTCCCGAAGTTTATATTTCTAAGTACTGCAACTTCAGATGTGTTTCCATCAGTTTTGAGATCTGCATGATTTTTGACCTTGATGTCTCTCTAGCTAGAAGCTGCATGAGAAGTATTTAATGAAAGTCACTTTGCTGACCCATGACTCAGAAGGGTAGCTCTGAATCACTGTGCCTCTGAGGGGCTTCCCAGAATCTGGAAATAGAAAAAGCTCAGCTGTTTCCTCTGCCCTACAGTGGCACATCCTTTTTCACTCTGACATTATCCCTGCCCTCTTCCCTGAGCTGGTCGTGCACTCATAGCCTGGTGCACCACAGCTTGCCCTGGTCCTGCACACAGCAACGCCCTGCCACGCTCAGGTTAGGTCAACACTGGCAGCCATGACCCACCAGCTTCTCTAAAAGGCATCAGAAGGAGGCAGCAGTTAAGAAAGAGTAAAGAAGGCAGAGGGGAGCAGAGTAGTGAGGGATGGAGACAACTATTGTGCTTCATCCCTGCGGGCTTTGCCTGGTGGGGGTCCTCGTGTTGTCAGCAGCTGCAAAGCAGCCAAACGTGGGTCCATTGTGGGTCAAAGTTAAAAGTCCATCCAAGCAGCATTACAGGGTGATCACATTGTTTCTGATTGTGCTGACTGCAAGAGCAGCCTGCCATCTGCATAAACCACAACAGACACTGCTGAATCAGCTCCTTCTCTGAGGAAAATGAAGCTAAGCAACCTATAAATCCCAGCAGCTACCCCACTACAGTCCAAGAGAATCACACAATGTTTCTCCCCCAACTCCTTCCTTCCATTTTCATTTAGTCAGCAATGAAATGCAGGGAGATTATTCATCAGAAAAGAACTCATTCAAATATTAACATGAGGGCTGTTTGGTAGCTAAGCTCCGATTCATTAACAAGCTGTCTGCATTTAAGGAAGGCTTTAATAAGGCAGCTACTTCCAAGCACAGGACTATTCAATGGGAGGAAAATTGTTTGGATCATCAGCAGATGGCACCTATTTTACCTTCTTATCGCTAAAGGAACATAAATAGTTGTTATTCTTTCTGCCTGAGATAAGTAATAATTAGACATCAATTTTTATTCTAACTTATTATGTATGCACATTGCAAAGTTGAGTCTTGCTGTAATAATTCCCCTGGATCTTTGAAAATTTTGTTTAAGGAAGCTGTGACAAGATCTGTACAGGTTCTAAAGGTGGACTGCCTCTCAGAGAATGATTCCTCTGTTCCCAGTGCATGAGCTACAGGATGAATGAAGCTCTCATTCTTGTCTGGATTTTGTATCTTGCATTTATCTTCATTTGTATTGCCTGCCTTTTGCATGAGATTTATAGCCCAGCTGTGCAACAGTCCTGTTGCATGAACATGAACAATCCTGTCAGTAAAAATGAAAAGCTACATGAACACGTATTACAGTAGCAGTTACAACTGATTCACAGAATGTAAACAAACACAAAACCATCTGTAGTTCTCCATGTAAAACTAGTTAAAAAATAAAGTGCAGAATTGGGCAGACATATTCTGATTGCTGTTAAATTTGTGATTGTAGACATATGCCAGTTATTAGCTTTCATTCAATTTTGCCTCACACAACAAAGGCTATTTGTTCAAATTCAAGGCTTAACACATCCTCAGATTTTACAAGAAAAAAGCAATGGACATTCTCCATGTTCACTCTTCAGTGTGGGTCTATCATCACTAGCCAACATTTCAACTGTCTTTGATAGGCTGTTTCCACTTTAATTTAAAAGGAATTACTGCTAACTATGGCTTGCTGTGATTGTGTGCTATCTTATGTATCTCTTTGATTTTATTTTAGAAGCTTAGCTATTAAGAATATCAGGCAATTTTGATCATCTTCATCAGTTGCCTTCTAAACCTGTAATTCAGAATGACTAACAGGCAAGTACAACACCCATCAAACAACATTAAAATCTATTGCAAAGAGAGGGGATGGGAAGACAGAGTGAAGCACAGAAAGACAGATTTCCTAGTGCAAACTCTGCCATGTGGGAAATTACATAATTTAGGCTAAGCATGGTACAAGTATTTCTTCATATTATTTTTGTGTGTGCAAAGGAAAATAAAACATCAGCTTCATGCTTGTTCACGCCTCCTCTTCATAAAGCAGAACACCTGCTGCCCACTGTAATAGGAGAAGGTTCTGGCCATTCTGTGTACCAAAATGTTATCTATAAACAACAAAATGACAGCATTTTATTGCATTCTGCCTGGATTATATAGTCACCAACACTAAAATACATTCTCCAGTGGCCTAGATATCAGGGTGTAGATGAATATCTTCAGTTTTTAATTAATAATACATAGTGCAGATTCTGAAAGGCTATCTATAATTTATGTATCAGTGTCTCAAAAGCAGTCATTCATACATTATATATTCAGGCAGAAAATTATCTTGCTTTTATTTTCCAATAAAAAGTGTAAGATGTTACTATGTACCCTCCAAAATGGAGCAGTGCTACCCAGAGCTTTATAGCCCTCAAAACTGCCAGATTCCACTGGGTTCTCTTTGCTGCAAGAGGCTAAGAGTGCAAAAGCATTACTCACTGAGCATCTCTCTCTCTCTCTTTTACTGGGCTTTTAAAAATGATCAGGCCACTTGCTGGATAAGTGCTAATTTACCTATAGAGTACATAGAGAGATAATGGGAGAAAAGTAAGTTTTCAAAATGGAAGGATATTATTTAACAATATGGGGCTTCCAAGCTGGACTTAAGAAAAACTGATTATGGTAAAATACCACAAGAGTTCTATAAAACACAGGGCCAAAAAAGTAATTTTTAAAATAAAAATATATGCAAAGCTATTGCATATAAAGCATGTTGAATATTAGCAGTCATTCTCATCAGGCTGTCCTATTTTCTAAGAACCCACCTACTTATGGGCACTTCAAAAAGGAAAAATAAAAAAATGCATAGTGTATATGCCAAACGTGTAACTCTTGAAAGTTGCTTTCAATACTATATTTTCTCCCTACCTCTAGCAAGCTGGAAAGCTAAAAAATCCTGTATTTTCTTCCACTCTCTATCAAGCCACAAAGCCTAAAACAGGTACATGGTGTAAAGAAAGTCAGCCTCTGTTACACCTCAGTCTGCACTTTTATGTGCAAAGCAATGTAGACAAGATGCCAGCAGGATCCAATGAGCCCTCCCTCCTGCCTCAGGAGCTGGAAAAGTAATTTCTGGGAGGCTGGAAGTTCCAGCAGTCTGACAGACCATCTGGACTCTTTCTTTCCAGGACAGAAGGAAATTACTTATATTTACAATTGCTTTGCTGTAGCTCCACCAGAGTGGATGTGGCACCAACTAAAGTACAACTATTTTTTTCAGACTGGCCCCTCTTCCATGTTCTATGCTCCTAAAAAACTGTTTGCTTTTTTCCACTCGGAAGTACTGAAAACAATCCAGCCTCAACAAAGATTCAAACTGACTGAGATTAGAAGTATTTTCCAATACCATAAAGACAAGGAGAAGATAAAGCAATTAATATTTGTGATGTATCTGGACATGTGATGATTTGTATGTAGTGAGACTGTGAGGTAGGAGAACTTTCAGTAAAGTGGAAAAAGGAGTATCAACCCACACAGAAAGGTGGTATAAAATTATATTTTTTAAAATGTTTTTTAAATGGATTTAAAGTTACCATTTGAACTTTATTACCTTAGACCAGTATTATTTTGGAGAAAACAAACAGTTCAGCATGACCAACAAGCAAACAATCTAGAAGAGAAACATAAATCCTTGAGATTCATATACTGCGCTTTCCTTTATGAAGTCATAGAATGTGTTGGGTTGAAAGAGCCCTTAAAGATCGTATTGCCTCATGCCATGGGCAGGGGCACCTTCTGCTAGACTGATTGTTCAAAGCCCCATCCAGCCTGGCCTGGGAAATCCCAACACCCAGTAAGAACATTCTGAAGATTAGAAGGAAAAAATCACAACTGGGCAGGCAGAATCCCACTGTGACCCAGAATGTCACCATCTGTAAGACAATGTAACCTTGAGAAGACATTGCTTCTTTCTTATTGTAAAAACATGCTGGAAGGGACAGTCCATTTCCAGCCACTTGTGCCAAATGAACTGCCAGAGCTATTGATGGATTTAAGGTGGATACATTGCCCTTCACTGATGCAAGAATGCACACATTTTCTCACTACTCCACAGTTACAGGCAGCGCAAGTGATTTTGGCAGCATGAAGATGTGAAAAAGCAAGTCTGAATGGCTGCAGAGCACCATTAAATATCCAAAACACAATTTGGACAGTACAACTCAATTTTAAAATACCAGCTTAGCCTATTTAGCATGTAGTTTGGCTGCTGAGTTATCTAGGAACTTATTAATGATTATTAATCACAATTTAACAGTAGTGGGTTGAGCAAGGAGAGCCTGCTGATTTGGTGTTGAAGAATGCTGAGATCAGCTTGAACAAACTACCTCAAATCACAAACATCACAAGAAGTCCAAGAAAGGTACTTCCTGACTGAGGCAAACAGCAGCAGGGATGTGTAGGCACTGAGATGGAAGTGAGAGCCAGAAGAGTCGAGGAGAAAAAATCAAAGACCGGATAACAGCTCTTCCAGCAATAAAGCATCTGTTGCTGAGCAGGTATGATGACACATAATCTAAAGATGTGTATGACTGACAGTCAACCACTTTACACTGTAAAAGACCAGTCACACTCTTTCACAGTGGGGATTTCTTGCATTCCTCCCTAAGGTGTGTGATGATCCTTCCCTTGGGTAGGAATGGCCCTCAAGGGTAACTCTCGAGGCTGAGCAAAGAGATTTGCCCATTGTCATTTGGTATGGGTCACTAACATCAATATCTACTTGATAAGCTAGCTCTGATATTATTGATTTAGTAAAAAGTTCACTATATTAGTTTTATTGTACAGTAAATAATTCTGATTACAGCCTTTTGCTCTTTTGGCCTTATGTCCTTTCGCTTTTTACTATTTTGCGATTTTACTTTTATTTTCTTCATTTTTACAAAATCATTTTCATTAATAATCTAAATAAAGCACTCCATTTCTTCATATGGAATAGCTGGTTTGCCATCTTTTATCCTGAAGGAGGACAAAGCCATATAAAGGCTTACTTACACCTCTATAATCCTTTAGACAAAAACTTTGTCTGAAGGTCCCATTCAGTTCCCTGACACTGCAGCACTTAGTTGGCCATTTGTACAGGGTGCATGCACATGTAGTGCAACAGTACAGACAGGAGTATGGAATCTACACTGCCAGCCAGACATCCCAACAAAACTTGGGCCAGTGACTACATTTCAAGAGCAATCCTATCTAAAAGCTCCTAAACTCAGTGTTTATCCATATGATTCAGTGCCATGACTCTAGGAAAGATACCAACAGCGTCAGCAGCAAAGGGCTCTGCAGAGTCCGGATCAAGTGATTTTTGGGGATAGAAGATATCAGCTATGCCCCAATGTTTTCTTCACAAGTTTTTCTGTTCTAATGTTTTAAAGAACCATTCCATGTATGTCCACTAGCATCATTCCTCCTCTCAAATCCTTCCCCAGTTTCAGGTTTCCTTACAAGAAAGTCCCATCTTTTAAGTCTGGCTCGGTAATCTTAGTTTCCTGTTTGAATTGTCTCACTCCATTCTTCCGTTTCTTTGTTTAAGGACTGGGTTCAGTTTCTTCAGATTTTTTAAGTGAGGAGGAAGAAAAAGGAAGCCAAGAAAACAAAAATCTACTTTATCAGCCGTTAAATATCTTTAAAAGACCCCTGTGAAACCTCAAGCTCTCTAGCTCAGGCAAATACGAAGAAGAACTTTATCCTAGCAAGTAGTTAACTGCAGGGAAATGGCAATGCAGTATATGCTAAAATTGTTTCTGTAATAGGAACTGTTGGATTTTTGCATTAATTGAAAAGCAAAATATTGGCAAATAAGATTGTAATTTCAGCAAAAATCTCTTAAGTCACATGGTCTATTTTGTCTGTACTGCCAAGACTGAGCTGTTCATTTTGAAGTGTTTCCTACAACCTGTTTTCCAGTAACTCCAATTAAAAAGTGGGTAAGATCATTTCAGTTAAAGGTTCTTTATCATTCATTTGCCACATGACAAGTTGAAAACTGCCAAAAAGTACTTAAACTTTATGCTATTAGAAAATATTCCTTAATAGACATGTTATTTTTTTTTTCCATTCTGTTTTGGTTGTCTCTGAAAATGAATTTCTTATGTGAAAAATAATGGCTATAATCTGAACTAAATGAATTCTATGGTCAATGGTTAAAGGTATGAGCATTAGTGAACTAACAGGCAGAGGCTGTAAATCAACATTGTTTTAACAAACCATTGCATTACAATAATTACACTTGGAAAAGTTACAAATAGTTGCCCACAAATAAAATGTCAGGACTGCATAATGTTGTATCGCTACTGGGAAGAAAAATAGGTCACCTCAGTCTCTCAGGCACAAAAGATCAATAAGAGGCGAGTGCTGACTATTGGTCAGGAACTATACATCACCTTTGCTCTGGTTTCATTATTGGATATTTCTCTTTGCATTCCAAAACATCAGAGTCAATACCTCATTGGTTTTAGACCTCCACATGTTGCTACCATCCCATTAAGTTGTCTTAAATTAGTCCTTCACTGTTTGCCACTTGCTATTTTTCAAGAATGCAATTCAAGCGTTGCCTTCCTCTATCTTCCAGGCCATTCTTAACAATTAATTTTAGAGAAGAGACAAGCATTACTCCAGTGTGGCTCAAGCAGTCACTACTTTGCTAGAAATACTTTTACTAATTTGAAAAAAAAAATTACAATATGAGAAAATAAGGAGAAAGAGTGATGCATAGGGAGGTATGTCCATGGACCTTGAGGAGAGTGAAGGGGGAATAAACATGACTTGCACCAGCCAAGAACAGAGCCTAAAGACGATGAGTAATCTAGGTCTAACAAATCCGGTATGTATGCATCCAGTGATACTTCCAGTGGAGTGGAGAAACACACTGCCATTGGGGGTCTGAACTGACCTCAAGAAATATTTATTGTCTTCCTGGTCATTCCTTTGCTTGTGGGCAAAACAAACCAGCAGTTCATTTATGACCAAGCTCTACTTATAATCCATAAACCACTCTGTTGTCTACTTAATCAATATTTTTCTAACATCCTGCTGGGTACTGCATCAAGTTATTTATTAGTGGTGTAGTTCTTCAATACACATTTTCAAATAGAGGTATAAAACAACCCTGATAGCAAACATTAAAAATTCATATTTACCAACAATTACTGTAAGACATACAAGACACATCAGGTATTACCTTTCTAAGTGTGTAAGAGCATCTTGCTACATAGCTTGATATTGGAGCATTGACTTTCTTATGCTGTAAATATCATTTGAACTGGTTTCTAACCACAACATGATTAATTCAGTTTATTACCACTGAAGGCTTAAACGTGGCAACTCCAATACATAGATTTTTGTTAAGCAAAATCCTGAGGATTAATGTGACCTGTACATGCATTCCAAAGCTTAAATCACAGTAACAGGTAATTGGACATGAAATTATATTCCATGGATGGGGGGAGAGGGGAGGGAAGGATTTACTTCTGCTCTCTGTTATACCTGTAAAAAACTTTTTAAAAAACAAACACATCTATAATGTATCTGAAGTTTTTTCAAAACTAGATAAAACTGTTGTGACTACCAAAGATGATACGGGAGGAAATAGATTTTTTTAATATATATAAGAACAAAATTAAAGAATGACACAAATCATTTTCATGACATACTGGCAGTGCTTTTATGGTCCAGGGCTGCCTATTTTATATTCTCTTATGTTTCATTTGTGTCATAAACCAATTTAATCATAATGGCACTAAAGAACGAAGCTATTCGATTTGTCTCACTTGACCCATTTTTCCTTAACTGAGAGTGTTATTGTGTACAGTAACATTTGCTCTTGGAATCATGTTCTGTCCTAGATCTGCTTTATTTTTATTTTAGTCCGTTTGAACTTAAATAACAAAATTAAGGTCTCAAGCACAATTTTCTTGCTTTCTTGAAAGCTATCAGACAAACTGAGTAACACTCTATTCTTTATCTTCATAAGATTGAACCAATATTTAGAAATATATCATGTATTTAGCCTTTCCTTTTTTCCACTAGACAAGAAGAGCGGACACTCAGCTAACTTCATGTTAATTCTTGCAGTAACATTGAGCATTGAAATGCAGTATCTGTGTGCAAGGGCAGAAAAACTAACATGACTACACACAGCATGAATCTAAAATACTTGCAAACCTCTGCTAAAATACAAAAACTAACCATATCATCTGACATGCAATATTTCCAACTGCTTATGTTAGCGATTGTAGCAATATTATCTGTATTGCAGTATAACCTAGAAATACTGTCAGTGGATTTTACAATGAAACCTGCAAGTAAAATTAAGTTAGTAATGAACAGTGAACAAAGCTTTCAAAACCATTTCAAGCTCTTTAACTGACAAAAGGCTTTTCAAACCCTAGCAGACCTGTGGAAAACAAATATGTAAGATATGTAGGAAATTATACTTGCAATGTATTGAATGGTAATTATATCCAGAGGAGAAGTAACTATTCCAACAATAACAGTATGTTCACAAAGGGAAAAACAAAAGCAGTATTAGAAAGAAATTAGTTTTGACAAGATCAGTGAGAATCCAAAGCTAAAAAGCATTACAGAAGTATATAATTATCCCCAAATTAATGTTATGAATCTAGGATGTTTGGAAGTAATCTTGTATTTCAAATAAATTTATTGAAATTGAGGCTTGAAATTCATACTGGGGGCCACCAGACAACTTAAACACAACACTGATGTAATTTCCAAGACATGTTTTTCATGATTTAACATGGATTTTTTGTTTCTTTTCCCTCTAAGACAGCCCTGCTTCATGACACGCACTGAGGTTGCTTAATAATTTAAGTAGTTTTTCCTTGCCTAGAAACAGTGAGTGTTCTTACACCTCCAGCATGAATTATAAATTCCTTGGCTTTATGATATATGTAAAGTGCAATCATTCGGAGGCTGAAGAACTGGGGAAACCTAATTCTTCTGCTGGACTTGTAGAGAAGACCTCAACCTGACAGACCCCACAGCAGACTTAATTTGTAAGTAGGAGTCTGCTGACATTGACAGTAATATCTAGTCATATGCAGACATTATACCACACCAGAGAAAATCTTCATGACTGGGTTGGTATGAGAAGTATAAATTGATGGTTATAACCCTGCAGTTAGAGAATTGAGCTGTTTTGCTCTGAGAAATAAGTCTGCTGGCTTTAGCCTCGATATATCTCACAGTGTCTTGAGCTGCAAACAGTCAGAAACCAGCAAGGTGCTCACCATTCCCCTGGTTGTTCTCATTGTCCTGGACAGGCCAGTATCACTGTCTCAGCACCACAGCTCAGGAAAAAACTGTGTTCAAGAGTAAACTAGTTGAGCTCAGTAGCAACAGCTCAGCTGAGTCCAACTAAAATCACAGACCCAGCAGACTCAGCCTCACCATCAGCAGGCAGAGGTGAAAGTGCATGCACTGTGACAAGTGACTTGCACCACACCAAGGAATCCTTTAAAACCACCACAGTCCTCACTAAGTCTTATCCTCCCTTAAACTGGGATCTAACAACAAAACTCCTGCACTATCTTCCATCTCTATCTTCTCAGCAACCTCCTTCCCAGCCTTACACAGATCACCCTACAGGTAGCACCATGGCCACCAGAGGCAAGTCCAGGTTTCACCCTGGCCACTGCAGGCCTCCGTGCATGACCAACGCCTCAACAAGGTCTCTGCGTGGAGCAGGGCTTCTTGCTTTTGGATTCTGCCCAAGGCCTTTCTTTCTTTCACTAGTAGAAGCCTGCCTGTTGTTTGGCTTAAAATCTGAGTACAGCAAATCATATTCTTCCTTTTAAGACTCATTTCCACAGTGCATTGTTTTTCTTTTTATTAATTCCTATTTCCACAGTGAAGATCCTCGCAGTTCGGAACACTAAATCATACCAACCGCAGCCCACCGCATTACCTAAACCATCTTTTAGGAAGAAGTAATTATTATTGCCAGGGAAAAATAGTCAGATGCGATGTTTCTAAATGTTTTATCTTTGACATATTGCATCCTCCATTATAAGATATCTCATTTGTGTTCATCCTGCTCCCAGTTCAAGAATAATGACACTGTAGTGCTGCCTCCCTTGCACTCAAAAATACAGTACTGGAATGAGGTATTGCCCATCACTTTAATGAAAAAAATCCAAAGGTAAAAAAAGAGCAGCAAGGAACAGCGGGAAGCATTCCAGCCTCTCTTCCTGATGCACATATACCCTGACATGATTGGATCTAGACCAGATTTTCCCAGTGTCTGTGTAGCTAGATGCTTCCTCTGTGTGGTAGGCCAGACCATGTCAGAAATTTACCAAAACCACCCACACGTTAGCAGAAGTGACTGAAGATAACCCCCGAAACATAACAAATGATTATAATTTTTACAAAAACTATCTACCTGTGTAATGATAGAACAGGTTCACTTTTTCACGTAATTCAGCTGGACGCAGTCCCTGCAGCATGCAAAGTCTTTACAGAAGTAGTTCCCTGACTGAAGTCCAGCCTCCTGCAATTTGTGGTTTGTAGCTGATTGCAAAAGGTGAAGGTTTTGTCACACTAAGACATCTATAAAGACTGCCCCTATGTGAATTTTTCTTCCTCTAATACTGCTTGAATTCATTCTGTAGCCTTTCCTTCAGTTCAGGCAGAGTCTCTTTATTTTGGACACCTTCATTCCTGAAACTGGTGCCTACCAAATTCACATTTGGTATCTTTAAAACCTTTGAGAAGTTTCACTAAAATCAGCCCTAAAGCATTAAAGTTCAAGTAGGGAAAGTGAACACAGGAGTTCGGGTGAGGTAAATGCACACATCTATACACAACGTGGTTTGAAAAGGTTTGCTTCCTTCGAAAACTTATTTCAGAAGGTACTTCCAGTTTTCCTATAATCCTGTTTTATGGGGAAACTCCAGCTCCTTGTGGTGGGTCTGGCTTTTATTTTGAATGTGGATATCAACCTTGATTGATGTGTCCAGACTAAATTTGGTGGCCAATGCAGCAGTGAGCTGAAGAGTTTGCAGTGTCTCTCATGGGCTGCTCGTTCTGATTTTTTTTTTTTTAATTTTTTTTTTNTCTTCTTTTTTTTTTTTTTTTTTTTTTAGTTTTTGTTTTCCTCTGTGCCACTTTGAAAAATAAATACACGGCATAATATTGTGCAGGTGCTAATCATGCCACACCAGAACACCTGATCGCTGAGGGATACCTCCCAGGTGCCGTTCCTCCCTGAGGGGCTTTTCTCCACAGGATGAGCTGGGGAGAAAACCAAACCCCAACACTTGCACAGCTGGAAAGGCTCGACTCCCCCCTCGTTTTCTCCCCACACCCCGACAACCTGGACGGCAGAGGGCTCTCAGCGCGGGTGACGGGGCGATTCCGGGGGCGTCTGTGTGTTCAGGGAAGGATATGGGTGGGGCTCAGGGGTCAGCGGAGCCCCGCGGCCGCTGCAGCCGGGAGGGCCCAGCGCTTCCGTCCCGGCGGAACCGCGCCCTGGGGCCGGCCGGGACACAGCATTCGGCCCGGAACAGCGCCCTGGGGCCGGGACAGAGCACTCGGCCCGGGACAGCGGCCTCGGGCAGGGACACAGCACTGGGGCCGGGGCTTTGGGGGGCCGGGGCTTTGGTGGCCCGGACAGCGCAGGAAGCGGAGCCATGAGCCCGGCAGGTCGGTGCGGGGCGGGTTGCGAGGGCGGGGCGGTGTTGTGTCCCGGGGTGGTGGTAGGCAGTGGAGACCCTGCCCTTGAGAGTAGCCCTCGAGCGCAAGCAGTGTCTAATGCATCGCTTACAGTCTCTCAGTATCAACTTTGCTGAAGAGGAGGAGGTGTAGCACCAAGAAGTTAGGAAATGAAAGAGTAGAAGTTGTACGAGCTGTGTTAATTTGGTCCTACATGTGTATCCACTCTGGGAAAGTCTTAATTGGCTAATCATGTGTTGTGTTATTAATTAAAAATTGATCATCCTCTTGCAGTCTCTCAGCTTTCCATATGGGATCCAGGCTGGAGTGCACAGCAAAACTGTGCTAGACTTTGCACGGGAATATTAATTCATTGTTTATGCTTTTATTGGTGTTTATTGCAATGTTTTTGTGCCTCAAAACTGTTAGCGTGTGTTTTGTTACTCCCTTGGTAGTGTTGGAGCACATTATCCCATTGACTGGTGGAAAAAATTGATGAAAAGTTAAAATTACTTACAAAGGGCTCATGTAAATCAGAGGCAGTCGTTAATATGAACCAGAAACCTGTGACTGCGTGTTGCTGTGCACATTCTTCCCAGTTGTTTTCCCTTATTCACAGAAATACTGGCTATTTACTGCTCCCATTTTCTTCACGTGTCTTTGCAAGGCTCAGCAACACTTAAATCAAGCCAGTGACTGCCAAGCTGGGCACTCAATAAAAAGGAAATTAAAGACATGTAGCCAGATACCAGAGGTTTGACTGACTTGCTTGTGGGGAGCTCAGCTTTATTTTTGTGATTCTTTTAGTAGGCGGGACAATATTTTAACCTCATTTTCTGAATGAGGAATCAAGAAAGAGAAGTCTGAGGGCCTGAGTCTGTAAAGGTGACTCAGTGCTTTGTTTTTCTGTTCTGATTCATCATTTTAAATGACTGCTTCAGATGTCAAGACAGGTTTTTTACCAAGTAATTTGTATTTTGCATCATTTTATACCATCAGATTAACCACATTAGTTATTATCAAGTGCAGCTTTGTAATGACATTAGCCTTGCAAACCATCTTTGCCTACTCCTCTCATTATACAGATAAAAATACCAGAGAAGAAAGGAAAAGTGACTTTTCCAGCTGTTTTATAATAAGTTAATAACAATTTTATCAAAACTCAGTACTGCATTGCTTTCTACCTAGGGCTGGTGTGGAAATAGGTATGGTAATTTCACTGGTTATTTTCTGTCTAGACTCAATTTCCAGTATTGCAAGCTTCTTTAAAGATAAAAAGTCACATATGAGAGCAAAACTACATTTAATGGCATTTCTAAACATGCATATGCCATCCCAGTTATTAGGCAAACTGATATTTGTGGATGTGAACAGTATTCTGATAACCACAGAAGTATGCTTAGTGATCATTCTGTATCAATGGCAGGATACAACTGTGCATGACCTCAGGGCATACAGTTTAGAGTCTAAATCGTGGTGAATAAAGGCAGTCAAATCCTGCGTATACATGTGAAATAGCTGGAGTAATTGCTGAGTAAATATGTAAGAACACCAAAGAGGGATGGCTGCTTTCCCAGCTGCTCACAGCCAGTTCCACACATTGGCACGGGAACAAGTAACAGCAGGCTCAGCCAGCAGAGGATGTGCTGGCCTTCTACTCTGGCATCATTTGTCTCTGTCCTTTTTTCATGTATTGCTCTGCCTAAGCCTCATCCACCTGCGACCTCCATGCACAGACCTTTCTCCTGCAGGTTTGCCACAGCATCAAACCTTTCTTTCCACAGTGTATAGAGGTCTGTTTTCTCCTGACAGAACAGTGTCTGTGAGGGACTGAGGTTGCTTTAGGTGGATTGCCCAAGGCCAAGTCTAGCTCAAATCTGAAAGCTTGGTGAGGGAGACAGGCTTGTTACTTGTCAGTACTCTGCTGAAGATCCTAGCCTAGGTGAACTTCTTTATGCAAATTCCATTAAAGATGCTGTAGCTAGTAGAGATAAAACATCTGTACTGCATGATTTTTGATGACATCTGCCTTCACTTGAGACAGGAGGTACTGACAGGACAACTTCATTGCTATGCTGTGTTGGAGTTATCGCTCCTCTCCACACTTGGAAATGTAATTATCTTCATTGAGATCTTTCCTTGTGTGTCCTTTATTTACATGGTGTACATTTCTGTCTCTCCAACTGTTTCTGGGTCAATGTTTATGTAAGAGGTGTTCTGGGAGGGAATCTAGACAGTGAATAGACACAAGTAATACTTGATTTTTGTTTTATCAAGAATTAGGGAGTGCTTGAATTTTTAGTAGTCAATAATTTTTCATCTCTTTCACTTTCAGGGAAAAAAAGAGTTTTCAGATAATGATTTGATTCCAAATCCAAGGGGTTTAGTGGTGGAGTTTTGAAGCGGATTCAGTAATAGCACCATAACACGAATCTTAATATTCATATTCAATATTAATTATTAAGTAATATTAATATTATTAATAATGTATTAGTAATTTGAGTATCAAAGAACTGAAGTACCTCAAAGCTATGGTTTCTCTTTGGAAGTGTTGGGATGCTCATTCAGATTCAAAAGTTGATCCTAACAAGCTGTGTTCCTTATGCTAATTCTCTCCCGTCTCCCCTCTGTTGCAAGCAGCAGTTACTGAAGTTTGCATAGAAGCAATTGACCACCCATATTTGAAAAATTGTATCACTGATATCATTGATGTCATGATAAAGGTGAAAGAAAGCAGCGATGTCAGTTCCTTAAAAGAACATTTGTGTCCAGGGACTCAAAACGCGCAGTGTGACTCTTTTCCTGTCTGTATATCTCTTGAAGTTGGTCTTTGAGCATTTGATTAGCTCATATACTCCATTATTTGCTTGTAGGTGATAAAGAATGTTTTATCTCCTCTAAGAAGCTTAAGAACCCCAATGCAAACAGCAGCAATAGCTGTGATATAATTATATCCCCATGGGAGGTCCAGCGATTTCTGACTATCGTTAAATGAATCAAGTTGTCCTGACCTTTTGTGTAAATCAACATCAGGCTATTGCAATGTGAACTGTGATATAAAAACTCCTAGGCTTTTTAAAATGTAAACTAAAGTAATAAGTTCAGGATGGTATTGAAAATATTTTTTGAAACCACTGTGAAGATAGGAAGGGAGCCACAAATACCAAGATTTAAATTTTAAACTGAAATCTATTTCATGTAATGATATCGATGTTCATTTAGTATTTATTGGCTCCCTGCATTGTAAAAAATCACTGCTTTGTATGAAGCCACAGTGTATAATTTATGCTATCACAGGTCTGACAGTTAAAGCAAATTAGTCTTATCAGCCCCATCATTACTTTGTTTCTCAATGTTTCTGTGAGCTTTTCTGTAGTTAAGTAAGAAGAGTCTTATACATGTTTGACATTGAGACAGTTCAACAGCTGAGTTTGGAAAGCACCAGTTTGCATTTCGGATCATTTGCTTAACAGCTGGAAAGGACTTGAAACTTCACACAGGTGTTTATAAATAGCTGCAGTCTGTGGCTAAGGTTCACTGCTTCTTGGGTGGCAAGCAGTCATTTTCATATTACCAGTTCCAGCTAATGAGTCTTCCTTATTGAGTATTACAAGTACTACAAACTATTAAAAAGAAATTTATAATGGTAAGTACAATTCCTCTTCGTAGTATCTTGAAATCACTTCTGTGCTAAATGAGAACTATCAATGTATCTCTAGAAACTACAGTTATGCCTTCGTGTAGCCTATTTGGAATATCAGTATTTGGTGATATTCAGTTACTGCTTTCATTAGAAAGTGTTTTTCTAGTTTTACTAGTGTACCATCTGAGCATTGATTCAGAGCATTCAAGCTCTCAAGTACACAGTAATTTATATTGTGATTGGAAAAGGAAAGCAAACCATGTTCTGCCTTGTTTTTAACTGGGAAGAAAAGTCATTTGAAAGCCTATTCAACTTTTTTTTGCAGTCTTTTTGAGCATCTGTGCAGAATTTGGTCACAGTGGTTGTTTGCAGTGTGCAATGCAGGGCTTAGCTTTCCTGTCCAGGGAAGTTCTTAGGGGATGCTGAGATGAGAAGGAGATGGTTTTGCAAGCATATGTTCCGTGTTTCCCATGGTCAGTGCAGTAGTGGGTTCCTCAAAACATGCTAAGATTACTGGGTTTTTATTGGAAATGCTCTCTAGTATATCCAGCTGTCTTATGGTTTTTTATTTCTGCAGTTGAGATGTGTGTTTGTATCAAGATTCATTGTGCAATATTTCATTGTAATTACTGATATATACAACAGTAAAACCTGGAAATCAAAAAAGTAAAGCAAGACAAAGAAAACATTTGAAAGATTGGTAAAATTTGTTGGTCATGTGTTGGCATTTTGAATATTTCCTTTGCATGTGGTGTGATGTGCTTTTGTTTGTGGAAGTGTGTATTTATATACCTAAGGAGGTTCTTTGGAAAAGGAAACGTGAATTTTCATAACTGCTGTTGCTTCTGTTTAAGAAATAGAGAATTCATGCAAGACCATGAAGCTGAGATGCAATATCTTTGTCAAGTTTCACAGTTTTTACTCTGTACCTACTGGTAAACTTACTTCAAGTGAGTTGCTGAATCTTGCTGCTTTTCATAGCTGAGAAAAATGTGTATCTGTGTCTGGTCTTTCTGCTGGAGTGTACCACAGCTTCTGTCCAGCCCTGCATCCTTGGGTTTCCTTTCTGTGGAACCAACATAAGAAGAGAGGCTTTCCTAGATATCTTAGTTTCCCCTGACACTGAGTTAAGGTGCAACTGAATAGAGCAGCTGGATCTAAGAGCTAACACCTGATCCTAGATCCCCTACTCTAGACAAGCCTAAAAGAGTTTTCTTACAAGAAATAATGTCAGATTAAAAGATAACCCCCCATCCCCAAACCTGACTGAGACTTTGTCATATACAGTTCATGTCTATATGTGCTTTACCCTTCCACATTTCTCAGCATTGTGGACATGCATGTGTTGTGTCTCTCAAACAAAGCAAGGTATTTTCTGTCAAAATGTATTGAAGTAATGGTATTTTCACTCAATATATATTGTTATACTTTCAATTTAAAAAAAAACAACCAAGAAACCCCCAAAAAACAAACAAACAAATGCCAAAACACAAACTCAAAAAGAAATATTAAATTTTTTTAGTTGTTCTCACTGTAGGGTGAGTGTGAAGTTGTGAAGAATAAATAATTCAAGTTTGTTTACTGTAGTCAGCAAAAAGTGGTGTTTGTTTTTTAATATCAGATTAGAGGTACAATTGAAATAGTAAGCATTATTTATTTTCTAGTGGAAAATACCAAAAATTATAGAAGCTTTGGGAAAAACAGAACAATGAATAGAATGGCATTTAAGAATTAAAATTTTAAGAAATAAGGCAATATATGCTAAACATATTTTCATATAGTGTACCCTTCTGATTTTCATAATTTTCATTTATTTGTGAAACATTTACAGTTTAAATAGCTGAAAGGAAAAAATTATGGTATGCCTGGAATGAATTGAACATAGACAATTTTTAGTCATTTGAAGACTGAAAATAAAAGCTTTCGTGTTAAGTAGTGCTGTGTCCTCTGTAAAAATAAAAGGCTAAATACAGAACAGGCTTCAAAGCAGTTTAATGCTAATATTAAAGTGAGCACTAAATGAAAACAAGCAGTCCTTTAATCAGAAGCCAAAAGTGTGGTGTTCCTCTAATTTATTAAAATTTGTGATTAAAAAGACTTGGGCACTTGCTTTTTGTTAAATGATATATGGTGACAAAAAATAATTTCTTAAAATTAACAAAACCATATGAACAGCAGAAACCAGATATCTTTTGAGTTTGATTAGGTTCCCTTTAAAAATATGAAATACTGTGGGAAATTGGTAAATAGGCACTATTCAGTATAAACCCCTTCAAGAAGTGATTTTCCTAAGGAATTTTGTTACTAAGATTGTTTTGCAACGTTTGCAGTAGCATTCCTGTAATTCAGTTGTGTTTGAAGTGTGTAGTGCTGGCCAGGAGTGTGGGCTTGAGCTGCTGTATAAGAACTCCCAAGAAGGTGGGAGTGTATCCCATTGTCACTTACGCTGTACAAGTAGACCCTGTCTACCTAGAACAACTTGTTCCCATTGTAAACTCAGTTTAGAGGAGCATTTTAGGAGGGAAAAAAACAAGTCCTCTGAAAAATTACTATTTGATCATTATTTTTCAAATGCCTTTTGTTTGAGGGAACTGAAATAAACAATCCATGTGAGTTATAGTCTCAATTCAAGTTTATTTCAAAGTGAGAGGAAAGCTGGTGTCTTTGCAAACTATTTGATGGGTGAAGGTATGGGTGTTAATGTCTTTGAAATAGGTCTCTTTGTCTCTACTAACTTTGGGGAGCAGGTTTGTTACAGACCCCGGTTTGACTCCTGAAACAGACAAGTGAGTCTGCACAAGCCTGAACCTCTGAACTTTGGAGTAAAATAGTAGGTTCAAGGGGGGAATATGTGGTAGGCGGTTTGGGAAGGCTGTACCTTCCTGGTACCTCAGCCTGTGGGGAAAGGAAGAGGGCAACATGTGGCCAGGAGTTCAGGATAAGGGGAGGCTGTGCCCTCTGAAATCTCAGGAGAGAAAACCCCATGGGCAGGTGGGAGAATAAACTCTCTCCGTTTATTCAAATGAAGTTGCAGGACTCCTCTGTCTCCTTTCTGGACATAAACCTCTGGCGTTTGTGGATTTTCCTGACAAAAGCAAGGCCTTCAAGTAAAGCCAGGTAGTCCACAACATCTTTATGAGTGTTGTTTAAATGATTCTGTCTCTGTCCAGAAAGTAAACTCTAGCAACTTAATCTTACTTTTAGTATCTGAAAGTAATTAGCATTTCAAATTCATCCGAATCTTTTAAATAGTATTTTTTAAAGGTAGACTGATATTATGAGAAAACTTTATAAAGATTTAATCAAATAATAGAAATGGTCTTGCTTGGAAAGGACGTTCCATAGTATCTGGAAAATCTAATAACAATGCACAAAACTCAATATACCTTTTTTCCTCCTACCCCCTGAGATATCTATTAGTAGATATTTCATTGAGTCTCTGGTTGCTGTAGACTTCCTACCTGTAAACATGGAAAGCTAATTCCCCAGCCTAGTGAGTCTCAGAATAACTCTATTTAATCAACAAAGCCGTGTTGCTGTGCACTATCAGAGGAAATTTTGCCAGTGTTTTTAATCAGAACTCCAAGGTTCTTATACGTGCATTCTGGTTTTGTAACACAGTAATCTTATCATTAAAACTTTTAGATGTGTTTCTCTCCCTTATCAATTCTGTTCCCTGTTCAAGACTACCTATTTTAGAGGAGGTCAAATCTAATTTGGCCTTGAATGAAACATTCATGTCTGTAATGACTGAATTGGGTAAAATGTATTTTCAGTGAAAGTTTAGGTCAGATCCTACATTTAGCAGTTTGGAAACAGAAGAATTTTCTGCTTAAAGGGTACATTCAGTTTCATTTTAATTTTCTGCTGGTGTTCTTGCCAAGCTATTGTCAGTTGGTTTTCTAAGAGAGTTTAAAAACAGCCATATTTCACTGGCAGACTTACAGTCTGTATTTCAACACTGATGCTTATAGAATTCATTAAAATAGCAAGCCATGTTTCTATATCTTAGCTTGCAAATATGTAATGTATATCATAGTTTTTGTACTCCCACATGCTGTGAAGTCCATGCTCATTTAGAATGACATGTATAATAATGAATAGCATTCACTTTGAACACAAGCATGCCTTAAACAACATCATTAAAAGGCAGAACTGTCCTTTCAAACTGTGACAAGTCATTCATTGGCTGTAACATTTTGGAGACTTCTGTGAAAAGCCAGTCCTTTTTATCAGAAAACAGGGGTTAAACATTAACTTAAAATACATGAAATATTGTAAAAGTCAGTTAAACTATTTTATTTCTCTCACCACAATTACACCACAGATGAGCACTGTAGCATTTGTATTTCCAAATGTACATGCTCTACCCTAAACAATCTGTTTTGCTTAATATGTGACAAAGTTTTCTCTCTTGTGTAACAAAAAACCAATCCAGTACTGGATAAATGATAGCTGAGAATCTAAGTCTTTAGTAAAGTAGTAGAAGGTTTTCGAGGAGTGTTTCCAAACTTAAGTTCCTCTACTTTTTATAGTTTTTAATTTTTTTACTAAAAGATCAGAATAATGAGAAGTCTCTCAAGAGATGCAAGCACTGTCATTTTTTGAAATTGACTCTTGAACATGTTGTTTTGTTTGTGGTTATTTTTCTTCTTGGTATACTGCTAAAATCTGGATCAGTGGACTTTGATATCATAATAAGCATTTAATTTAAGAAATGTTTCATTTTGTTGTGGTCCTGATTAGCCAGGCCAGGTACCTGTAAGTGCATTAAACATGACAGGAGCCCATGGCACTGCAGTCTGTAGCAGCTGTAGATTCAGTACAAGTGGCTGTGTTCAAAAGTGTCTCTTGAGGCACCTGCTTTGGCACAAGTGTGCAGGACAGAGTGGGAGCTCAGCTCCCTGCTCATGTTAGTATACTTTAGCACTGAGTGGATGTGGTCAGGGAGCACTCTAAGGAATTTCCTAATGCTGCAGGACTACTTCCACATTGGTAAGTAGAGTTCCCTACTAAACAGGATGTGCAGAGGTCAGCAGCAGGGCCTGAGGGCCATGCAGAGTACACTGAAGAGAGATTTTTTTGGACTTGCTCTAGTCTGGTACTATGGCCTTCGCAGGCAGTGCACATGAGGTATGGTTCTGAAGATTTAAGGTGTTTGTGCAGTTATAACATTAATCTGCAGTAAATGGAAAATGGAACATGGGCAGAATAAACTCCACAGGAGGAAAATTAAAACTGTACATTGTGTTTCATACCTTTACCAAATGTGCAAACAGTTATTGCTGAGCAGCTGGCACTCGGTTAAACTGTGGGATCTTGAGGAGTCTTACATTAGACACTAATAAAATACAAGTACAGATGACAATGGTGATAGACCTATGACAGCTTCAGCCTTTTTCATTTTAAGATTTTTCTTTTTTCTGAATGATATGCTTATTGGGAAAATGTCTTTTGAATCTTGTGCAAGCTGTAGCAGTATTTGGGCATCACAGTCGATTTTGCAGGCCTATGGTTGAATTTGTGCAGGCAGGTTGGCATTAGCTTAAGTTGTTTTCTTTACCTGATGAACAGAAATAAAAGTAGTTTGTTATACAGCTAGCCTGTAGAATCTTTGTCTTAAGGCAGTAGAGAGGAAGCAGAGGTGGGTTTAATATAGAGAAGTTAGCCTTCCACTGAGATTGTTACTGAGTGTTTTATTCAGCTTGGTTTCTAACTCACTGCTAGCTCTGCCATTGCTCATTTTATGAAGCTGCACATTTATGTAATGATTTTCTACTTCATTTACTTCCTTCTGTATGCAACATTAGCATGAATGCTGCTAAAAAGGTCAAAACAGAAGTATAAAGTGGTTGTCTGACTGTGATGAGAGATCTGTCTTGGGTTGTTTTGTTGTTATTGTTTGGGGGTTTTTTGGTGACTGTCATGTATTTGTCAGAAAGGGAGGAAAGAAATGAGCCGAAACTGGAGGACAATTCCTTCTATAGCCTCATAACTTTGACATGTTATACATCACACAAAAACTGCTTCTCACATTTACTTAAATTTCTGGATGAATGCTCAAGTAAATGAGATGCATTAAAAAATGGATTTAAAATCAGCCTGCAAGAGCAGGAGAAGATCAAGCCATCTAATTTGCGGGATCTCAGAAGCCCTCCCTCAGTACTCTGCTGACTTCTGGCAAAGGAAAGCTGTAGGTTTAGAAATCCAAGAAGTGTGGATGATAGACTGGAACGGGTTGTCCGGAGAAGCTGTGGATGCCCTATAAAAGAAGTGTTCAAGGCCAGGTCGGATGGGGCTCTGAACAGCCTGGTCTGGTGGAAGGTGTCCCTGCTCAGGGCAGGGGGTAGAAATGAGATGGTCTCAAAGGGTCCCTTCCAACCTAAACAATTCTATGACTGCTCTAACAGAGTTCTACCAGATTGCTACACATTTCTACTGTCTATGATAATCTGTAATTTAGGAATCATTGGGATATTATCTATGGTTTTTTCAGTGTATCGGATCACATTACAAATGAAGGGAACACAGAAGTCTCTAAGCATAAATTACAATAAATGGTACTACTTATTGATAAACACTGCCTGGTGATCAGTGTCTGCCAAGTCCCTGGTGTACAAATCAAACTACTTAATGTGTAAGACATGTTTCCTGTTATGGACATCAGTGCTATGATGTGACCTTCCCAGACCATAGCAGCTGGAATCGCAGCAACTTACACAAAATGTTATTGCTTGCAAGACTGATGGTTTTTGTTTAGTTGTATAAGCACTATTTTCTGAGATATATTCTCTTGTGATAGAGGTAAATGTACTGCATTTTATGAGAATGGTTTTCTTAAATAATAACCACAGAACATGTATTCCATTTTTTGTTTCTTATTTTGAAGAAGTTAAAGTTAAGAATTTGTCAGAACCTGAAGTAAAAATGGAAACAAAGGGGACAGAGGAGGAAAAGCAAGAGAAGGCAAAAGAAAAAGCAAAGACATTGAATTTAAGTGAGTAGAGTTGAAATGTGATCATAAATTCAAAATTTCCTGCAGGAAATGGGAACATCTAAAGAGATCCTGATAAGAGAAATGCTGGCAATTAAAAAAAAAAAATCAAATAAAGAAGAGGACTCTTTTGTCTACCCTAACAGGGACATTTTGAAATTATTTTTTTTTTAATACTTCATGTTTATAAAACCGTAGTCATAGTGATAGTATAAGGGAGATCTTCAGGTGGTCGTTCTTTCTGGTAGCAATAGCATCTGTTAATGCAAACTTGATACTGCTTGCTCAGGTTTTCTTGTGACTTTAAAGACTTGTTCAGATTTTCATGTGACCTTAAAGACTTGTTCCACAGTAATCATAGAAAAAGTAGTATATTACTCCTGCTCTTCATGCTGTCATTATGGTATATTTTTCTCTTGATGATTTGTTCATGTCTAAAGCATTTCTGAATCACCTGGTTGTTTTGCGCTAAAATCTACTGAAGGTGTGATTTGCTCTCAAGGAAGGGACCGTAATGACATGAAATTTTGCCTCATTGCAATTGTGCTAAAGGAGGAGGTCTACCTTAAAACAGGGAAACGAGTTCTGACCTCTGTATTCCTATATCCCATGTTTGTGTTTAGCCTTGTTCATTAGAAGTGAGAGCACCCGTCCATCAGTAGGTATTCAGCTGTAGGGATTCATAGGACAGATCAGAGAGAAAGGCCTAAACCAGGAAATGAGGCCATATCACTTAATGAGAAACAGCTTTTTGGGCATAATGTTAGCTTTGTCATGTTTGATAGTCAGTTATCTTTCTAGACTACCTGTGCCACATCCATGCTGTGGAAAGACACCCCAGGAATTTATTTGGTTCTGTGTTCCCATTCTCACGGTAGGGAAGGTCAATGGAATTTCTTTACAGAGAAAGCCAAGTAGAGCAAGCCTAATGATTCCATTTGTACACAGTTGTTGCTCTCTGTAGAACCTAATTTTGCCCACTCCAGACCTCACTAAGCCTAGTAAGAAGGATGAAGGCATGAGGCTTGATTTTACGCAGATAGAGCAAGTATTTGTTTTCACATACAATTAAGCAATTAGCAACAGAAGGTACATAAACGATGAAAATGTTCTTATTACATTCTAGTTAAATAAGCTCTTGTGAGTAGAAGTGCAGCCACTGCTGGCTGATACAGTAAGGGCAGGAATGCCCTGTGTTTTAGGATAGTTGCTTTAATTGAAACAGGTGTGCCACAGCACTGCAGCAGTTTTGTTTACAAGTGGCTTTCATAATTTTCATTTCCTTTACTGGAACATCTCAGAGAAGCAACATGAACTGCCTTGAAAACATTTTCCATTATCTGGAAGTACTTCTAAAGTGCTTTCTGCTGTTCTTCCCACGATGAATGCGTTTTGGCTTGCTTCAAGGGATTTGCCTTGCAGAATTCCAGCAACCAAGAGCTGGAGTTCCATTTTGAGATACATTTACTGGATGTGTGTAAGGTGTGCTGACTGGGAAAATCAATGCCTTCTGGATGGGTGAGGGGCAGTTTGTTATGCTAAGGCCACTCATTAGTGCTGAATTAAATGTTCTCATTCTGTTTCCAAATGTTAGATTGTAGGGGTTGTTTGAGGTGCTAGCGAAACCTTTCCCAGTTTTTATCATAGCACTGTTAGTGATTAGGGCAAGCAATGTGAAGAGATGAATGGTGAAAAGACTGCAAAGGGGCCAAGAGACTGAAGATCTTTCGATTCTGAAGTCTCATTTGAACTTCTATGTATGCTTGTCATTCTCATCCTACATACAGCCCAGATGGAAATGAATCTTCTTGAGATTAGAAGAAAAGTTTTGAAAATCTCTGAACAAAGATGGGAGTCTGGGTTATTTTATGCTTCCTTATATTTCTCATGCTCCATTTTTTGTCATTATGTCATGACCCTTAACTATATCCACAGTTTTATCCTACAGGGTGAAGTAGATGAGTGCAGTCAACTTGTAAAGTCTTGAATAGCTCTATCCTGGCACTGCTTGCCTGGAAAAAAAAAAAGCTTATTTTTGTGTAAGTTTCTAGCATGAAAAATACTCATGGTAATCCTGCAGTCTGCTATTCCCAACAGAATTAATGATGCAGTGGATGTCATTCCATATCACTTACGTTGCCCAGATTTTTCATTAATATATTATGAGAAAGTGAGCAAGAACTTCTGTACTTTTCCACTACTCCTTTGAGATATTTAACTATTGTACTTATTTTAACCAATTCTTGCTGATGGACAGTAGTTCATTGCACACTGACAGAGTTCATACATTTCTTTCTCAAATGTCTTTCCTTTTAAGACTGATATCTTAAAAAAATGAAACAACCTTCCCTTCCCCAAGTGAGGTCATCTGTGACAGGAAGAAATATAAGGGACAAATTTTATACTTTCTCTAGCAGTTGATCCTGTCTTTTCTCAACATAGCGGTGGAAAACAATTTGAGAGGGGCTTTTCTTCACACAGGTATCAAAGGCTGGTGGGATTGAGGTGAGGATTGTAAACAGACTTGCATTACATTTCTGTTGGGGTGGACTGTGGCAGGCTTGGCGTGTGGTTATAGGAGTTCATGGGCAGCTGAGTTAACAGCAGGGAATGCCACTGTTAGGCTACAGTACCCTAAGTGGAAAAGACTCTGGACAACCGTGAGAAATAAGGTGATCCATCTTTCCATTAAAACTTGGGTAAGTGTTGTTACTCAAATCTCACTTTTTTTTCACCAAAGCATTCTAAGGTAGTGGGACTCAAGAGCAAATTTTTACACCATATCGTAGTTGTAATCAGCCTTATTTAAGTCAAACAAAGTATGCTAGTGCTCAATTTTTGGAAACAACTGTAGTAAAATGCAGGTCAAAGATATCTAGAAGTAAAGCATATCATCTACAAACCTTTACAAACCCCTACAAACATAAAAAAAATTTAAAAGTTAGGGAATGAGTTGACACCTGTGCAGTGTAATTCTCAAAGATGAGTGTTACCAAGTCCTTCTTGATTATTTCTAAGCACACAGAAATAATCTTTTACAAGATTGCAAGGTTCATAAACTGAGATATCTGTTAAAGAGCAGCTGCTAAACCCCAATCTTTGATTTGTTTGCTTTGCCTTCCTGATGTGTTTGGTGCACTGCAGAGTTCTTGAGGTTTCCTTTAACTCTCCAGTATACTTGCTTTTTTTTTGCCCCTGTTCTCCTACTATATATTATAATTCTTGCCATGAAAGAGGTGTTCTTTTGCTCTAAATACACAAGTTCTTGATTCCTGCTTGGTCACAGTAGTCTCATATGATCTAGCAGGTTTTTTCAAAGAGCCCTTCAGGTGACATGAGATGTGCTTTCTTGGGCTACCACGCGCCAGTAACTTTAGAAGAGCTTTGTTTGTCAGAAGAACCCCTTTCAGGTTATAGATGACTGCATAAGTTCTCATAATGTTTCTCATTGCTGAACTAATAATACATTTTGTTTCCACCTTTCAGTCAGTTTCCAAGTAAGAGCAGATGAAGCACAGCTTAATTTTGTCAGGATATGATAGTTTCTATTACATTAACTTTCAAGGGAACAAAATTAATCTCAGCTTACATTATATTCCAAGTGCGGTAAATTCAAAGAATTATTCAGTACGAGATGAAAATAATGGAGGGGGAAAAAACTCTGGTTGAAAAGTTAAGCATTGTTACTGTATATTCAGTACTGGGTAGTGTTGCACTGAAGCTAGACTTGATCTTTTGTTTGTTTCAGGTTAAAATAATACTGTTCTGAAGGCAGAGTTTTGGTGGGCATTAACTTTCAAGTAAGCCGCTGTCAAGTGTATGCATCTTAGTAAAATGTCTGAAGGCAAAAACATTCTATTACAGGATAAAGCTACTAGTACATAGAGTAGATTTTTGATAAGGGACATCACAGCTGTTTGTAGTGTAAACTTTGACTCCACGTTTCAAGTCAGGCAAGCATTTCAAAATAGTGACATTTCACCTTTTAATACAATTTGGGGGAAATAAGGTGCAAGCCTTACATTCCTGCTTAATATTGAAGTTAAGTCTTAATACAGAAGGCAGATCAATGTCAGAAAAAAATGTGAACTTATAATTCTAAACATACCCACACTTGGTTTCCCTATAGGTAACTTGATAACGCTTTCTGCTTGCTTCTGTAAACATTGCATGAAACTGCAGTATGAAAACCCTTGCTTGACAGTATGGCTCTTCCCTCTGTTCATAGATAGAAAAGACAAATTAAATAGGGCAACCATATTGAATTAGAGCTTTATGAGATGCGTGCTGCAGAGCCTTTCTTCCATCAAATGTGGTGTTAGATATATTTCACTCCCCTTTCTTATCCGAATAAAACCTTCTTTCTCATATATAAAAATCAATATAGTTAAGAAGAAATGCAGTTGAGCCTTCAATAAACATCGTAAAACCCCTTTTTCATTCCTGCTTAGCTAGGATCAAAGCTGCAGATTGCTGCAGATGTACCATATGGAAGTGGAATTACTTTATGTCTTCTTTTATCCTTTCAATGCACGTTTCTCACTTTTATCTTTAGAATTTCTTGAGTACTCAAGCCTAGTACTGTCCATTTGCACAGGAGTGAATGAATGTGGAAGTCGTTGTTTATGAGCCCATGTGCATACCCAAGGTTATTTTTTATTCCCATGCACTGTATCAAGGAACCCCTACCCTGTGTGCAGTTCTGGTTTTCTCAAAAAGTAATTTGAAAAGGCAGGAGGGTTCACAAAAGTGCAGAAAAAAAGTTAGGAAGAGTTCTACAATTTCTTTTTTGTAGTGGGAAGAGTATTAATCCCAGTTTACAAACTGTAATAAAGGCAAGGCTAAGAATCACTTCATGGGAATCTCAAGACCTTAGGGGACAGATTTTTGAGAGCAGAAGGAGAGATGCTCCTTAAGGATTGCAGAAATATATGAAATTATATTATGTCTGGAAGTTAGATCTAAGTAAATTCAAACAAAGTGTAAAGAATGAATTCTTAAATTTTCCTTATAGTGTAAGTATTTTCTTTATATCCATATTTTTGAAGAACTGCTCCAGTGCTTTTAGTTAATATGGACTGGAAATAGAAGGTACTTGGTTGTTCCATTTTCTGTGATATGAAATTGTGGTCAGACTGAAACAGCTTCTGGCTTTACAGCACTGTTAATACAGTTCATTCTTTTGAAACTCTGCAGAACTTCATAGCTTTTTGTTTCTAGTTTGTGCATGTGTGCATGTCTGTATGAGAGTTAAGGAAAATCAAATGAGATTCTGAAAACATTGCAGCAAGTAGATTTTTTTTATCCCAGCATCATAAAGCAAGTAATTTTGCTCTGAGTTAAATGAGAAATACACTGCTATTTTTCTTAATATCTTAATAATACCTTCAGCATTTCATCAGAAACAGGTGTTTTTCAGATTATTTTTACTGTGGGAAATACAGTAGTCACCTTTCCAAATGCATTTTGACAAATATTACCCTGCTTTAATGCACTGGTAAGAGTTAGTTATCTTGAAATAACATCACCTGCTACCACGTTGAGCATGGCCCTTTATGATTTCCTGTAACAGAAAACTTTGTGAAAGGGTGAGCATTCACAAATCCCAAAAAGATGGCAGCTGTCCTCCAAGCAGTTTGTAGACATATAATGAACTGAAGAGAATAAATGATAGTGTCCCTATTCTACAAGTTTCAATCAACTTTTGCTGGGTAAACTTTGTTACAAGTATTTCCCAAGTAAAGAATGAATGAACAAAGTGTAGAAATGATTTCTTCTGAAAGGAAGGGAAGTCCAATAATTAAAGCTTTAATCCTGGACTGGAGATACAGGTTCAGTTTTTTCTCTTGTATGTGGCCTTACGTAGGATCCTTGACAAGTTTTTTATTCCTCAGCCTCACATTGTTGCTCCAGTGGGTTGTGGTTGTGAACTACTCCGGGGCTATTAAGCTACCCTGGCTTGATAAATATCGTTGTTGTATTGCTCATCAAATCACAGTTTTTGATGGTTTCACACAACCACAAAATGACTGAGGTTGGATGGGACATCTGGAAGCTCTCTTGTACACCTGGAGCCAGCACCATATCCAGGCACCTTTTGAGTAGCTCCAAGGAATCAGATTCCACATCCTCTCCAGGCAGCTTGTGGCAGTGCTCACACTAAAAAAAGCATTTCCTGATGCTCAGAGGCAGCCTCCTGTGTTTCAGCTTATGCCTGTTGCCTCTGTCTTGAACTGTCACCCTAGTAACGCTGTGGAAGAGTATTAGTTGTCTTGCTAGCATCATGGTTTTTATCTTAAAGGGAAAGAGAACTAAAAAAAATACAGTTCTAGATTTATTTTTGCCAGGAATCAAGTAATTTTCTTAAAACGACAGTAGAGAAAGATCATTAATGACTATCCTAACACCATGCTGACAAAATATCCTAAACATACCAATTCATTTTTGAATCATATTCATGTGTTCAAATATATATTCTTTACTTCTGTCATTAAAAGCTAAGTGTTCCATTTTTAATACTATTGCCTATTTGTCAAGAATCTAGGAGTGAGCAGAATGTGTGAATGTGCTCTGCTTCCTACATTGCAATTTCAATATTTATTCTGAAATATTGGTTATTCTAAACATAATATCCTGAGCTATCTTTCTAGTATTTCTGTGGATGATCTTTCTGCCTTGGTCTTAGAAATAAAGAGATGGTTGTCATTGCAAGGTGATGAGCTGTGATTTCTGCTGAAGGTAATTTCTTTGGCACCTCAAGTTTTTATTAGGGGGGAAACAAATGATCTGTCTTCTGATATTTATAATGCATTCAAAGCACATTTGAAAATATTTTTTTAATGTTTTCTTCTCTCTAGAAAATATGAAGGATATCCTCATGATATATGAACAAGAAGCAGAAGAGTGGGCTCTGTATTTAAAATCTCTTTTTGGACTCATAGTGAACAAAGAAGGAATTTTACTCTATGATCTGGAGAATTCATCTTTCAAGCACCAGGAAGTACTCTGTTTACTGTCTTATAAATGTAAACTCCTGATACTCTCATGTGGACTTCTTAACTGCTTGAATCAAAAGAGAAGTTATTTTCTGGAACAAGTTCTAAAACCTCCGGAAAATGTGGTAATTCTGCTTTGTGGCGTGGAGAATTCAGAGATTCTTTATGAGATACTGACCTTAAATGGAGGCAGCAAAGAGATTTCTACTGATCAGAAACCTGAGGAATATATTTCTGTTGTGAAAGGAATTATTCAACCAGGTAATACACTACCGCTTGTTTGTAGTCCTTAGGTCTCTTACCTCCTCTCAGCTCTTGCTATTTAGCCAAGATTTTGTCTACCAAGCAGAATATTGTGCTTCTTTCTTCATTGCATGCAAGTTGCTATTTTATTGGCCTGGGAGCTTGTGCTTGAGAAATATATCCTGCAGTTGAGGATTTTTACGCAGAGCTTAACCTAGTTTTGGATGCACATGAAAAATCACTGTTTTGAACACTGGGGTAGAGCAACCCCTCTGAATCAGTGACTGAGCTGGATGTCCCTACTGCCTTGTGCTTTAGCAGGTAAGCTTAAGTATACTACAGGGCTTTAAAACCTGCCCAAAATATGTCTACACACAGTCTGCCTGTTTTCAGTGTTTTCAAAAAAATGTTTTAGACTTCTCCCCAACCATCTTCTCTTCAGTATTGAATAACCTTTTCCATGGCACATCTCTCTGACTTTGTTTTGGGCTCATTAGAGTTGTCTGTTTTGGTTTCAGAAGGTAATGTTCTGACTGTGTCTAATATGGAGCTTCAGACTGAAGCTTCTTGGCACTTTTTTAATGGGATGAAAACAGTGGGTCTATACTCTGTGTGTGTGTGTATATAGGAAATAACTGTGCCTAGATACTATCAGCTGACATGTGCACAGGAAATTGCAAACTTTTCTGCAATGATAAACAGTTTCCTGGAAGTCACAGGATGGTTCTTTGCTTAGGTCTATGCATTCACAGGAATGCCTATTACCTGTGCCCTTGGGACTTACGTGTAATACCAGATGTTTAGTAGGTGTTCAAATGATCTTTACTTTTCAGTGACCACTATCAGCAATTTCAGAGGTTAGGAGAAAGCTGCATTAATAAATAGCTGTTGAAGACCTCAGTGTGTACATCTTTACTGGGGATGCACAGACTGTGGCTGGGATCAGACAATTTCAGTGGACTGTGCTAGTTCCAGGTCTAGAAGTGGTGATGATGCTTGGTGTTTCAGGGCTAAGCCCTGCTCCGCACTCGTAGCTTAGAACTGCTCTGGCCCTGTCTTTTCTGTACTAGTGTGCCCTGGCCATCAGCCAGGCCAGCTTAGATGAGTGCTTGATAGGAGACCTCTGCTCTGCTCTCTGTTGCACAGTGAAAGTGTTCCAACTAAGAGATTTGCTTTCATCTGAGTGTTGATTTAAGCTCTGAGGAATGAAGATGTGCATGGTTTGTCATTATTTACCTTTGCTTAAAGATAACGGTGCCTGTATTTATGATACTCTTTTGTAGAATCCTGTTAAGCACTTAGCCTTTGTGATATCTGTGACAGGGATTTTGACAGATTGCACATATGGGAAAAAAGATTTTTCCCTTGTATTTAAAATTATTTGCTAAGGGGTTGTTGAGTACATACAAGGATTATTTTTCTTTTGGAGCATATTATTTTGCCTTCCTTTGGGACCAGACACACAAGATTTCCCATTTCTCTTCATATGGATCATTGTCTTAAATTTCTTTTGTTTTCAGTGCTCATCCATAGGCCCTGATATTTTTGACCCTTTTAGGGATAGTGATGAAAGCACTTTTGTGTGTATTCTTCATGGTTTTCAGTTCCTTTTTTCCCCCTATACTGTTCATTGCTTTTATCTTGTTCTTCCAAGCATTTGTTGCTTCTTTTCTCCTCAGTATTGACAAGAACTGTCACTGTACCAGTCTAAAAACTTAATAATGTGCTTTGATTATAATGGCCCCACCACATGTCTTCCACTGTGATTAAATTCTGTTAGTCCCTTAGGATTAATAGTGGGCCATTGAGATCCTAGGACTAATGGATGCCAGGGTTCAGGAGTGACTTACAGGCAGAACAGCTGAAGATGGATGCTAAATCAGGTTGTTATCTCACAGTTTAACATTCTTCTGGAAAATGTAAACAACAGCATAGCATAGGTACTAGTTGTCACCACCCTTCCACTACAGATGTCCCCATACTCAGGAAAGCTCATAGGCAAGGTAAGTTCTTAGCTGTCTCTTCTCTCCTGGGTGCTACTCTCTTTGCACTATCCCTACAACCTGAGATGGAAAAAGTGCAAAACAAGTCTCATTTTATATGCCCCCACAGTTATTTCACCTACCAGATGGTGCTGGTTTCATCCTGTTGGAGCAGACAGGGCTTTATCTGTTAAAACCTCCTTCTGGCTCTAAAGTGGTATATATGCCAAACATTCTAGGCAAAAACTAAAACTAATTAAAATACTGAGTAAAACTAAATAAAACAGAAGATGCAGAGGGTTTTGTACTCAACAGAGAGCTTGTTTGTCTGTAATGTGGTTCAAACACAAAATCTGAATGGTTTGTCATGCCTGTTTGAACATGTTCTTGGAGGAGTAAAGGGAGAACTAAGATGCTGAGATTGGCCTTTCTGACATATATTTCCAGGATGCTGACAGACTTTATTATATCCATCTTCTGCATGAAGAGGAACACAAATATTTTTATTGTTTTCAAAAGATTCCTTTTGCAGGAGTTGTTTGTAAAATATTTCACTGTTGGAATCTGAATGTGGCATTTTCAAAGTTGGTTTTGAATTCTGTAGATGCTGTGCCTATTACCATAAAAAGTTAACCGCCAGAGAAAGAGGAGAGCACTCAGAAATACTGTGTTAACATCTAGGATGGCCCAGGGAGACTCTAGAATTCTCACTTTCCTTTATCAGCTTTTCTCCAATATTGTTGAAAGTAGAATCAGGAGATATATTTTGCTTTCATCTGTCTTTTCTGTCTCCTGTGTCTTTCTACTACTTGTCCTTGGTCTGCTGAACTGTGTACCCTTTTTTTTAGATTAAATTGACATATTTTCAAGGTATTAATTCAGTTTCCTGAGGTACTAAACATAGCTGGGGTTTTTCTATTTAGTCCTTAAAGACTTGCACTTCAAATTCAGGCAAGCATGTGTTTATGAAAGGGATTTGTAGATACAGATAGATATTTCAATCTGTAGGCAGACTTAGATCTTTAAATGTCCTCAATTTCTCCTGTAGTTGTCCTTAGTACTGAAGATGTGAAAAGGGAACAGATCATCTAATACAAGTAATTTTCTGTGACACCGTTTCTAAAGTGTGCTGACACTTTTATTAGACTTTTGGTGGAACTTCTTGGTACAGCTCAGGAGTCATAAGTATCCATTAGTCTGCTTGCTGTTTTATTTGGTTTCATTTTTCAAAGCTCAACAAAAACAACTCTTGTCACTTCCACTTCCAGCTTTTCTCTGAGCAGTGGTATCACTTTCATTCTTTTAATGCCAAAATATGAAGAGAATTTACTCCTACAAAATTTGATAGTTGAGAACAGCTCATCAAACCTGTATGTATCCATTTGTTATCTGCTATTGTATTAAAAAGTGAGAGTTACATGAAGTAACATAACCTAACTAGAAAGTGGCCTCCAGAGTCTTTGACAGCCCAGGAAAGATTATCAGAACAAATCTGTAACTTTTATCTGAGACATCAATATGCTATTGCTTTCTGAGTGTTTACCTAAAAGATATTCCATGTATCTGCACCCAGTTTTAATGACCAGGAAGAGTAATGTCAAAAAGCTACTTTTGCAGCTAATAGTAGGGTGTAGATGTGGACAAATGTGATACTAGCATTGGGTGTTTTTCTCTAAGTAATATGGGAAAAGCAGGCTGGGAATCAAAATAGGGCCTAACTCATGCAGATCTTCAGCTCACTTCAGATATTGGGGGGCTAATTTCCATTGTGCAGACCACAGAAAAGAGAAAGAAATAATTATATTTTTACCATTACTTTTATGGTATCTGTTTCCTGTTTCGTTTCTAGTACAGTGGCATCAATTTTCTTGGAATTTGGTATAACATTGAATAATGAAGTAATGCTTCACATTTTGTATCCACTGCTTTGCTTTTTCTCCTGTAAAATCCTCTTCGCATTGGTACTCAAATACGAGTAACCAGTGCCAATGGATTTTCCTAGTCTGTGAGCAAGACTTGTGCTGATGAGCTAAACCCCTTGATTTAAGTGGGAACTTTACCATTGTCTTCAGTGGACAGGTGCTTCACCTAAATTTTGACACTGACTTGGGAGTCTATGAGAAAATTAAGCTAAAGTGCTAAGAGGAGCCCAAGTTGAAGAAGAAAGAAAATTACTAGAATTTTTGGTCTTGTTTGGGAATACCAAATACTCTGTGTGTGTGTGTGTGTCCTAAAGTCTTGGTTGTGAAGACTTCTCCCCTGAACATGCAAGATTTAGTAAACAGAGGAAAGCTGGGGGGTGGTTCTGGCCTCGTTCACTGCCGGGAGAGGTTTCAATAAATGAGACCACATAGTTGTGCCTCTGTTTACTCCTTCTCCAGTGTGTTTACATTCAGACAGTGCGTACCACTGTCGGTGTTTCAAGGCAGTGTTGTCATCTGCTTATTGCAGAGCACCTCAAATGCCAATTATTTTTTTTTATTATAATGAAAGTAATCTGTATGACTGTATCATAAGCACAAGAGCAGAAGGGACATTTTGCTAGCTGATGTGTGCTGCAGTATAGCTCTCATTTCCATTTTGCCCTGCCAATGAATCTTTGAACTGCTCTGCAGGGACTGCTAAAATTACCAGAGTAATACATCTTCCTGAGATGCTGTGCTTCTCCATTCCACACAGAAGGGATGCCAGTGTGATGATGGGGGTTGGTAATGACTGTCAACAAAAAACTGGTTTGTGTCACTAACTTCTTTCATCTGACAAGAGATCCTGGCTATTTCAAAGCAGAAAATAAACTGGAGTAACTGTCTGGAGTTGGCAACCACAGATAAGATGTTGAGACCCTCATCCCCTGCCACCTAAACTGTTTGAGTTCTTTGCTATTTCTTCTCTTGTTTCTGCAAAATCCAGAGAAGACTACTTGTTAGGGTTTATTTGTGAGGTTTGTTAGGTTTCTTAGCAACTCGTGTTCTAATATATGTAGCTAGTTATGGTAACCTGTACCCTTAGCTTCTGAAGTCTGTGTCATGTTTGTGATGTTTTTTCCTCTTATTTTTGACACTAATTGGATAAAACTTCTTGCACCTGGAAGAGTGAGTGCACTAGCATCTTAAAGTTTTTAGCATGTTTCTTAGAAAGTTTTTTTGCATTTTTAGCAGCATTTAGGGCAAACTCATTAAAAGTTTAGTTAATAATAAAAGTCAGATGACTAGAACATAAGCATTATTGCAACAGCATGTACTAATTTAACATACTGTGATTTTACTTCTGTTTATTTAGTTTATACTTTTTGTTATTTTAAAAATAAATTAATGGATTTATTAATTTAAGTCTGCTCTTTCAAGGTTTGAAATGGACATCATTCAAATTTATGTACTGTTTATGTCCCAGTCATCAGTCAGTATTTAATTGCAATTGTGAGGCTGTTTCTAAAGCTGACAAATAATTTAAGATTTCCAGCAAGGATTTTTGCAGATAATGCTGTAAAATGGCTGTGTGAATCTGTAGTCTTTATGCATGTAATGCATTATTGAGTCTAACTGAGTCTTGCACTGTGGTTACCAGTCACAGTTACTGAAAAGTTATCATTGGAAGGCATCTAGAGAAGACCTCTATAAAGGTACCCCTTGTATATTTTTTTGCACACAACTGTTGTTTTAACAAAATTGCTATTTGTAATTTCACCATGATGTATTTCTGTTAAATTAGTGCCATCTTTTTGGAAATGGGATAAAATAAGGATTGTTTTGCAGTCCAGACTAAAGAAATTGTCACTTATCCCTGAAAAAATGAAGTGTAACACCTATTTAAGTTCATACTTGAAAAACAAAATCAGATTTTGCTCTTGATGGGGTCTCTGTGTACTTACTTAAAAGGCTGTGA
The DNA here is from genome assembly GCA_013400955.1 of Drymodes brunneopygia. Taxonomy (NCBI): domain Eukaryota; kingdom Metazoa; phylum Chordata; class Aves; order Passeriformes; family Petroicidae; genus Drymodes; species Drymodes brunneopygia. The sequence goes on from VZTZ01014101.1 coordinate 67,632, forward strand.
GTTGAGAACTTGGTCCTGAAAATGTTAATACAGTATCTTACAAGGCACAGGCTGAGAGAGTTGGGCCTTGAGAGGAGACAACTGAGAAGGGATCTCATCAATGTCTGTCAGTATCTGAAGGGAGGGTGCCAAGGGGATGGAGCCAGGCTCTGCTCAGTGATGCCAGGCGATAGGACACGAGGCAACGGGCAGAAACTGAAGTTCCACCTAAATGTGAGGAGGAAGTTCTTTACTGCACAGGTGACTGAGCACTGGAACAGGTTGCCCAGAGAAGCTGTGGAGTTTCCCTCCCTGCAGGTGTTCAAGAACTGTCTGCATGCAATCCTGTGCCGTGTGCTCTAGGATGACCCTGCTTGAGCAGGGAGGTTCAGACCAGATGAGCCACTGTGGTCCCTTCCAGCCTGACCCATTCAGTGATTCTGTGTTGGATGCTGTTTAACATCTTTGTTGGTGGGATGGAGTGCACTCTTAGCAGGTTTGCTGCTGACACCAAGCTATATGGTGCAGTCAACATGCTGAGGGAAGGGAAGCCGTTTGGAGGGACCTCAACAGGCTCAAGAAGTGAGCACACAAGCCTCATGAAGGCTAGCAAGGCCAAGTGCAAGGTCCTGCACGTGTTGGGGCAATCCTAAGCACAAATACAGGCTAGCTGGAGAAAGGATTGAATGTTGGTTGATGAGAAGATCAACATGTGCACTCCCAGCCCAGAAAGCCAACCACATCCTGGGCTGCATCCAAAGCAGTGTGGGCAGCAGTGCAAGGGAGGGCATTCTGCCCCTCTGCTCTGCTCTGGTGAGACCTCACCTGGTGTGCTGCATCTGCTCTGGGGGATCCCAGTATAGGACCTGTCCCAACATGGACCTGCTTGAGCAAGTCCAGAGGAGGCCATGGACAGGATCAGAGTACTGGAGCATCTCTCCTGCAGACAGGCTGAAAGAGCTGGGGTTGTTCAGCCCAGAACACAGAGGGTTCCAGGGACAGGACAAGGGAGAATGGCTTTAAACTGGAAGAGGGTAGGTTTAGGTTTGACTCAAGGAAGAAGTTCCTTACAATGAGGGTGGTAAGGCACTGGAATGGATTGCTCAGAGAAGCTGTGGATGCTCCATCCCTGAAAGTGTTCAAGACCAGGTTGGATGGGGTTTGAGCAATCTGGTCTAGTGGAAGGTGTCTCTGCCCATGGCTGAGGGGTTGGAGCTCAATGTCCTTCAGGGCCCTTTCCAACCCAAACCACTCTATGATATCATATGATTCTATGATACTGTCTGTAACCAGATCTATTGAGTTATCAAACAGAGCACTGAACAGTTGTCTTCCAAACTGCAATGTCTGTATCAATTTCAGTTTCTCACTTTATTGCACATGATTATATTCTCTCTCCTTACTCCCAACTCCTCTCCCATTGTTTTCTGTGTTGACTTTCAGGGAAACTTCTTCCACAAGTACACATTTCTTTAGCTCTGATAAATTGAAAAAACATCAGTGAAAGTGGCATCTACTGCTAAGGGATAAATACAGTTGCATTTAAAGATCTAGGCTAGTTCCTCTCTACTAGCCCTTGGTTTTGTTCTATGATTATTTTTTTTCTATCTGCGGAACAATAGCTTTATCTTACATTTAAAATATGTACAGATTTTCATCTAAAAAAAGTGGAAATCAGTGTGATGATATTACCTTCTTTCTTATTTCTTATTTTTTCCTAGATAAACCACGGGATGAAAATCCTGGAGACTCTGTGTCTTACATCTACGAAGCAGTTCTTGCAGATGGTGAGTTGAATTCCCCTTGTATTTCACAGAATAAAGACAGTACTCTTCAGAAAATTAAATTTGTTCTCTTACATCTTGTTAGACATGAAAGGCAATAAACCATCCCTACCATAGCATACAGTTATGTAGAGGAACATGCCTTGTTCTCAGACATCCACCCCCACATCAATACCCACACAATCTTGTGAGGAGTGTGAAAAGGGGAGGAGATAAAACAGGGTTTTTTTACTGTGATTTCAGTGTAGAGAAAAAGGAAGACATGGAGAGCTTTCCTTTCCTAGCATGTTCCTAGCATGAGGAGTTTTGTTTGTAAGAAAGAGTTGATTTAAAGTTTTGTGTGTATCAGTCCTATCACATTTGCAGCATCGTTCACTGGCACTGGCTGGGAGAAGATCAGCATCACAGTTTCAGCCCCTGTTGACATTTGCTATTTTGGTTTATTTATAGCTGTGAAAGTGTATAGAGAGTTTTAGTAGGAATTATAGACTGGCAAAATCTTAACTTGCTTTTCGTAAAGAGCTACATGGCGTGTTTCCTGTCCTCAGCTCTTATTTAGAGAACTTTATTTCTGGGTTGACACTGTTGCAAAGAAATTGGCTTAATAGCACCAGCATGCTTACCAGTGGAAAGGGGCAAGTAAGTTACTCCAGAACTCCTGGCATAGTAGTTCTGTGCTGCTGGACTCTGAGGTTAGTGGCTCTCTTTCCTATTCCACCCCCATCCATATTCTGATAAGGGTCTCTTTGTGAGTCTGTCGGCATCTTCAGTGTAATGGTGTGATCTCAAGCAGAAAGCTGCTGTAAAGTTACACTGGTTTATCCCTACAGACCTATTGTCAAGGTTTCTAAGGATGTCTCTTTTGTGTTGGTGTAAAGAAGGCTTTCTGGCTCATTATCCAGGTGCCAAATAAGTTGACACCACTGTTTCTTTCCTTTATCAGTGTTACGTCCAAAAAATGAGACAGTAAAACAGGGAATGGTTAGAGAAAACAAAGTCCCAAGAAAAGAAAGGACTGAGGAGATGGTCCTCCAAGCTACCTCTATTTTCATATGGCTGCTTGAAGAGTGGCTTTAAGTCCAAGTTTACTGCCAACGAAATGGGTGATATTGAAATTAAGTGAGTTGGGGCTTTTTCAGCTGAGAAACTCTTGCATTAAAAGCAAAAATTTCACTTGAAATCTTTGCGGAAGTTTCCTGAACAGCTGTTCTCAGTCAGCTTTTGGCAGTCATCCTGATAGCACTGATTGCCTGTGGCCTTTGCTGGTTAATGATATCTAGTTATTGCTGTGAGAACCAAAAAGATTCTCCATTGTGGTGATGAGTGAAAGAGCCAGTTGGAAATGAGGGATTCCCAGTAATTGTATCCTGTATGTGAGGTTATGGCTGACTCCTCAATGAGTGTAATGAAGTGCATGGTCAACATTCCTTCTGTGATGATGAAACAGGGAGCAGTTACCTGATACCACTGCAGAGCTTTGGAGGGAGAAATAGCCCAAGATGTGAAATGATTGGAACTTCTGAGATTCAGTGTGTCAGTCTTTACAAAGCCAAGAAACATAAGATGGCAGCTGCAAATTAGCCAGTACTTGTGCCCTCCAGAATGTAGGTGAATCTTCAGCTAAGCAGAAAGGGTTTGGCTTTGGATGAATTGTGAAAAAGTAGTTCCAGGGATTGTCTCTTTTCTCTGCTTCTTCCTAAAAAGAAGCAAGTGTATGCAGTGCTAAACTGTATGAAAGACACAGAACAGAAGTGTCAGGAGAAATTGTAAACCAAGAAAGGGTTTTTGCTAGAACCCTATAAATTCCCAAATGAATGGCACTTGAGGTGAGGTCTGAAGTGGAGAGTGGTGTGCTGAAAGCCGAAGTTGTTTTGTATATACAAGCTTCGTACAAAAGAATGGATTAGCTGAAAGAAGATGGAATTTTAGCTTGAACTGGAATGAAAGTTGAACAGAACAGAAGTATAAATCTAAATGAGAAATCTAAAGCAACAAGGGTGGAAAGAACAGTGAGTGGATGACAGGACATATGAAAAATAAGATCACTAAAAATACCCCTATATTCATTAAAACAAAGATAGATGGGGAATGAGCAGGCGCTAACAATCAATAAGAAGTGATTGACTGGAGTGAATTGTGCAAGGCCTTGAGGGAAAAGGTCAGACAATACATTGGAAAATGGAAAAACAATATGATCACTGAAATCCTTTGGGGAAATATGATACAAGCAGATGTGAAAACAATTGATTTGCTGCTGAGTGAGGGAAAAGATCCAGTTGTGGAATGCCAATGACCATAATATAAATATATGAGGATTCAGTTCTGAAGGTGGTAACAGAATAAATCAGCTCTTTAGACACTCACAAATGTTATGTGTTTTCTTTAATTTTGGTTTCTGTATAAGAAGAGAGGACATGTTATAATTACTACAGAGCTGTATTTTGAGAATATCCCGTGTGGTTCCTCAGGACATTTTCTGTTCTGAATCATTATAAATAATTTGTACTAAGGTAGAAAAGTGAAGCAATTGTACTAGGATCTGGGTATACCGCCTTGTCACCACACAGATAAAATATGAATGATTTATTGTGGAACTGCAAAATAGAGCTAAACTCAGATTTAGGTACCCATTAAGTGATACTCAGTTGCATAAAGGCTTCTCCCCTTCTGTGAAATAGCTTTGCCTTTTTTAACATTTGGCACTAAAGCTTGTATGCTAGCACTAATTAACTGAAGCAATTAGGGCTGGGCAAATGGAGCACAAAAAGTGATTTTAAAGGGTGATAGCTATCTGCCTATTAAGTTTAACAACAGACATATTTTGGTCCTGCTCAGAGATCTCATCAAGGTAAGATCTATGTGCATAAAGGTATATCTCTGTCCTGTACTAAACTAAACTGGAGAAAGACCAGCATTCTTTAGCAAAATAAAGGGCATCCCCTCTGCAGATAAAAAGCTCTAAGAGTACTTCTGCGATGCAATTCTTTTCCTATAATGCTATCTAAAGTCCTGTTTTAATAAAATGTGTCTATTGTTTTGGATTAAAGGACATAGTCATAAAAGATGAAGACCTCAGATTACCTTCTGATTTATAATTTTAACAAATGAAAAATAATCAGGAGTTAGAAAACAAGTATGGTTTTCAGATGTGTCCAGAAATATCACTCTTAATTGTGTTCCCAAGAAAGCAGTGTATCTTTTAGCCCACTTTAAGGGTCAATAAATTTTAGCTATTTTAAACTAAAGGTGGGAGTAAATTGCAAAGCAGCCTGTCCCCAGTGAGTCAGTCCTGCTGACAACTCACTTTTTTTTCCCTTCTTTAATTCCAAACGTGTCTGGCATGAGTCTTTCTGCTGACAGCAGCTGTGGCAGCATGGGACAGGGAGACATGTGGTCTCTTAGACAGACAAATCCTGTCTAATTTAGAGCTGTACAGATCAAGAACAGCATCATAAATTTAATTCAGACATTGATAAGAGCCCTGTGCAGGTATTGAAGCTCTGCTGTCATCCTCAGACTAAGTCACCGTCTTTGGTAAATGACCTGCTTCAGTCCAAGCTAGCTTCTGTTACCAGATTGATTTAAGGGATGCTATAACATGGAGTATATTGTCTTGTGTCAGTACATTTTGATATTATTAACTGAGAATGCCAGCTGCCAGTGTCTCTTCCCTCAGCCTCTCCCAATGCAGTTGTTAAAGGACTTTTCAGTTATGTTAAACTTCATGACCTTCCATCCATGTCCTTTTTTGATGACCCTAAAGTATAGTCTTCATAAAGAGAGTAACTTCAAACATGGCCAAGAGGGGAAAGTTTGGCTACTCAGTCCTTGAGAATTACCTCATTCCTTGAGGGTGATACCTGTAAGAACTTAAACCCCTATTCAGCTTGAATGTTGTGCCTCCCTGAAGTAGGTCTTGATTCTTGGACACTCCTCTGTGTTCTTTTATGTGTGTGTATTTCTAAACGTAGCTGTGTGCCATTTCCGTGTCCAAGCACAGTGTGCAGTTTGAGCCAGGCCAGTTATGAGAGGCTTGAGTAGTAGTTTAGAGATAAAGGAGTCACTAGGCAGCTGCAGCTGCCCCCTTTGCAATAATAAGGAATTTGCAGGACCGTTTTATCAGGCTAACAAGTTTTGGAGGTCTTACAACCCTGGATGCCTCTGCTATCAGTCCTTTTGTCTTCAGTGGTGCTTTGAGTCAGTAGCAGGAGGAGAGCCTGTCTCGGTTGCAGCAGCTCGTCTCATTTTGGGCAATGTTTAGTGCTGTATAATCCTTCACTGAAATCCTTCACTGAAACAGAGGTGAGAGATGTGTGTGCTGATAGCACAGAGAAATGCAACAAAACCACCGAAGTGTTTTTACTGTGTTGGAGCTCCAGTAACTGAAGTGGATGGAAGGACTCTTTAATAAAACATTAGGCTTCAATAACTGAGAACTTTGGGTACACAGAGGGCAGACTTCAGTTTGCATCTCCCTGGAGAAGTATGGAGAATGCAGAAACTGGAAATAACAGGCTTGGACTCCATCAACAGCTCTCACAGCACCCAAATGACCTCAGGCAGGTGGTTGTTATTTCCAAATTAATCGGTATCCTAATAGAAACTTTTTGGGACGGTCTTGCTATTGTCTAAAACTCATCCGAGTAGTCACGTTCCTAGTGCTGCTGGTGAAGCTGAAAGTAATGGATTTCATTGCAGAAAAAATAATAACATGAATTGATATGCATTAAAAGATAAAATTAGTCCCAAAAAGCATCTAAATATATCCATCCTTGCTAAAGCACTGACAAAGTCAAATCTTCCTTCCAAATCACAGACCAGTTAGGAACTAGTTAATCGGTATAACTTTAGATTGCCTCTGAATACAGAGTTGCAATCATGTGAAAGTATATATAAAAACAAATGCCTACATTTTCAGGCAAGTTATTTCTTAAAGATAATTGATAAATTCGTGGTAAATAGCATTTTGCAGTTTGGGGGATTATTTGATGGCAGGATCTTTTGTTTTTGTTATCAGATCCAAAAAGGCTACACATAAAAAGACCTTCATATTCTCTTTAGATGCATTCATGATGATTCCTTCAGGCTACAGTTCTATCAGAGTCATAAATTGTTGTGTAAAAAAACATACCTGATAATAAAAGAACAGGTGGGCATGTACCTCCACAGCAAATCAATCTTTGCCTACATGTATATAGAAATTCAGAAAATAATAGGTGTGAGGGATTTCAGGGATTGCTGCTATGGGAGAGAAATAGATGTTAATGAAAATTGCAGCACCATTGGTTGCTAAGATGTATGAACACCAACTTATTTATAGTTTTCAGAAAAGGAAAAACTGTTCTTGATAGCTTTTAAAGCAACTGTCAGTTTGATGCTTATTTGCAAGAAAAGTTGTACACCATAAATAAAGTAATAGAAATATTTTGGAGACATGGGCAAAATAGGCCAACTTACAGAAAGCTACTGTTTTTGACAGAAGAACTCAACCATGCAGGAGAAGCTGGGGCTGAGAATGCTTTTGAGAAAAACAAAGACAACTGTCAGTGTATTTGCAAAAGATAGTTGGTTCAACATAGACAGAAGCATTATTTAAGACTTGTTCACTAGTAAGTCTGTTTATCTTGGTTTGGAATTTTATTTGTCATAGAAAACAAATGAAAGAAATTAAGGCTGAAGTCAGATGTTTTTGTGTTTGAGTATGTATTAATAATTTTCTTTGATTTTTGGAAACCTTTTTATTCCTAAGCCTTCTCTCACCATTAGTAAAAAAAAACTTCAGCAGAGCAGAAAAGGGGATTTGCTTTGAAATAATATCTTAGGAAGTGCTTATGGTAAAAATGAGTAAATCCCACATTCATGCAAGGAACACAGCCCCCTTGAAGGAAGCCCAGTGTGATGGATGTTTTCTGCCTCCCTGTTTCTCACAGCCTTTCTCAGGTAATTTATAGAGCAATTTGTGCAGTTAGAGGCTCCCTTTCAAACCCACTCTGCTGCACTCTCTACTGAGCTCATACAGCATTTACAGATACCCACACTTTAATGGGACAATCTTTCATAAATATTGTAAACTTACGGTGGATTGCAAGAAGAACAGGATGTGCATATGTCATTTTTTCCTTATTTTTTCCACATTACAGAAGGTTGCGGTTTTTTTTTATGTATGGTTCTCCTTTAATCCATATTTCCACTGGGTGCTCAGATAAGTGTGTGACTTCAGGCTTCTGAATTGCAAGGAAGTCACTTATACATGGGAACTTTTCCAGTTCTACCTCACTGAGCCCAGTGGCACCACCTCTGCCTTTACCTTATGTTGTGCTGCAGAGTGGGTCTACTGAATTACATGGGATGCCTTCTGCACTGAAAGGATCTGCTGTAATCCTCTTTGTTTTAATCTTTGACACTGCAACACCCTGACTTTTCTTTCAGGTGGTAAGGTGGCCACATGTGCTAAATTACCCTCCCATTCCTTGTCATCTGCCTGACTTGATTTACCCATATTTCTCATCCTCTTGTATGATGTGTGATCTAGGGCTAATTGAGGACCTCTTTTGTACCACAGTTTCAGTTCTTCGGCTGGCATTGCTTTAGCAAAACTTGAGGAAGAACTGAAATTTATAAAGCTAGCAGGCATTTTGCTTTTGCAAAACCAGTTTAATTTTGACTGAGAGATTCATTTCATGGGTAGCCTTAGAAAACACATAAATCTTTCATAAGTTTGTTTTCTGCTATTTTTAATGCCCTAAATCTGTCACATACATTGTTGACTCAAAACATGTAGCAAGTACCAAGTAATCAAAGACAGAGAACACTTCTAATTCTCATGTAGGCTGCAGTAAAGATAGCTAAAGAGTGTATTTGAAAGGTTAGAATTTGGGGGTGAGAGGGAATTTGGATATGGCAGGAGAGTTGCTTAGAGGCCATGGTGAAGCATAAATTGTTGAATACACAGCAGACTTGAGACACCTTATTAAAATTTCTCTGTTTATGTAAAGGAATACAATTTCAAAGTGATGTAATGAGTTTAGTTCAAAATGTTAAATTGAAAGCAATAATGTGTTCCAAAGGGTCTTATGTAAAATATACCAAGCTGATATATTGAAGTTCCATGAATTAGGAGAGAACACTGAAGTGAAATTGAAAGCATCAGAGCTGTCCTCAATCAAGTTACAGTAAATGTGTGTTATATTTTACAATTTAAAATGAAGATTTTAAATAGTAAAATTAAGATGAGTCCTTTCAATGTGGCCATCAGCAGCAGATATTTGTCAAAAGTAAGCCAACAAAAGTAACCTCATGGAAATTAAGCATTACCCTCTATAATAGATGATAATTCCCAGTAGTACTGCCCTGATTACTCAAGGGAAGATTATCATAGATTTTTCCTTTCTTTTTAGCTTCTGGCTCATACTGTTGTCTATGCATCACTGGATATAGTTAATAATTTCTAATACTTTGATCCTACAAGAAAGGGACCAGTTTTATTCATCCATTATTTTAATTGTTACTGCTACATTTTAAAAACCTCACTAATAGGTCACCATTATATAAAACATTAAAAGGACACTTTCACCAAGCAAAAAATACTCTTAAATAAATCCTCTCTCTTACATACTCCAGCATAATAATGATGTTCCTTTTATGTTTCTTTTAAGATAATCTTCACCCTCAGTTGTAAATTCTGAGTTTTTCTGAAAGCCTCAGGAATTGGTGGAGCTCCTTGGCCATTGCTTTCAGGTCAGAACCAACAGGGAGGACAAATAATAAAGATGTCCAGAATTTAAATGTTCAAAAGATTTGAACATCTGGCAACACCTTATGCCTACATAAAACAAATATTGTCTATCATGGCTCCATCTGAGTTACTACAGTCTCGTTGTTGTAGTATTAATACCTTTATGAGTTACTGTGTTCAGTTAATGCCAACAAGCCGAGGCTTTCTTAATCTCTGGTGTATTGCTTGTTCAGCATTGACAAATAACATTTCATGTGGTTGCTTCATGTTCAGCATTTTATGACAGACCTTGTGCAGCTGCTTGTAGGAATTTGAGTGCTGGACATGGTGACTCCAAAGTTTGGTGACTGTACTGTAGTGATAATAGAGATCCCTGTGGTTCTTGGACTGTTGTACATGGTTCGTTGATGGTCAGGTAGACCTGACATTCAGTGAAAGAGGTCTTGCTTGATGGTTTTTAGCTAATAAATTGATAGCCACTTTCAGAGTCAGCAGAGGAATCCCTAATCCTCTTAAATATCCAAGTCCTTAATGTAAGAGCCACATTTCTTAATTGTCTATTATTGGGATAGCTGTGCTATCACAGTAGTGATTGGGTTGAAGTTTTGATACTGCATTTAGATGTCACTAAGCATAATAAAAATAGTAAAATTCAATAATTAATGGGGAGGAAAATATTATCCTAGTTTAAACCGACTTATTAGCAATAGCATTAATGTTCTCAGTAGATGAATTATTGGCATTAAAAGATGAAAGTGACTACTATCATCTTTGATAAGTGGAGTTAAGACTGTAGAAATAAAGTTGTCATGGACTTTACATAGATTAGAATGCATCTACATGATCCTTGAAGAACAATCACTGGCAGATGGCTGACATATGAGAATCCAGTGCCTTCCAGATTTGTTATTTGTTCTTTTCATTTTGTCAATATGATAACGAAATGTTTCTCATCTCTGAGACTCCTTTGCCTAAAGTGGCAGAAAAAAAAATTCCGAAGCAGCATGTACCTCACATGAATTATCTTCTGAAGTGAATTCTATGTACCTAAGTGTAATATTTGTGAGTAACTTAAAATGTTAATACATTCCCAAAATATGTGCTGTGGGCATACATAATCACAGAATCATAGGAAGGTCTGGGTTAGACAGGACCTTAAAGACCATCTAGTTCCAATCCCCTGGCCATAAGCATTGACACCTTCCACCAGACCAGGTTGCTCAAAGCCCCATCCAACCTGGCCTTGAACGCTGCCAGGGATGGGGCATCCACAGCCACTCTGGGCAACCCGTGCTGGTATATCACTACCCTCCCTGTAAGGCTTTTCTTCTTAATATATCTAATCTAAACCCACTGCCTTTCACTTTGAAGCCATTCCCCCTTGTCCTGTCCTTACATGCCCTTGTAAAAAATTCCTCCCTGTGTTTCTTGCAGGTCCTGGTTAGGTACTGTAAGGCTGCTGTGAAGTATCAGAACTGTCTTCCTCAGCAAGAGTTCAGGCCTTCCTTTTTCTGAAGGGCAGTGCTAAATAAAGTCTAGTCTTCACAGTGATAATCAGAGAAATTATTGTGTTCATATTCTGAGCTGGATTAGTTAAACTGCATCGAACTGTGTGTGAGTTCTCATTCAGAATCACAATAGCCATTGTTCAGTGTAGCCTACTTAATTTTTAAAGTAAATTAAAGCAAATGGAATTAATGCTATTTCAGTAAAGTACATCTACACGTAGGTCCAGTGTAATTGTAGCAATCTTAATTCACAGCTTAAATTCAGAATTATTTTGTCTTAATGGCATGAGAATATAAACAGGAGTAGGCTGGGCAGATTTTACTTGCTGGTGATGGTCATTGAACCTGCCTAACTTAGATTAGATGTTCAAGGAAATTTCAACTTCCTCAAGGAACCATGGACAACTGATTTCCTTCCTCCCTCCCTCCTTCCTGTACTTCTTCCCTCCCTTCCCTCCCTTCCTCCCTCCCCTCCCATATCCCTGGATAAAAAAGTTTCTTCATCAGACATAGGATGCCATAGCATGACTTCATTTAGCAGGCACATTTGTTATAGTGGTACTTTATTAAATCTATGCCTTAAGCAGGGCAAAATTGGTAAGGAAAGGAAGTATTCTGCATCAGATGAACTGGTGCATAAGGGGGAAGTAAAGGCAAGCAAGAAGTGAGAAAACTAATTGTAGATTGCCCCTACTGACACTGCCTGGAAAGGTTTCTGTGCCACTTAGGCTCAAAATGGCTTCTTTGAGCAAAGCCAAATTGCTACTGTTCTGTATTCTGCCCATCACTAATTTATTTTAATATTCTATCTCCATTTAAGAGGAAAAGATGTGCCTCAAAAGTTCTTTGTATCCTTGAATGTAATTGACTGTGAGTCTTTCATAATTTACAGTAATACAAGATAGTGTGGATGTCTCTCAGGATATTGTCTCACCACCCAGTCAAGATTTTTTAACTCTGAACTGCATGAAGTGATATCAATAACCTAACTAGGTGACTGCAGTATACTGAGTAATCCTCCATGATGAAGAGCTGCTGCAGTCCTTTGAGATGGGTGGTGGGAGTGTTTTGCACAGGGTAATAGAGTGTCTGGAAAGTAGGAGTAATGATACAGCTGAGACATAGCAGGTAAAGGATACCTTTGCTAAAACACAGGCTTAGTCAGAGCTCTGCAGATGCAATTGTCAGTTCTATTTAATGATTAAAACTCTGCAATGTGGTGAAGGATTCAGTATATTCACTAAAGGCTCTTGGGTCTTTTCTGGTACAGTGAAACAGAAAAGAAACTGGTTGCAAGCTACCTGTATAGCTGGCATAGCATTTCCAAACATGGATTATTCTACTAAGAAAATGTATGGATTCTATCCATTCTTTTATCCATTAAGGTGGGTAAAGACTATGGAATCTGTGTCAAAGAAATCTGTGCCTACTGTCATACTACCATGTTACAGATATCACTGCCCTCATGTAAACCCTTCCTGCAGACAGGTGGGTTGATGTTGTAAATATATAGCATGTGCTTGTTTACATATAAAGAAAGGAAGAGTGGTAAAAATCCCATTTTTATCCTAGTGTATGAGAGTTCTGAGACGACAGAAGTGGCTGATCTCCCTGACTTTGCTGTTCACTATGATTTCAGTCTAAAGGCTATGTCCCTTTTTGTTTTAGGAAGACAAAGCATATGTGCAGAGCCTATTCATGTATAAGTCAAGGCTGCAGGATCAAAACTTCAGAGGCAAACTCTTTATCAAAGGAGGACATCTCATCACATTTACATTAAAGGAATTTTGCCAGGCTTTCATGTGCTGTCCTTAATATGACTCCAAATGCCATATGAGTAGCACATTGGAAACCACATCATTGCCATGTTTTGTTGGTTTAGGATTATTAACAATGTTCTCATTTCACATTATTTATTTCAGATCACCAGACTATCTCTGATATTAACTTGTCAGATGTCAGGGACGCATCAGCAGAAACAGACCGCACTTTAAAAACGAAGGTACTTTCTGAAAGATTAGAAAGTAATGAGCAATCAATATTGGTGCTTCCAAGAAGAATATCATGTGAGGTAAGACTTCTGGGTGCTAAAATCTTCAGGATGAAAGTCACTGTTCTTCTCCCCCTCCTGCTGCAATCTCATTCATACTATGTCTGCTATTTGTTTCCAAAATTGTCAAGGGACCAAAATGAGAGTGCATCGAGACTGCAGTGGGATTCATTTTGCCTTTGTGTTGCATCCCCACTGCAGTCAAAAAATTTGCAAGTAAAGTAGTTTGGAGACAGCTCTATTAGAGTTATTTAGCAGCTTGAGTTAAAGTATTACTGTCATGTGGGCCTTATACTCCAGAGTGAGCAAGTAATCAGGCGTTTCTTGAGAGATACAGAGTTTGTCTTGGCAAGAACCCAGGATGGGTGCATGGATATATGTGTGCCCGTACCATGAATTACACAGGGCTTGTGTGAGCATGGACTTAGTCTGATTTTAAATTAAATCAGAAATATTTATATATACATATCTGCATGCATATGCAGTGGATATAAATGTTCCTCTGTGTTTTTAATCAGAGTGGCTGTGAGAAATATGTGACAGCGTAAATAGAGGAAGTAAAAAATCCAGCACTGCATTCCTTTATATAAGTGAGTGGCCAAGGAGGTTGCAGTGTACATGGAATGTCACGGATTTTGTTTGCTGTCTGTCTTTTAAAGATGACTTACACCCATTATTTCATTGTTGCAATCAGTACAGTTCTAAGGGAGTGATTTTCCCCCTGGTTCAGGAGGTAGTAGAGGGCTATTGTCTCACATCACCTGCTGCTTCTGTCTATTGTCACCCTACTGTAAGAGGTTAATTGAGTCTAAAGTATTTTAGGTTATCCTTACTAGGATGGATGTCATTCTTCTAGACTTTAAAGTAGAGGGACCTTAGAAAATGTAGCAATTCACCTAGAAATGCATTTAAAATACTGTTTTAAAGTATTCTTCTGTAAGCTGAATTTAAAATCCTACATTGCCTGTGTCGTTCATGTATGTAAAATACTAAAGGAAGCAGTGAGATACCATCATGTTTTGGTAGTATGATTTTTTTGCATGAAACTGTTAGTAAAGGAAAGTTCTTTCAATACACTTTCAATATAATGTTACACTTCCAATATAATTTTCTGAAGGACTAATGGGAACACATTTTAATTTTGTAGAACCCTAGTGAAATATTCATTCTGTTGAAAGATGAAATAGATGAAGAAACTCTAGAAATTGAATTCATAGCAGATAATCAACGAATTAGAAGGCAGACAGCCCCTTGGAACAAGAAGGTCAAATACGTGAAAGCTGTAGGTAAGAAAAATATTCTTTACCTTTAAGAAAAACTGAAAAGTTTCAACTCCCTTCACTTTTTCTGAAAAGTAGTTTCCCTTTCTGCTATTTTGTGGGTGTTTCCTGTACCTGAGTTTTGCACACATAATTTTTACTAAAGCAGAGAATCAAGGCCCTGTGATTTATGGGAACCTAGGTTCTATTAGGTTGGTTTTCTGTGGTTAAATGGCAGGTGGAAGTCTTAAAATGTCATTGGTTAGTTACAGATAAGCATTCTTCAAAATTACTGCCATAAAATGCAAACGTAATATTCTTTTCTTTTTACTCTGTTACTGTATGTTTCATTTTATATTTAATGCAGTAAATCTGGTTATACTCCTCTCCATAATTCTTACTGATGCAGGAAATAATTTCTTTTATCTGTTCACATTCATGCCATTTCTCTGTATCACTCATCTTTGCTAGTTCCTAGTGATTTTTTCTATTGCTCCATCCATAACTAGTTGATAACAGTTCCAACTATTTAACAACAGTTTCTCTTAGAAAATCTGTGCAGATTTAAGGGGCACACCTATCCCCACTCTTGATGTGAGTTAAGAATTAAAACATTTCTCACCTATGTACTCAGAGTATAGTTTGCTATTGGGCTGCATGCTGTGATTCCCAGAGAAACCTACATAATACTTTATTCTAAAATGATTGCAGTATATATAACCTTAGATAGAAGGAAATACATACACATAGGCTACATTTTCCCGCTGTGGCTTCTTGGAGCTATATTTTGGTAATTCTGTGACCTGAGATTTCTGATGATTTCTGTGACTCAGCACTGGTGAGACTGCACCAGTCAAGTGCTGTGTCCAGTTCTGGGCCCCACATTTTAAGAAAGACACTGAGGTGCTGGATTATGTCCAGAGAAGGGCAATGGAGCTGGGGAAGGGTCTAGAGAGTAACTCACACAAGAACTGGCTGAGGGAGCTGGTGTTGTTCCGCCTGGAGAAAAGGCTTATCACTCTCTACAACCTACGTGAATGGAGGCTGTGCCAGGTGGGGTTTGGTCTCCTCTCCCAGGCAACAAGTGGCAGAACAAGAGGACCTGGCCTCAGGCTGTGCCAGAAGAGGCTCAGATTGGACATGAGGAGGAATTTCTTCACAGAAAGGTTTGTTAAACATTGAAACAATCTGCCCAGGGAGGTGGAAAAGTCCCATCCCTGAAGGTGTTCAAGAAATGACAGCATGTAGCACATGTGCCATGGTCTTGTTGACAGGTTGGTGGTTGGTCAGAAGTTGAACTCAATGATTTTGGAGGTCCTTTCCAACCTAATTGATTCTGTGATTTTCATCCTGAACGCTGTCCTGAGACAATGGCCATGTATGGCCTGAGAGTTCTTTTATCATTGTGATGGTGCAAAGAGTTTGTTTTTAAAAACCTGACTGAAAAGTACATAACAAACAGGGAACTTCCATCTGTAACCAGATTTCAGAGCAGAAGAGCCGCAATCCTCCTGCACAGATCTTATAAGATTCTTCCAATTTTTTTTTTTTTTGTGAGAACACTGTTGATCACAAGAAGGTTTCTGTAGTGGGTATAGAAATAAAATGTGACAAGTAAATGAAATATGAAAAAATCGGCAGAGTGCTGTGACCCAAGTTTAATTATGTTTCTTATATCATTTTTGTTCGATGTTTATTCTGTTTCAAAATCTGGAAAAGTGGAAATTTGGAGGTATGCTGTTTTAGGTCCATCTGATCTGATGTTATAGGAGAAATGTTGTGTTTTGTTGTTTTTGTTTTAAAAACACATTTGGGCAGTTTCCATTTAAGTGATTTAACGTGATGTACTATTAGTCTAGTTTCTCTGGCCCTATTACTCTTCTCCATTTTCAGAATTGCCCTTTTTCACTGTTTTGTGGGCAGAGTTAGTATTTTAAGAATACTGTGCTAGTATGGTCCAGCAAAATGCCTGGCACAATAAATACTAGTGGATTGGGAAATGTGCTCCTAAAGTGGGCTTGTGCTCTATGCACAGAGCGAGGCAGACTGAGGTAACAGACTACAAGTGCCTCTCTCCTTGGCTTTTACGAGGTAAACAACTGGACTGGATTAATTATACTGCAATTGCTGCAGCCTAGCTCAAACAGAAGTTTGAGAACCTTGACTGCGATTAAGAAAAATATTTCATAAGACAAATAGCAATTGCACTATTCATGATAAATGAACTTTCCCTTGACCTGTAGGCATAAGGGAGCTGATTATGTCATCAGTCTGTCAAAGGGCAGCTGGAAATTTTAAGTATTCTGTTTTCATCTCCTTTCTAATGTGAAGCAATACAATAGCTTTGCTTTATACAGATGTAAAGATACGTATTTTCTTTAGTCAGCTTTGTGATGTTAGACTAAAAGACTTGAATAAAAAAACTGACTACAATTAATCACCTGTGAAATGCAAATCCAGTCAGTTCATCAACTCTATGTTTTTTCTGTGATATTCTCTTTTCTTTTACTCATTCTCTGAGATCTCTGTCTGGGACTGTAAAATATTTTCAGCTGCTCTTCTGATTTGTGTTTTATAAGATTTTCCTGCTGGCCCTGTATATGTAAATGTCTACTGTGGGGGAGTCATTAAGATGACAGCACAGATTGAATACTATACTGCTCTAGAGGAAATTGAACCCATTTTAAAGAAAGTGGCTGACCCAATAGCTTTCACTTGTCAGGTAAGTTGACTTCTCAAATTTTAATTAAAGAAAAATAGAATGTAAATGCCTAAATGAACTAAGAGATACAGTATGCAATCTTGTGATTGCACAGTAATTTGTAATGGCTCAGTAGTAGGCTCAGGATTAAGAGGCCTGCCTCTGAGATGTCTAGTTGTAAGCAAGTCAGGCAAGAGGAAACAAATTTTCCATTTTTGTGTTTTGTTTAGAGAGTGATGTTAGCATCCTTTGGGCTGTATATGCCCAATGAGCAACATGCTGCAATCCAAAGGTTGAAAATAAGAACAAATATTAGTGAAGTCCCTCTCCATTTGAAGTGTTATTTTTTTTTGTTGGTTCTGAAACCAATAGAAGCAAGTAATCTTAAACCACATTGTATTTGGGGGGTTGTTTTTCATTCACCATCAAACCAGAATTTTCTGACATACCTTGTATGGGAAGCAGTGGGTTACTGTTCATGTAGAGTCCAGTTACAGCTGCTGAATTATCATTCACGTGATTTGCTGGTTGCCATGCAGATTCTTTGCATATATTTAGAAAAAAATCAGGTTTTGAGCTTTGTTTCAGATCAGCACAGCAGACTGCAGTGCTCTGCAGCCTGTTCTTTCCCAGTGGCACATAGGAAATAACAGGAAAAGAAAGCATATATTAAGAAAGCACAGAATCTGAAGTATCATTTATTGAATGGTGGGTAGCCCAAGCAACCTTGCACAATGTCTATGTTGTAATTGCAAAGCCAGAACAAAAATAATAGTCTGTGTTTCCAGTGCAGACAATCTCATTTTCCTGTGACAAATATACCTTATCTGCCACCTAAGGCATTACACTCATAACAAAAGGATTAATAAAATATGATGTATTGCATTATTAGTGCTCTATTAAGGATGAGGCTAGATTCCTTCCAAGTACAGTTACTTCTGTTCTAGAAAAACAGACTGTTACACAAGAAAAATAGTGCAACTCAAAGAACAAATGTGTTCTTAAATTCTTTATGGTATCCATCATTTTTTAGCCTGAATTTTGAAGCATATTTAAGTAAGCCTCTATCAGGTTTCATTTAAACTTCTATGCATAAGAAGTGTGCCATAATGATTAAAAAAATTATCATTAACATGGTAACCTAGACACTAACAATACACAAGGTATTTCCACTGGAGAGTTATTTGTGTTGTTCAGGAGTTTGACCCTGCATTTAACCAGCATGACTAATATTTATTAAAGCACATGCATTTCAAATCACATTCAAATGCAAAAATAATTCTGTGCGGAGCAATAGTGCACATCAGGAAATGCAGCTGTAGTGTTTTGACTATGAGGTATGTTTAACATTTCCTCACCTTTACCCACCTGAATAATAAACAAGGGTTTAAATGAGATGACACTGCTATATGCTGTTATTTTTACTGTTTTGGTAACTGAAAAACTAATGTCGAGAAAATGTTTTTAATTGGGTAAGTTCTATAGTCCACACAATGTCGTGGCTACTCTGTGGCAAAGTATACTAATGATAATTATTTTGTAAGTCTACCTATGTGTTGGAAGATTTGTCTTATTTAATGGTACCTGCTGGGCCTCAGAGTGAGGTGCCCTAACTAGCTAGGGAGCTAAAATGTTTCTGCAAACTTTTAAAATGAGCTCCTGATTTAATGTCAACAAGCTACATTATAAAGATGCAATTTACAGAACATAATTTAACTTAATCTTTAAAATGTTCACAAAAGGAAAAACAAAACAGACTTGATACTAATTAGAATTCCCATCAAGTAGCAGGAGTAGTAGTAACTTCTATTTAACCAGGATAATTAAAACCTTTGAGACTATCAACTTATTTGCAAAAGTATCCTGGGGCAACAGACATTTATCTATGCAAAGTAACAGTCAAACACAATGGAAAACAAAACTGATATAAAATAGTAAAGCTTACAGTAATTGTTGATCAAAGCAATATCACTCTGTGGTTCAAGGGAAAGATCAGGATTTTCACAAACACTTGGAATCTGAGAAATGTCTCCTAATTAAAAATCTGTGATGAAAGCAAATGGCTGCATTAGTTCATACCAAAGACACAGTACTTTGGTAAAATGGTTACATTGTATTCTGTATTACCTCGCCAACCTTTCCAACTCCTTTGACATGCTCCACTTTGTCCCCCAGTAAAGCCAAAGAGGTAGAGAAACCCAACAAACAGGATTGCAACTATCCATTGCTTTTAGTGATGGTCAGGTGAATTCATGTGTCTTAGTGGGAGACTATCAAAATATGGTACCACTGCATTTATGAATCTGTTTGTAGAGAGAGATTAAAGATGGATATCAGCAAAGATTTAGATGAAACATAATCTAAGATTTTAAAAATAATGGTTTTGGATAAAGTTCTTTGCTACATCTGATAGATTGTAATTTTCTGTTCCAGATTTTTCTGAATTTAAAAAGCATTTACCAACATCAACAAGACATTTTAAGCAACCAAATGAATATTTAAAATGTAATTAAGTAAATAAATAAAATTAAATGTTTCTTTGCATGAGTTTTGAAAGAGAAAAAATGAAATGTTTAAGTAGGAAGAGCTGGGATCATAATAACTGAATCATAATGCTGAATGGATTTGCTATGACAATATAGGAGGGTGAAAGTTGGCTAAAGGTCATGATTTTTGGTTCTCTCACTCTCACATAATTCTGCATTCAAGAAACTCTCTTAGGGAGTTTATGTTCTTACAGTAACCTAATGTACAGACTGATTTTAAAGTTTTATTATTCATAATTAAACTTTTTCATATTTCATGTTCTACTTTACATCAACTAATCATTTCAGCATTCTGCCGGATTTATGTGCTGTATTGATTTCTCTCTCAGAGTTTCTACCAAATGGAGTTATTGATTCAATTATTTAGTGTTGGGGTTTCCTGGGATAGATTTATTAGGTTTCAAAATAAAAAAAATTGAAGCTAAGGTCATACTTATTACTGAAGTTGATAAGTTCATGTTTGAGTGACTTAAAATATCTAGAGAGATTGAGGAAGTCTTTATGACACACTTTGGTTGAATAATGCTCCTATGATTCTGAGATACTTGGTGTCTTAAAGGATGTTTTTATCATAGTCATTAAATCGGATTCCAGTTACAGTGGATATTGGGAAAAAAAAGAATGAAAATAAACTGCAACCTTCTCTATGAAAACTTGTAAAATAGCTATATGATTTATGTGGTGATATTTTGTATACATCTTTACCTGATCCCCAGAGATACTTCCATTGAAACTGTGTTTATACTTCAATCTCTCAGCCACATCAACAGCTGTTCTTTTAAAATGTTTCTTTCTTTCCCTCTAGCTGTCCGTATTCTATCACTGGCTAAAGTTGTCAAAAATGTCTGAGTGATTTTTAAACCTAGCCCGTTCTCTTTGGAAGGAGCAATCCAGATATGGAAGTGCATATAAAGTAGTGTTGGATATGTAAGAATTGTGGAAGAAGTTCATCTTTATGTAAATGTAACCTTGTTAGTACTGCCAGTGCCAGTGTGGAATATGTTAATTTACTGGCTATGGATGCTTTGTTTCAGTGGCACACATTTTCAAGGCTTGATTTGCAATTATTAAAGAATGTAAGTAATCTGGTTCACAAAAGTAGCAAAATATGTGCTTGGTGGTGTCCCTTTCCAAGGATGTTTTTGGAAGCCCAGGTGTGATGGTCAGCACTTGGGGCTTTTCTGTTTGCAGCTGCATGCTGTTGCTCTGGAAGGGGGTGAGGGAATGGAGATAGTGCCTAGAGCTGGGGAGGGGGTACTGAGACAGGAGTAGTGCTTGCTGGAGGACTTCCAGTACTGGAGCAGAGAAGAGTTGGCTGTGCTTCAGAGAGTCTGGGAGGAATTGCCTACAAACTCACTGGCTTGGTTCTGAGGGGCTGCAAGGATATAAGGAGAAAGTAGCACTATTGCCTGTTTTCTCTAGTGTTGTAAGTCTTTATTTGGATAAAAGATGGGCTTTCTCAGACTCCTGAGCGGCTCAGAGTTCTCTTGCAGGGTGCTTAACTTTAAGTACAACTTTAAATACAGTTCTGCTTCTGTTGGCTTTGGTGAAGCTTCCCCATGAACTTCAGGTTTGTGATGTTGGTGAGACTTCTTGGGAAGACTTCACAGGCCTATAGAGTTCTGTATGGGATACATTAAAATATGTAAACCCAGCATACTTGGAGTCTGTGAGTGCTCTGGGGCAGGAACAGGCAGTAAAGTAAAAGTCTCTAAACTGAATTGTTTCTTGGGGAGGTGACCTTTATGATATGGAGCTGGGTAGTGCAGAGTGGCTCTATTCCTAGTACTGTTTTGCTGTTGTTTTAGCTGTTATCTTCACACAAGTTCTGCAACAGGCCCTTCTGTATGTGAGATTAAAGACATAGCTTTTTTTTTTTTTCTTCTTTTTTTTAACTAACTAATCTTTTTTTCCCTTTTGTATCTTTGCTGTAGAGTAGAACAACAAAGCTACGCGTTACAGTTTAGTTAACAGCATAGCTTGTTAAATTGTTGCTTGAGCCTTCAGATTTTACATCCCAAGAGTAAGAGGAAAAGCAAGAAGTTGAGGTGGAAAACTTGAACCAAATTGCACCGATAACTGTGTACAATAAATGTATTGTTCTTGACTTGTAATTCATAGAAATGGATAGACTAGTCATTAGAGGGAAGGCCTATTGAAGTGTGAGAAGTTTTGCTACAAGTTCCTGAAGCTCTTCTCTGCTCAAGAACTTGTTCCATTTTGGGTTGTGCAACACTGTTTTATTCCATGTAAATTTGGTTGTCTGAGCATGAAGTAAGAGCTATGCATTCTTAAGGCACTTCTTGTGTAGGTTTTTGACTGAATAAAAGGGATAAGGAAGGGTTTTGGTCTCAGCTCATATTAAAAAGCAAGGAGATTTGTAGGCGGGATGTCCCAGAATGCTTGCTGAAAGGACTATGTAGTGCTTATTTATCTTGGATGTACAGTACAGTCTGAAATGGATTCTTTCTGAAATTGCTCCTCTGGAATTTCAGGACAGGAGATAAGAGGCAGGTATTGTTGGAGAGGGGTTTTTTGTTTGTTTGTTCATTTTCTTTTGAACAGAGAGGGTTAGATGGGGAGCACAATGTGTAGGGGATATCCCTGCCATTTTAAATGGAGATTAAAAATATTACTTCAACTTTAGTTTGTCTAGAAGCCCACTTAAATTCTTATTCTCTGCATAGTGGGATATCTATTATACAGTTGCTTCAGTGAGTACCAGTGTTTTTGAGCCTCTTTCTTCATAACACAGGATATGTTGTTTACACTTGTCTGAGTTAGTTCCTGGGTTGGTACTTGGTTTTGTGCTACTCTAGATTGAACTCTGTTAACGTTGTGTAATGATAACATATCCAAGACTTACTTGGAAGGAGAGAGAACTGTATGGTTTCCTAACTGAATGTTGATATTATTCCTCTTAATAATTTGTAAACATAGTGTTGTTATTCATGTTAACAGTTTGGGGCTTTTATAGATATTTGGGAGGTTTTGCGTGTGCTTTCTGTATTCACATTGTAAGTCTTGTACTCAAGATAGTTTTTTGTTCTAGAACAAGCCTCAAAGATCTTTTTTCCTAGCTGTAGTAATTTTTTAATGCTTATTGCTTTGTTTATTGAAGACTAATATATGTATTCATAACTATTGAATAAAAAATATTGAGAATGTGGTGTGACAGCACAGAAAGGGAGTGAATTATAAAAAGAAATGCAATGGTTTTTACGTATCTTAATATTGGAAGGACCAGGGTTAATTATGGGGAAAATAAACAATCATATTGTTAGCTTCCTACCTGCATAAACCTATATCCTAATTCTTGGTAGGAGTTGGATGAAAATTATATCCTGCCTCTGCATTCAACATTTTCTGATCACGTCATGCTTACTTTTCTTACTCCCTTTTAACAGTCTTCGGAGTTAAACTTCATGTTTCATCAGTAGACCCCTCTGTCCTTTTCTCCTCAGCATGTCAGTCATAGAGTTTCCTTTTAAGTTCATATGCTAAGCATGTCTGCATGTGTTCTCTTTTAGTCATCCCACAATTGTCCTGACCAGCAGCAGTCCAGCTGTGGGAAGGCAAAATTTAACAAAGGGCTGCTGACCCTGAGCAGAGTAAAGCAACTCCCCCTGAGCTCTTCTCTGCTGTGGCTGAGCTCCTTTTGGTGCCCAGTGCAGAACAGACTGGACTAGTGCTGTACCACTAGGTGTAAAAAATTCTTACTGTTCAAATCTCTGTAGTCAGGCTGCTCTTGTCAGGCCAGGCAAAGAAATATTTAATCATGGCTGCCTCAAAAGTTGTTAGCATAGATCTTGACCTTCTGTCCAGAAAGAGGCACTCAAAAATCTCCCGGCAGTCAGTGAGGATTTCCCTTGTCTAAAGACTGTGTGTTTAGTAGGAAGCTGATCTATCTGATTGATAGCAGTTTCTTGTTCTGTCAACAGTGTTATGTCTTGGCTGATGAACAAGTCCACAATCTTAATGTAAAAGTTTTGGGTAACAAAGAGCTACTATAATCATTAAACTCACCCTGAATTACTGCTGTAGTAAAACATAGATCTTTCTGTCCTTACACTTCATCCAGAAGTTCTTAAGTCATGGCTGACCTTCATTTGTTATAATGCATGTTTATGTACAGTTGGATCGTGTTGTCATGATTCTTTTGTATGAAAATATCTCTTCTATAGTTCTTAAAAATTGTCCTGCCCTTACTAAGAGAGAGTTTGCCATAATACTGTTTTGAGTAATTTGGTTCACCAGCTCTCTGAGGATAAAGTTAAGAATACATATGTAACAAATGCACTAATATTTTTTCTGTTTTTTCTTTCTTTTAAGCAGGCATTGAAATTCTCTTCTGTAGAGAAGGTAGACAATGTTCTTACTTCATTATTGAAAAGCAAAATATCTACTTATGAATTCAGGCCATTCCAAAGTGAAGAAGAGCACCATCACCAAGCTAGTGAGTCACTTGTTCTATGTATTGATTTTTATTACTGATGCTATGGTTATTACTTATGAATGTTTATACGACAGTC
Organism: Drymodes brunneopygia; assembly: GCA_013400955.1. NCBI lineage: Eukaryota > Metazoa > Chordata > Aves > Passeriformes > Petroicidae > Drymodes > Drymodes brunneopygia. The sequence continues at coordinate 91,726 of VZTZ01014101.1, forward strand.
ACTAAGTATTGAAAGTCTCTAGTGAAATGGAAGAATTCCCAATAAAGACAACATAAACAGGAAAAATGGGAGAAAGAATTCTGTAAATCATTACTTCGTGACTCAGTACTTTGTATTTATACCTCTCTGGATTTTTGATCAGCTTTGGATTAACTGCAAATTGACAGCTTTACAGCTGAGCAAATTTAAACTTACAGAGAAAATGGGCAATAAGAGTCGTGTGGAGATGCCTATACATGATATGTTTTTTACTAATTGCTCTTCTGCAATGCAGTTTAAACTTTACTTTTTCCAAGTATGGGGGACATCTGAAAGTTTTCTCTATCTGAAGAGAATGGATGGCTTTTGATCTTAGAACAGCACAAAACTTCTCCAGTCACTTTTAGTACCTATGCATTTAATAGTTTTCGTTACTTCTGACAAAAAGATAAGTTTATTATTTTTAATTTTTAAAAGAAGGCATCCCAGTGAGTTAGAGTAGGGTTTCTCTATAAATTAGACACATTATGTGCATAATTCAGTGATGCATCAACAGAAGCTGCTGTTAGCACCAAATGAAGGACCCTGTTTAATTCATTAACCACTTAGTAGAGATTCAAACTGACTTGCAATAAACCAAGAATGTGGTTATTTAGCTTGTGTTTTGAAAGCATCATTATGCTGTTATTTCAAATGTGTATTAAACCTCAGCTTTTCTAAGAAACTTCTGCGGAAAAACAATACTCAAGAAAATGTTTTTCCCTTCTAAAATGCTGGATAAAGATGTGTTTAGGATGCTGCTTGATTTCTGTTTTGTGTAGCTGGACTGTGGTTTTGAGAGAGAAATGAGCTCTCTTCAATCAGTACAACATACCACTTCTCATAACCAAATACAAACCAGTTTTGAAAGTAGCTCTGCTGGGATTGCCATCATGTTTCCTTTCCTTTTCTTTATGGATGCAATTCACTCCTCTGTAGTAGGTAAATATTATTCAACTTGTAATGTAAAAATGAGCTTAAATGTCAAAGTTACTGGAAGCAAATAAATGAGGGACCTGTCCTTGACATTTTCCTGTGTGAGACTGCAGGATGGGGGTGGATAAGACAGATTCAAGAGTCTTTCCCAATGTGATATGTTAGTTGATGAGCAAAAGGTTTTTCATTTCTCTAGTAACTATTAGATCTGGTGATGTTTCTGAATATTGAGAATTACACTAACCTGCTATGGCCCCAAAAAAGGCCTGTGTGGTTCAAGAGCAAGTTGACTGCTTGAGCCAATAACATGAACTGGTTTGATGGACAGCCCAAAAAGAAGGTGCAAAGTTAGATGCCCAGATTCTTCATAAAAGAAAAATGTATTTTCAGAGCTGGAAGCACTCAGAATGTGTGAGGCTTATACTCTGATCCCTCTTCTGCCTGAAAGGTATATAAACCTGTGTCTTTGACTCCCAGAAGAACATCCCAAACAGGCACTAGAAATATCCAGGAGCGAATGAGATCAGGTCAAGCTTTCAGCATGAGGCATAGGGAAGAGAAACCTTTCTCGGTATTGTTCTACATGGATGCTTTATTTGAACATTCTTGCTGATAAATTGCTCTACTTGAAAGATCTCAATATGACCTTAAAATGAACCAAGAATGAAGAACTCATGATGAATTTATTGGATAACTGATGAGTTGCATGGTTTGACTTCTCACAAAGCGTGCAGCTGTGTGATTAAAAACTTGGGAGTGAAAAAGTAAATATATAAGGCAATGTGATGTAATTAAATTAAAATGCATTGTGATGTTCTCCTGTACGGACAGTGGTTTAGATCAAAGCATTGTGAGATGTATGTTTGCTGACAATTTTTAGGAGCCACTCCCATACCAAAATGGCTGTTCAATGTTTTTTTAGTATGATACTGCAGTACTTGTGAGCAGTCAGTGTCTAGGCTCATAAAGTCAAGATAGGTGGCAAAGGCACAAAAGGTTAACTCGGATACAGATGAGCAAGCTAAATGCAGACTGAATAGAAACCACTGGAAAATACTGTGTTTAATAAATAGCATTAACTGGAGACAGAGACAAGGCTTGTCTGGGATTATTAGCGGTGGTGTCATCCCTTGTGGAACAATTTAACTAGAGGTGGAAATACTGTCTAAAATATTGTACATTCTATACTGAATTGATTTCAAGGTATATTGTTTGTAAATTATTCCTTTATATTCTGGTCATAGAATCCAGTCAAAGCATACTAAAAAATCCAAACTCATATTTGAAAATATTTCTTTAGGAATGTGTTTCTTCTTGGAAAGCCCTGATTATCAGAATCCTCATATTTGGGAATTCTTGATGCATTGATTCTTTTCTAAGAAATAACAGTTTACTTGAGGAAAACCTGTTTCATTTTCCACAATGAATTAATTTTCCTTTTTTATAAGTTACAGTTTTATCTATTGCTATTTGTCTAATTAAACTCAACTACTGATGCTTATAAAAAGTCCTAAACTTGCTTTGTAGAAAACAGTGGGTTTTGTCACCTAAAATTGCTAGCACCAAATCCTATCCTGTTTTCTGTAGCTTTTTTTTCCAAGTTAAAACATCTATCCCTAAAGAAGAAATAGAGTCTGGGTTTTTAGCTTCTAGCAAAATAGTGGGGGGGAAGGTATTGGTATTGGCACTGTAGAAGTCATCCTGAGTGCTATTTAAATTACTAAAAAAAAAAAAAAACATATCCTGTTTCAATAATTTGGGAAATAAAAGAACGATGTCTTACAAGATGTGCAGAAATATCTCTGTAGGATGCTCTGTTTCCTTACTGCAATTTTATGAAAATTCCCGCAGGCTAAGACAATGCTGCAATACAGTAATATTAGATTTTATGCTCTGTTTTATAGCTGTGGTTTTTCAGAATTCTCTTCAGAGAAGAGAAGGGATTATGACAGGACAAAACATACAAAAAAACCCCAGCAATTCCCTCTTGTATGTCAAATAGAACTTTAATTAAAAGCAAGCACTGGCTTCAGTGTTAGTGGAAAGTTGAAGAAGCCACCTTAAAGCACTTAATAATGTGCCACTTGAGGACTTTGTCATTAACCTTTCCTTCCAGCTTGTGATCATCAGCTAACTAGTTCCTAGCGTAGGAAGTAGTGCCAAACAGCCACAGGTTTTCTCTGTTAACATTCTCCATTAAAGGACTTAGGATGAGTGCAAGCTGTTCAATTCGTTACCCTACTAACTCCTACTTTTGCTCACTTTTGTATAGTTAGCTGAAATGTACCCGTTGTTCCAGTTTCACAACAGACAAAACTTCCAGCAATTTTCACTAATTCAGTGTGACAAGCTTGCAAGTTCAAGAACGGTATTTTCTGCCTGAAGCATGTGGGCTTTCGTATAATTGCAATCTCTTCCTGCTGTGCATAATACAAAACTTCATTTAAAGCAGTTAAACATGGTATGAGGGGATTTTCTTCACTGCAGAACATCTCATTTGTCTTAAGAGCTCACTCAGTTTTGACAATTGGCAAGTAAAGAACAGTTATAATTTAAAAAACAAACACTAATAGATCTTGCAATGGGCTTTTCTTACCTGTTATTTTGACAGTGGCACCCATAGCATCATTGATTTCTGCTGTAGAACGTGGTGGAAAGATAAGTTCTTCGCCTTTCCTAGTGATTTGGGAGGAATTCAAACAGTTAGTGGTGTCTCTTTTCAGAATGAGGGCAAAAAAGAAAGACCAGGAGGCTTCAATCATCTCTATTGAGGTAGTAAACTTTACTATATTTTTTAATTATATATGTATTTAGAGGAGAAATTTCTGAGAGGCTAAGTCCAAGGACATCTTTTTCCCTTCACTGGGTAGGAGACAAAGCTATTAGCTCATGTTACTAGCTTATTATTAAACTGTCCATTTGAACCACTCATTTCCTTTTTGAGTATTATGTAAAAGATCTCACTACACCACCAGTGTTGCTTTTAAAGTTTTCATGCCTGACAGCAACCTTTTTGTTCTGCTTATTGCAAGGAGCAATATAAAAAGTTTGTTTTTGGAAATTTATTAATTTATTTCTTTTTACCATTCTCCATGGCTGGCTGAGGTGTTTAATTTATTAATGATGTAGTTTCCTATATTGTTTGAAGTATGTAAGTGTAGGAGACCTGCCTGAATATCAAACTCAGCTAGGAAGGAGTTGAGTGGTGACCAGAAAAAACAGCTCAAGTGCAAGGAGCTGAAGGGATTTTGGAATACTTCTGTTTTGTGTTACTTCAAGAATGCAGAAATGCATTCTAGGCAGGTATATGCCTGCCTAGAGAAGGCTTATGAATACCACCTAGTCTTCTCTTTCTATTGGTGAAGAAATCATAGCATCAGTCCATTGGTAATATAGACTTGACTGCCCTTTCAGATTTATAACCAGTTTTATGGGGTTTCATTAGCATTAGAGTGGAAATTCTTTTGGAGCATGTTATTAATACTATTAATACTTAATATTCTTACTGACAATATTTGACCTTCTATTGTCTCCCAATAGGGTGCAAACTATTGAGTAAAGTTCATAAAATTTATTCTTCTTTAAAATTACTGCTCATTACCTATTGCATTGCTGGACATCTTTTAAAAATAGCAAAACCCACAAGTACTAAGAAAAGCAGTTTGATGATCTGTGGAAATTTTTTTCAATATTAGCTCAGGTTTGAGCACCTTTTTTAAGAGAATCCTATTTTTTCCTACATTTAGAAAAGTCTAGACAAAAAATAAGAAGTCAAATGCATATAGCCTGGGCTAAAATTGATAATTCTTCAAATTACAGAATCAAGCCCAAACCCAGTCTGTGGAACTTCAGTTAAATGTTGAGCAATGTTGAGTAAAGAAGTTGTGCAGCCTCTACTTGCCTCAAAAACTTCTGCTGCTATGCAGTTTTAAGACTGCCTATTGTAGCCCAAAGAATTTTAAAGCACACTGCAAGTAGAAGGGAATATACACTACGACACGTACCCTTGTTGATGGAAGTTCAACCTGCCAAGGCTTCCAAAACAAGTGGCTTGATTTACACAGGTGCCATTTATTTACAGTTTCTTGACTAGATTTTTCTTTGCCTGGTGGAAATAAAAGTCAGGCAATACTCAATTTGTTTAAAAATCAGTCTAGAGTTGTTAATGGGACTTTCAGCTAAAATGTAGCCCACTCAAATACCTTGTGTCAAAATAATGTTGGAGTGGGATAGTGGTGGAATATTCTTCATCCAAAATGCAGTCAAAATTGTCCTAACAATTTTTTCTCTGTTAGTACTTAGCCATACCTATTCCAAAAACTACTCTTGTTCCTTATATCTAATGATGGGGTGAGATTTTACTCTCTCCCATATTATCATTCTGCAGGAGCAAAAAGGGTGGGCAGGGGGTTAAACAAATTCATCACTTCTGAGCCAAATTTCATTATGCAGAAGAATATAAAGATTAGAAAGTTTTTTAAAGACTGGCAGCTAAGAGATTTCCAAAACCAGTCATAACTTCTTCCAGCACACTCTGGGCTGAAAATGTGCTGGCTAACCTGTAGGACAACTGATGACAGGAATATAAAATAAAACTCAAAAAAGCTAGAAGAAACTGTGTAAAATCCCGGGCTGTAGTCCTGGATGGGAGACATGTGAAAACAGACTGTGGAGTTGAAGGAATCATGAAATTATTGCAAAAATAGGCAGGTTGAATACAAAGAAATTACCAGGACTAACTGGCATTCATGAAGAGCTCTGAGGAAATTTTAAAGTAGAATAGCTGAGTTTCTAACAATGCAATTTTTCAGTTTTGTAGTACTAGGAGGTATGACCCAACTAGGAGGTGATGCCAAAAGCCAGTTTCTCAGGTGACCTTGTGACCTAGAAGCAGGTTAATGTGTTATCTCTACCGGACAAACTAACAGAAGTGTTGATAAAATAAATCTCCTGCAATGTGAAGTCTGGCTTTATGAGTTTCTTGTAGGTTTTTTTTTAGGAGTCAGCAAACCTGGTGAGGTCAGTAACTGACTGGGTATGGATGAGTAACTGTCCAAATCAGGAGGCAGGCAATTGAGAAAAATCTTTTTTTGCTGCTGATAAAAAGTGTTCAGGGTAGTAGGGAAAAGGACTAATGGGGGGTAGGGAATGAGAGATTTAGTAATTTTGCAGTTAAATGTCAGATGATATTCATTACAGGTAAAATCAAAGTGATGCAAGTGAAAAAAAGCAGTCCTTTATCATCATCCAAAATGAGAGGATTTGAGCAGGCTATTAGCACTGAGGAATAAGACCACATAGCTCCATGATAATATCAACTTGTTGCTAGGCAGCAGATCAAAAAGCTAATGAAATACTAGGAATTATTAGAAAAGGAATAGAGAACAAAACAGAACATAATTATGGCAATGCATGAATTGCCTCACCCAAAAGTTGAATATCATGCAGAGCTCTTCTCCTGTCATCTCGAAATAGTTGCATTAAAGCTGGAAAGGGTTGAGGAGAGAGCAGTGTGTGTGGCAGAGTTGGCTCTCTATAGACCCCAATTAACCAGACTGGAGCTCCTCAAGAAAGACGTTCTGGGGATGGGTAAACCACTGGAATTGCATAGAGGGCAGACAGGGATGGAGAGTACAATGAATTAGGGACTGTCAGTTGAACCTAGCAGGAGCCAGGCTCGAAGCAAACTAGGGGAAGCATTCCTTCATGCACTGGGTAGGAAAGATTCTCAGAGTGCAAAAAGTTGATGATGCCTGGGGCAGGCTAGATGCATGCTTGGAGAAGAGATACACTGCATGCTGATTGATCAACCAGTTGGTACACAGCAAGCCCCAAGTGATCAGAAAATAGAGTATGAAGGCAAAGAGAAGTATTTTTCATGCTTGAACTCTTTTTCTCTGTTGTTGCTTGTTTGTTTGTTGTTGTATTTAACTTGTGGTCACTAATAGAGTTAAAATACAGGAAGATACTGAAATGATAAGCTGAATGTCTGAGTTCTCCAATGTAAAAATGGTTTGTGAGAGAAATGAATATCATATTATTTCAGATGAATGCTGAAAACTGTTATCTGATACATTAATCTTTTAAAATCTCTGATTTTTCATTACACAGATAGGCAAATTTTTCCAAGTGTCTGGTAGTCGTGTGAATTTTCAGAAATTATTTTTAATATCCAAACATAACATCAAAAACCTATAAAAATGTCCCACTCAAAAATATTCTGCCTAAGCAAAAGCATGTCTTCGATGTAGAATTCTGTGCCCTTTGCAAGAAAGCTTATTTCTCTGTAGAATTAAAGTGCTTTAAAATCCCTCTGTCAGAATAAAAAAAAAATTTCTCAGTTACACCAAAGGCTCCTTTATTGATATATGTATAGGAACTGTAAAACTGTTAATTGCAAGAATAATTCTTTGGATGTTAGTTCAATATTGGCAAGTTGATAACTGTGATTCTGTAGCACTAATATTCAAAAGACTTTTCTGGAAGAAGGTGTTCTATAAAAGCAGAACCTTTGTTTATGAAGACTTTGTTTCCATTATACAGATAGCCATTCGGAAGAATTTCCTACCCTGCTTCACTGTGCAGCCAGATTTGGGTTGAAGAACCTTGCAACATTTCTGCTCAGTTTTCCTGAGGCCACACGGGCTTGCAAAATAACCAATAAATATGGAGATGATCCAGAAAGTATCGCGAGGAAATATGGCCACAAGGAGTTAAGAAAATTAATCAAAGAATTGTCAGTAAGTCCATATGCTTTCCATATGTCATCTACAACCAGGGGGCTAAGATGTTGTACTACTGAGATCCCGCAGTATCACTTCCTGTAAAGACTTACATGTTGTAGTCCTTCTGTCTGAAAATGTTGTTGTACTCCTGTCTCAGAAAGAGGGGTCAAAATGGGGTACAGCCACTTTCTTTGTGCACTGATAGTGAAGATCAGAGCTTTTGTGCTGCTTGTATTTTAGGCATGTAATGGAAGGGAGAAGAGTGAGCCGGGAGTACCTTATGTGGCCTGGTTAGATGGGTGCTTTCAGCACCCAAACACTGGTTGTATTGTAAGTAGTCTAGACCACCTGTCTAGAGTAGGAGATAAAGACTTCTTTAAAGGTCACTTTAAAAGGGGCTATGAACTCTCTTAGCATTGTCATTCTAAAAAGAGTTGTTTCCCTGCCTTGGTTGTTCATGCCACTGTGAAGGAAGGGTAAATTTTATCACCCTTAAATGGAATAAACCTTCCATCAGCTGGGTGTGCAGGAGGGGTTTGGGGCAATAGTTGCCTTTCCACATGAAAGGTAATAGCAGAATAAGAGTCTCTGCGTAGTTCTACCATGCAAATTATTGTAAATAAAACCTAACAGAATTGCAGTAAAAAAGCAATGTATTATAGTGACATATGAGAGCTTTAACCTATTTCAACTCTGTTTGTGCTAACTGTAATGTGTACAGGTATGAAAATTCTAATTTTTGATACTGCAGAGATCAAATCTATTGACATAAAATTTAACTGAAGAAAATATGATCCTCTTTACCATCCAGCATAAAGCTGGCCACAAAGCCATGCTGTCTTCCTGGATCACCATGTTAATAATTTCATATTTAACAGTTTCCAGCTGCTGTAGTTGTCTCACAGCTGTCCTTGCACTAGTCAGAAACCTCCTGCCAGTACTAGTCTGATGTGTAAGGTCAGGCTTTTCAGTTCTTGGAGTTTGCCAGTTTGGCTTGAAAAGAATGGAACTGTAGTCCCTAATCTCCCTACCTGTGTATCTGGCTAGGTGCTATCTTTGTATGGTCAGAAGCTTCCAGTAAAGCTCTGTCTAAAGGATTGGTAAGACCAGGCAGAATATGAAAAAGGTGATACCTAACTCTTGGTGCAATACCTTGACTTCTTTTCTAAGACAGTCATATGAGCTGAAGGGTTGAAACACGGATGAAAAACCATTCTGGAAACATAGTTTCTCTTGATAATTTTTCATGTTTAATGATAATGACTAATTCCATAGGGCGTTTCTTTTTTACACTAGTGTTCTAGAAAATAAACTTCTGGTGTGTCTTTGTGCACTCCACAGACAACTGGAAGCTTCAGAAAATGGGTAATTTTGGTTTTATCTTAATGCACTCAAGCTCTGTGGTTTGGGGCTACTTTAAGGGGGAGACAAGAATGCATGGTACAGGCAGATTCAGCTAATACACAGAAAGAGAGTACAATGCACTTTTATAGTCCTTTCACATTTTAGTAGACTTTATCAGTGATAGAAGGCAGTGCTTCCTGGAGGGTGATATATTTCACTCCAAAAAGCATGTGAAGTGTATGTCTTACTAATCTTATTAGTGAGATTATTAATTGTCCTAATAAAGTCTAAGTATAAATTTGTCAGTCTAAAACATGTATTCAAAATGGCAACTGAGTTCTACAATGTAATTTTTCATTAAAATATTTCTTTCATGGTACACACCTGAAACTGTTTGCATGTAAACAGTTAACAATAATTGTTGTGTGCTTTTCCAAGTGTGAATAGTTACACCAGTACTGAAGTAAAAACTACTCTATGGACATTGTAAATGTGTGTAGTCTGGATAGGATGTGCAGTTGTCTTACCTGTTTTCCATTGATTCAAGCGCTGTGGCTTACTAATGCAACACAAGTAAAAATCTGAGCATGCTATAAGTCTGCCAAATGTGTAATAAGATATCATAGAAATGTTAGCTCCAACCACTGGAAGAAAAATTACTTACTTGTGTCCCCTGGAATAGAGCACTTAAGCACAAAAACACTTACTGTACCTCTGTAAATGATGGGAATGTGGAAAAGAAATATTTGCACGGCTCTGAGCCAAGAAGAATTTAGTTTAACCGTGTTCCTGGAACTTCCCATTACAGCTGTAGTGTTGAAATTACTTGTTACTACAATGGAAGTACTTTTGCATTTGGCATACCTCTCACCATTTTAAAAGTGTTACTTGTGTTTGGCTGTTCCTTTAAGGAATAGCCCCAAAGTGCACACAGTAATTCATTGCTTCTGTCTTAAACACCAGTAGGGCTCCAGGAAAAGGAATGGATTAAAACATGCATTCGATTTGTCCAAAATCCTACAAAGTGTCTTTCACTTGCAGGAGAAAGACCAAAAAAAGCCCAAAAGTGTCATTTTGGCCTAGAAAATTCTTAGGGGAGTAAGAAGTCCCTGAGATGATTAGAGAGAGAGCATCAAAAGATGAAGCGGCCAACAATTCAGCTACTATTTGTACCTTCAGTCCCGGGGGCTGTGCAAGGCTGTACGGCCCTTTTTGGTGTCTGCTGGACAGGTTAGTGCTCGGGACTTTTATCTGCTGCTGCTTTGCTGGTAAGGCCTTCCAGCTTCCCTGTCCAGGAGGCTTAGTGGAAAGGTGCTCAGGGCTTTGTTGGCAAAAGTGAGCCATAGGAGATGGCTGGCTTGCACGGGGGGGTCATCTGAATGGCACAAGTTCCCTGCCCTTGTTTAAAGGGAAAACCTCTTCCTGAGGCTGGACACTGACAGTGTCGATGTGGGGAGTGTTACAGCCACAGAAAACAGATCTGTAGTGCCTAGTGGGGATGCTGGCAGCTGATCTCCTGATGTAGCAAAGCAAAGCACAAGGGAAGGTTCCCACATCATGAAGCATGCTCCTCAGCTATATGAACATGAAGGGAAGCGATTTTCAGATTTTAATACCAGTGTTAAGTGCAGGGTCATTTACTGCTAAAACCTCACACCCATTAGGATCATGTGTATATATGCTTCCACCATGGTACTGTCTGCCTTCTCTGTCAGAAATGCTGCATTTCAAACACTCCTTGAAAATGTCTTCTCTGGTGAGGGAACACTACAGTACTTGAATTACTTGTATTAAAGGTACTAAATTGGTGAAACTGTGCCTGAAAGAGACTTCAGTGGGGATTATAATGAAACTCAGTTCCAAATGTGCCAGCAGTTTATTAAGCAATTTGTATTTTTTGTATTTTAGCACAAAGCCACTTCAATGGGCATTCCTTTCTAATTTCTACACATTTCATTATAGTTTAGATGAAGTAAATCGCTCTTCTGTAGCATAGAAGAGGGACATCACTTAACATTCTGTGCTAACATCCTGAATTGTTAGTCTTTTGATTTTTATCAAGTTCAAGTATTTGAATGTTTTCCACAATTGCTTTTAGGCTGAATTGCTTGAACCAAGTGTGTAAATTCAAAACTAGTAAGAGACATGCGGTAGGAATACTGGCAGGAATCCTTGTCCCAGTATATCTGAGCCTTTTGGGACTCAGCTGATCCAGCTGAGGGCTCAAATGCTAGTAAGAAATGCTTTCCATTAGGCACAGGTCAAAACATGCCTGCAGCCAGCTGTTCCAGTACCTGTGACAGGTAGTACCTTGTTAAGTGACAGTGGTTTCCTGGGATATCAGGGCTCTATTTCAGATGCTTGCTTTCTGCATATGCTCTGTCTCTGAAAGCTGCTTTGACACAAGCTTGTTCTTCTGGCCACCAGCTGCGGCTTTCTAAGTACGTAAAAATTCTACCTCCAGATTATAAAGAAATCACTTAAATTATGTTCTTATCCAGCACACAAAGGAAGACTTTAAAAATAATGCTTAGAAATCTTCTCTCATCTAGGTGAGTAATGAGGGGAGTATGTTCAGTTTGTGACCTGACCATTTAAAATTGGAGGTCATAGTGGTAGCCAGTTTAGGCATTTGTGCTTTGGCATGGGCGTAATTCTTTGTTCCAGCACTTTCTAATTTCTCCATTCTTTTAATAAGAGCTGTGAATGTGTCATAGTCAGGAAGATTACTGTGTACCACTGTAGTATACATCATAGGTTCTAAAATATAATACAGTTCAGAAAGTGTTTTATTGGTTGGTTAATGCAAATATTTTCTGATTCCTGGTTGCAGCCTTTACAGCAGATTCCTCGGGTTAGCATAAACATTAAATATAAAAATTGAAACGTCATTTCATGTTGTCACCACATGGTTGAGACAGGATGAATTAATTTTTATGTTTAAAATGCCTTCTGACATTTCAGAATTGGTTACCAGAAATCTAAGGCAGAAAATGCAGGTTAATTGAATTTTTTTTAACCTGCCCTGTAGCCAGGCCTGTAACAATCTGCAGCAGGAGACTGATAGAAGAATATTCTTCCTCTGCCACTAGCAAAATTCTGTCTGGATTTCTTGTTTAACGTAGTTTTCTGTCTGCCTGCTTGAGGCATCCCTTAGGCAGCTATTGAAAATATGATAGGTATTTAGTTCTGTACATATTGGTGGAAATTCCTTTAGAATGGCACAGACTGAGATTGCCGTGCATGGCTGTTCAGAAGAAGCTTGTTTTCTTTCCAGAAGGGAGAGTTACAGTAATTCTTTCTAACTTGTTTGAGGTACATCCTGCAAAGTCTAGATCCTCAGTTACTGAGTTCACTGCTGTTAGAAGTTCCCTCAGTAGCAGAGAAAAACACAATCTTACAGCTGGTCATAATTTTCACTCAGAGCCTGTTTTGTGGAAGATATATATTTTAGATAGCGGTGGAGTGAGGAAAGAAATTTTTCTTCCTGAAATGCCAAGCTATATTTTTCTAAATCATAGCAAACCTAAAGGATGGGCAGAAATGCAGGCTAAGAAGTAATTCATCACTGTACACCTCTCCCCTTTCATCTCCTACTTTTAAGTGCATGGTTGAACCAGAATACAGAATCTCTTGAAATATCTTCAACTTGATGAAATAGAAAACAGTCTACAAAACCAGGCTATTGTGGAAATTGAGGGTACTTTTTGTCTCAGTTGTTTTATGTGAAAAGAATCTTATTTGGCTTTGTAGCTGCTATTGCCAAATGACAGTAAATCTTTAGACTGCAGGAATCCCTTCGACAAGGATTCTCATAATTTGCTGGGGAGTTCTAGAAGCTCATCAGGAATCAGTGCTTTCTGGATGCAGAAGTATTATTCTTCCATTTATGTTTAGCTTTGTGTTTCTGTAAAAGGCTATGTAATGTGGCAGAACTCCTTAGCAAGAAATAGATTTTTACATCTGGTTGCAACGTCTTCCTGAGCTATTAATTTTCTGCTGGGGAAGGATCACGTGTAGAAAGATGAAGAATCTTAAATGAATCTGATTTCTGTCAATATTTCTTTAATTGCTTTAAATGATATTGCAGTATTGCACTGGCCCATAGCTCATTGCTTTCAGATATCTGTTAGACTATGTGGCAGAGAAGAGGATTAGTCTGGTTTCTGAAATTCCTTCTAATACACCAGTGAGTCCTTAGTGAAGCCTGCTGGGATTTAACTCTTGCCACAATATTTTAGTGCTCAGAAATGTCAATTACATGCATTCTTTGGTACAATGGAAGTTACCTAGCTGAAATGAATAAGTGACTGACTGTATTCTTTGATACTCTTTAGTGACTGGATATTCACAAACCAAATTCTTAAAGAGAGGCTTCCTATTACCAGGTCTTGGTGGTTTATGTTTGAGATTTGGTTTGGGGAATTTATTTTACTAGGTGACAAGTTTTCCCTCTTTTCTTTTTCACGTGTTCTCAGAGGGATGTGCTCCCTGTAATAATAACTTGCCAGCATATACAGCCTTTTGAGGTCAGGCAATTTATGCTTTAGTGAAGAGATAAGGTACAGACTGAGCACAGAAAATTTTGGCTTCAAGGAGGAAAGGCTAGTTTTTTCATTTTTAAGAAACCAACCACTACACTACATACATTTTTTAAGTTTCTGTATTGACTTTTATTCAGGCGAGAACTTTGCACCTTAACTGTGATTACATCTCCTGCCAATAACTATGCAATTGAGTGCAACCTTCTTGCAAAAAGAATGATAAGTGGAACTGCAGATTTGGAAACCTTACTTTTGTATAAGATGCCTATTGAAATTTGTGTGTAATTTAGAATGAATGAGAATGTTTTTTCCAAAGAATTGTCTGGTATTTTGTCTCATCTTTTAATATTCTGGAGCTATAGCAGTGACACAGTGGAAATCAGTTATTTGCAATTCACTATTTCTAAAAGCTTTCACAGTTTTTAATGGAAACTTGAATACTAATGGAATTTCACACAAAATGCTTGTGAATTAGAAGAAGGGAAAATGCAAAAGGATTCTGTGATGATACCTCAGTTCTTAAATGTATTTGGGATTGTAAAGGCTAATATGGATTTTCAAAGGTTTTTCTGTTTGTTGGCATGACATCAGCAAATATACTTGGCTAAGGGACAATTTGGGGAGGTGGGATGGGGAGTGTCCCATTTTTCAGAAGTACTGTGTAGGCTGAAAGGAACTCTTCTTATTATTTACCTGCATTATTAAGCGGAATTTGTTTGAACATTTAAAAAAACATTTGGCTAAGCAGTTTATGTTAATGAAAAATGCAAATACAATACTGTAGAGGAGAGAGAGAAAATAAGTGACCCTGTTATGTTGTTGTAGAAATCAATGGCATACCTATGTCAAATCTGGCCTCTGCATCTAAGAATAAGTGTGGAAAAGAGTAAGTTGAAGTGATAAACACTTTGCACTAGTTTGAGAACGTGTTAGAAGGTATATGGTAATGATACATAGAATAATGACTGTTTTCAAAGAAAATGAGCTGCTTCTGCCTAACCTCTGTCATGGAAAGTGAACAAATTAGACATGAAATACTGTTGTGTATAAGGTATCATTTTTCTATTCAGCTTGTAAGAAACCGCTGAAGCTAGAAGCATGGGAAGCTTGTAAAAGGCTGGAGATTTTTGTGAATGTTGAGAAATTTTAGTCACTATGTAGTGTGTTTTCATCATGAGGGCATGAGTCCCCTACCCAAGTTGCAAAGCAGTTGCATGAAGTTAAGCAAGAAATTTTCCCGAGGGGAGAATACCTCACAGTTTTCCATTTTAACAAATGTTCCCTGCACCTTTCAATCAGCCTTCCTGCATTGACAATATCAATAACTGTATTATTAGGTGTGGAGGTCTTCTTCCTTAAATACAGACATCTCAGGAGCCCTTACAATGCAAAGAAAAAAGTGACATTTTATAAAATTGTCTTCTAGCCTGCAGAAGGAAGGATTACTAAGGCATTCCAATGGAAAGTCTAGAAGCAAGTTTTAGGTCTTGCCTCTGTCAGTTGAAGCAATTTGAAGGTATATGTGTGGCTGTCAAGAAACAGGTTTACCTTTACATAGCATGTGCTGCCAGCCTGATTATCTGGAATATGCCCTTTGGCTGCCTCCCAGTGATCTGTGAGGAATCAAACATTGTCATATCTTACAAGTTGTCGAGCACAAAGAAAGATAGCGCATCAACAGTGCCTTTCTCCAGCCCCTCAGAAGGGAAAAAAGAATTTTAAAAAATACAAATATAAAGAGACCACCACAGAGGAAAAAACAGTAATAAGGGGTTTTTGGCTTCATGGGGAAAGTGAAGGAAGAGTAGGAGAGGTAAGGAGCTGTTAAAATTATTGTGGTAATTATAATCTATGAGCCGAAACTACCTACATTTTGAGTGACATTGTGAGGTCTGAGGGAAGCGTTTTGATCTTAGAGCCCTAAGAAAAACTAGTTGGAGAAGCAAGAATTAATGAGTGAAGTTAGGTAAGAGGCTTGCTGAGTCCTTAGCAATCTGAAGTTTCGGTGCTCTGCACAGATCTTCTAGTGACTTACCAGGCTTTGCTACAGCTGTAATTTATTGCTTAATTAGAAAAATTGTCTTTGCGCTCTACATCAATAAGATGACCATTAGGGAAAGGCATTTCTCAAAGCTACCAAGCCCATTATATGGAAACTGCTTAAGAAAATCCATTTCTGCCCTGCATAGTGTTAGTTCTGTTTAACACAGCCCTCCAAGGTCTCAATTTATAATTCTGTCTGAGGACCCTGCACAGAAGGCACACTCTTTATTTTGCCTTCAATTCTCCCTGCCCCCATATGTTTTACAATAGATGATTTAGTATTTCATTGCCAGAACTATAGGATGTCTAGTAATAATCATTTTCATTTCTTCTGTTTAATGAGAACTTAAAAATATTTCCTGAGTTCCCACAATCTACCAAACTCAAAGGAACGTGCAGCAGTTAACATAAAGATATCTGCTTTTGTGGGGAAAAAAACAATGTAACTGCTAATAGGTTGCTTTATAATGCATGTTAAATAACCATCACAATCACTGTAGTTGAAATTTCTGCTGTGTATGTAGCAGACACTGGCAAACCTCCCCAACCCCATGAGCCTCATACCAGAATATTCATCTTCACACATCGGAGGTTTGGGAGCTGTTCTTGGGCAGCTGTTAAAGGCCTCCCACAGCTCTCACTGTGAATGTGAGGCACATAACTGGATCTTAGCACTTGGTGATGATGCCAACCTTCAGATCCACACTGGCTTGATTTTACTTGTTCCTGAGATTTCAGATTATTTTGCTGCTCCTGTATAGCCTTGGGAAGTGACCTGAGAGCCATCCTTGAAATATTAGAGAACTGCTTAGGACCTGCAGTTGGCCACCTGTGGCCTTCTGAATTCCAAGTGAATTCCAAGTGAATCTGTTGTTAATCAATACAACTTTCTAAGAAACCCAAGTTTATTCTTGGCAGAATAGGCAGAGATGGCTCCTGCCATATGGAAGGCACTACCAAGTCGCCTTTGGGCTACTGAGGAAAACAGGAATCAGCATCTCTGCCACCGTAGAAGTAATAGAGTGTGATTCCTAATTGGATCACTCAATCAAAGCTTCAAAGATCTTTTTTAATGAGATGTATTTTTAAAAAATGCTGCCAGTTGATAACATGTACTGTCTTACATAAATGGGTCAAAGGATTGAACAAAAGTTTCCATAGAGACTTTATATGACTGCAAGGTGCTTTCCAAATTAATTAAAGTCTTGTGTTGCAAGGAAAAGAGGTTTAAAGGTGACAAAATCTAGTACTGGTATATAGATGTGCAGTCAACTCTGGCCACTGTGTTCTAGGAACAGCTGTCATCACCGACAACACAATCAGTGAAGTTTTAACTGTAAAAACTAGTGAATTTTGTAGAATTCATTCTGCTCTTCATAACAGTTAAACAAGACAGACACAGGTGCAAGCCTGTGTTAATCATGCACATACAGAACAAGAAAAAAACCCTTCTGGAGAGTCCACAACACATAATTTCAGAATTTTGAAAGCAGTCATAATTAGTGAGAACTGCTCATATCATTTTTCCTAGTTTATTAATTAAAAACTAGGGGATTTATTTTTAGCTTCTTTTTCTTTTGTGCATATTAGATGCACCCGTGCAATGCAGAGAGAAAGATTATATTTCTTACTGGGTTTATAGTAAATAAAACAACAAAGAAGCAAGTTTGCATATACAGTGCATTGGAACTGCATTGTGTTCATTATAATTCAGTCAACATTGAAATGTGAATTGAATACTGCTTATTTGTTTAGTTAGTAACTGTAGATTAATGCACCGATTTTTCTGATTGGAGGAAGTTTTGTGTTAGATTGGTACAAAGATTGTTGTATTGGTCTTATCAGTGTTATTGATTCTATTGGTACTATACCAAGCTCATAACATGATCGTATAGAGGATACAAATGTGGTTTGGAATGGCCCCTGAGTGAGTTGGAGAGTAAATATTTTCATGGTTATTGATGTCTTCAATTTTTGATCTCAGCATTGAGAGGAAATATATATGAATATCCCTATATCTAAATTGGTGTCAATAGTGTGATTTAAGAAAAGTTATTCTAGTCTTTGGCTCATAACATTTGCAATTCTGTTTTAAGAAAAACACTTTCTAATTCTAAAGATGTTATTCGTTTTATCCTTCGAGCATTGTTTTAAATGTAATATTCATATATCTTTGTAGCTTGTATGTAAAAGTACATGGTGATCTTTCCTAGAACTCAGATACATGAAATTTTATGCATTAAAATGTGATATTATGAATAAAAACTAGAAATATCTCGCATTACAAAAATCTGACAGTATTTATCATCCTGTGCATCAATGGTTAATTGCTGAACTGTACACTAAATTTTTATCCCAGCTCCTGTCTCTTTTAAGCATTGTATGCTCAGAGTATACTAATTTTTTTAAGAATAAAATTAGATGTTTATTTGGTAAATAATATAAATTAGACAGATTAGACACCCTTCCATCCCTGTCACTTTGAATGGTCTGCAGAAATTATTGGAAATCTAAGTTCAGAAATCCCAACAGAACTGTTGCCCCTGACCCATTAAGATCGTATATTATGTCGCATATTATGTGCTGAAGAAGGATAGAGACAAATTATTTGAATCAGAAACTTAACACGTTATTTCACATTTTTGCTGTCTGTAGCTTCTGAGAGGAGTGAATGTCAGAGCAGTGCCTGTGAGGCCATTTGTTCATAAGAAATGGACCTACAGAATCTCAGCCTTCCTGGTATTTGCAGACCCCTGAGTCTGGATCTGCCTCTCTGTTACTCCCATCTCAGCTAATCTCTGAAACAGGGCAGAGCCATGAGGACCTAACATACCTGGCTCAATAAAATGTCAGATTCCATTTGTGCCTTTTAATCTATTTCTAATCACATTTTTTTTATATGCTGCTGATTAGGGGTGAGATGCAGTTTCATTGGAGGTTTTCCCATTAGCACTAGGATTGCATTTATTTTAACCTCATCCATAAGAACTTTATTCTACCCAAAAAAAGCCAATATCAACAGTGCTCAAAACAATAATAGTGGTGTGCAGCTTTTGAGTAGTGTTTGCTGGAACACAAAATTCCGTGTCTCTTTTGTAATGGTGGATCCTCTTTCCCTTTTTCAGTCTGAACATGATGATTAGACATTATTGCTGAGTGAGGCTGGTTAGTCCGAGATGGAAGAGGCCTGAATGTTGTTCAGGAGAAGCTTTAAGTTCTGGGAGAAGCCTTTAATAGATATAATTCTGGGTAACATGGTATTTTGTTGTCACTGACATTTCCTCTTTGTCACTTCTTGTCTCAGTCAAAATTATGTTCATTTTTCTCTAGATCAGGGTAGTGCAACACTTAAGAAAAGGATGAATACGTTTGGGGCTGTTAGATTTTATTTTCTACACAGAAGTAATAGGAGGGTGTTTTCTAGGATTTGAGAAAAATAAAGGGAGTAGAAGGCTGAAATTTTTGTTCTATGTATACATAGATATTTTATGTGAGTTTTTGGTTATTGCTACCTAAATTATGTATGCTAATAAAATGATGGTGTTTGTATAAGATGCTGTTGTATTAATTATGTATGGCATGTGGATATGTTAAGAAGGTGTAAAGCTATTTTAGTCTACTATTAATTTTTTCTGACTTAGTAGTGCTGACCGATGGAATTGGAACATGACAGAGCTGTTGTTCAGCCTTACATGTTCTTATTCCACACAGAGAAATGTTTTACACCTTTACAGCAGAAAAGTCTCTTTTTGTTTGAGATATGGGTCCTGACTTGTCTCTCTCTTTCTCTTTGAAACTCCACTTAATGCCCTCAGTGGGGTTCACAGTACATCTAAATGATAATACCCTTGGAAAGGACCCCTGATATAGCTTCCAGGTCTGGAAAAAAGGCAGCAAATCTGCCCTTTTGAAGTGATGGGTTACCCTGTCCAATACTGCTTGTGTTGCTTATCAGCACACAAAAAGAGCGAAAGAAGAAATAGCTGGAGCAGAGGCTGAAGCATAGCTTCACCTGAAATTTTCAGTGATAGCAAGCCGCAGTGATCTGCTCCAAGAACAACTACATTTCTGTCTGTTTGCCACACTTTGAGGAATATCAAGGCAGCCAGGGATTTGATGTTCAGATCACAGAGACCTGATAGTTTTTTGAACACAGGGCACTTTACCTGGGCAGTTACCTAATTGGAGAGTAATGCAAATAGGAGCATTATTTCTGAAGAGGAGTCTCTTTGTATGACACATGCCATGTTTGTCTTTCTGTGGAGAGAAAAGCAGATAATGCCCTGGGAAAAAATGCAGCTAGCCTAGAAAAGGAGAGAGAGAAGAAAAAAAAGGAGGGCTTCTGAGGCTAATAGTGATGGACAGAGAGGGATAAGAGCATTTTGTTCTGTTTTTGTATGCTAGTGTGGGTGTTGTTAAAAATTTTGCAACTGAATGCATTCTCTAAGTGAATAAATGTGTTCTTCAAGCAAACGACTGGAAAGATTAACCAGCTTCACGGCAAAGGAGACATGACTGCTAAATGCAGAATTAAAATTCAAGTCTTTCTTTCTTGTAAGTTCATGGAAAAAGTAGCCTTCTTACCAGAAGTTCTTCTAACTTGTTGTAGACACACTTGCACTTTTTTGATCATACTGATCTTCTGAGTGAAATACATTATTCTCTAGGGAAACAGCAGCTGTTCCACGTGTATAGGTCTTGTGATTAAACTTCTGTATATTCATGTCCTCACTTAGCTAAATAAACATAATATCCTGCAGAAATTACCTCTGGCATGTTGCAGCTGGCAGTGCGAGGTGTTCCTATGTCTCTCTGTGTGTACCCTGTACATGTCCTTTAAAAGAACTTGAGTACTTACATGACAACACAGAAAATTAATTTTAAGCACTATAGGTAAATCTGCAGTATTAAAAGCTGGCGGACGGAAAGATATTTGACTATCAGTATTTTTTAGGTGCTTTCAAACCTTAGTCCTGCTGTAAGTCTATTAGTAGACTGGAGATGGATAGCTAGAGATGAATATAGCTAAAATTACTTATGTAAGCCTCTGTTTGCAGATCAAATATATTCTAAAAGGATACCTGTGCAGGTGGGCTCAGATAAATTAAAAGTTTCAAACTTCTAAGTGTGAAGGACTGAGGAAGTAAAAACTGTTTTTACAGAAGTTAGAGTTATTTTGAAACTTAAGTCTAGACAGACTTTTGAGTTTGTTTTGATGAGTTTTGCCTGGTGCAATTTGTCTTTGTGCTTTTCCCTGCCACAAAGTCTGTGGACATGTAAGTGGTTTAAGGACCTATAGAATTCTCATTCTATGAATTCCACTGTGTATCACAGTGAGAGTTTGAAAACATCTTTAGATTAATTATGTGGGGTGTGCAGTCACAAAATTCACAACTTTATTACGGGAGCAGAGTAACTTCAGTGACAACTGAGCTGTTAACTATTCGCTTACAATTAGATGATTCGTTATATATTCTGTAATTTGCTATGCCTTCATCTAAAAGCAAAGAATAGCTAGATCTAGGTGATGAAAAACAGTGGCCATCTATATACAAAGTATCAGAAGG
Organism: Drymodes brunneopygia; assembly: GCA_013400955.1. NCBI lineage: Eukaryota > Metazoa > Chordata > Aves > Passeriformes > Petroicidae > Drymodes > Drymodes brunneopygia. The sequence continues at coordinate 112,903 of VZTZ01014101.1, forward strand.
AAGCACCTCTGAACAAAATTAGTCCTGGAAGCTATATTTTGCATCTGGTGGAAACAGCATGACAGGGCTCCTCCTTGGTTTTTGTACTGCCATGACCAATAAAATGTAGTCAGTAGAGGAAGGTTTGCGCTTTTTTTGGCTTCTGAGTCATGTCCAAAATTGATTTGCAAATGTTACCACGCCTCTTGTTTTCATAAGAAACTGTAGGCTGTTCTTCACAAAAGTGGAGGAAGTGGCTGGTGTGCTGTCAAGTATGCAGTGAGAAGGCAGGGGTTTGGGTTTTGGAGAGGTCAGACTGCAAATGAGGAGTTTGAGGTGAGGTTATCACTCTCCAATCTCCATTCTACAAACCAGTTGCCTATGAGGGAAAAAGTAAGGCAAGGAAAGGAATTGCTTTCCCTGCCACTTTCTCTGCCTTGACCCACGTCTCTTCCTTCTCTGGATGGTTTTGAAGGATCCAGAGAGCAGCAGATTGTGCAGGTGTATTTCTGTGTTTGCAGTTCCCAAATCTTGAAGCATTACCAAGATGTTTTGATTGGGGCTTTCTAAATGGTGTTTACTGTAGCTGATGATTCAGTCACAGCTGTTTCAGTAACTGTTACTGTATCATTTATACATTTCATACTAAACAGACAAATTAAGTTTGGCAGGGATTCATGCAGTAGGAGCCCAAGATTTGTAACTGCTGCAGGAGCCCCTCTCTGGTGAAACTGCAGGATAAGGAGGGGGTTTTGACTTCATGGAGCTTTATGGTTTTAATTTCTGATATTGTGGATCTGCCGTGTCTCCTACCAATGGAGCAATGGAGGGAGGAGTCTCCCTGTCCTTTTCCTCTTCAGTGTGAGAGGAGGAATGGTTTGCTATTGATCTGGGAACAGCTGTCCAGACCGAGTTCCCTTAAGTTGTAGCATACGCTCAAAACATCCTTCTTGTCTGGGATCACAGGAGAAGGCCAGCATTCAAACACTGAGAGAAATTTAAGGGTGCCTGCAGGTGGGCCAGCAAAATTTTTACCACCCTCTTTCCTGATGCTGATGAATTGCTTAACTGAATTTTTAATTCTTATACTGCAGCAGTTTGGAAACTTAGACTGATACACATGTTTACTGAGGATTTCAGAGTAATATCATGGACTTTGTTAGTATCAGAATGGCTGGGGCTTGTGCAGAAGGCTCCTTCTGGATCCATTTTTGCATGCTAGTATGTGTATTTTTAATCCAGTCTAGAGACCAGTGCCTATCTGAATTTGCCAATCTGATGTTTGTTTATCCATATTTGGGGGTTGGAATTCCCCACTCTGTTCTGAGTTACTCATTTCACGAACAGAGATGAGTCATACTCTTCTTGTGAGACTATTAAGACTCTTGGCACTGGAAATGGAACTAAATCACACAGGAGGTTCTGCAGAATCTTATGATAAGAAGAATGCATGCTAGTTGTCACTGATTCAATTGCTTGGGGAAATAGCTATATCACTTAGTGGTTCAGAGTTGAGGAGGTTGAAAGAAAAAGAAGCTTGACAGATGTGATTTTAAATACAAATTATTGGGTTTTAGCCTAATGGTGAGAATTATTGGGTTTTAGTTCTGAACCCACAATAATTTTGACTAATATAACACCGTATTATGCCAAATCATTGGTAATATGCTCTAACATTAGTGATGGTGATAATACATTATCCTTATGCTTTATTATTCATCAAATTAATCCCTTGGATATTTCTTTTCATTTCAGTTCCCTTACTCCTGGAGTTAGTCTGTCTTTAGCCTATTGTATGTTGGAGAGCTGCCTACCATTAGCAAATTTTACCAATTTCTCAGTTACAAAAAATTTGGTTTTGCTTTTCCAGAAAGGTCTATGTATTAGCAGAGAACTTCCTCTTTAGAAGAACCTTTTTAAACAAGCTGATATGTTAGACATACAAACCTGCTACGGAGATATTTCTGAAAACAAATCAAAACAGTATTTAGGAAGAAAAAAATTGACTGTAGTTCTTTATTAAGTATTTTGTGTTTTCTCCTTTATTAGTTTTTCTTTTCTGTGAATGCTGCAGAAAATTCTGAAACACCAGAAATAGCTAGAACTTGATGCAAGCAGAGTAAGGCTTTCAGAGAGCGAAATATCCCATTATGGAGTCGCCAGCATTATTTGTTACGGCACCTTCATGGCAGATTTTAGTACTGACTCTCATTTACGCTCATGTAGGAGATTACAGCCAAGGCAAACAGGCTGGTAAGGAGTGTCTTCTCTATAAAGCCCTGTTATCTCTCTCTACTGTATAACAATATTTAACAAAATAGCCTTTCTCTGGATACTTTAATAATTGCTAGCTGAGAAACTTCACTTCCAGGTGTTGCATATTTGTTCATTGGGGCTTTTTTCCTATTTGTTTATGTGTCTTAAACTGTGAGCAAAACAATGCAAGGCTTCAGTAAAGCCAGTGCAAAGATGGCAGTGAACTTGTAAGGATTGGGAGAGCTCTCAGAGAACACGAGGATGTTCTAATTTTAAAGTTATTTGACATTTTTGAATACTCTTGCTGATTAGGGCCTGGTTCCTTATTTAAGATTTTCTATGGGCTTATACATTCTTAAAATGTTGTATTAGCTGTGATTTCGAAGATGGCCTTAGCTAAAAATCTTGGATGCTGACTGTCAAAATACTGCTGAGGAAGAATCTGATGTCACAGGACTTGATGATGTTTTCTAAGCTGGTGTTTCCAGATTTTACAATACTGGTGATGTTAATTCTAGCAACACAGTCTGAACTAGTCCAGATATGTTCAGATGGCTTATGTATGTGGGAAGTGGTTTTGTCAGAATGTCTCAAGCATACTTGTTTGAGAGATGTGTATGACAATAGCTTAGTATTCATGGCTGAAATGGATTTTAGAGCATAGATTTAATTTGATTTGATAGGTGGCAGAAGACATCTGTCATCTGTTGCTTTTTATCACTAACCATTTGTCTTCCCCTACCCCTATTTTTTTAAATAATAGGAAAATAGGGGGAAATTAATATTAAACTTTTCTGACCAGGAAGTGTTATCATTTTACCTTCTAGCCTTAGTGCTGATTTCACAGAACTGTGTTCAAGCCCTTTGTAATTATTTTCATTTTTATTTTGTTATCACTTATTGGAAAGAATTGTCTGCTTTTTACGACTCAAGCATAGATTAATTTGATCCTGATTGTGGAACTAATGCCAGTAATACAGTTCTGTTCATTCCATCACACAGGCTAAAAGATTGCCATTTTCTGCATTCTTGTTTTTATTGTTTTAGTAAAGAAGAGCAGTTATCACATTTCTCCAATGTTTAGAAGTAAAAGGGTTTCACAGAATCTTTCAACATTAGCTGGATGTATTTCTCATTTGGAGATGAGGAAGTTCCTTACCTGAGTCAGAAGTAATCTGAATAATGAAATAGTTTCCTCTCACCTCTGCAGAAGTTGCAGTATGAACAGAAAACTTTCATAATTTTAATGCATACATAACAGAGTATTGGGGTGCAGCTAGAATCATATCCTCTTTATTCATATCTCATCTCATTAAAACTGGATCCTGTTCTTATATATACGTATATCTATGGTTTTATCACAAATATTCTGGATATGCAGCTGATATACTTTGCTCTGTATTGGTTACAGTGCTGTAAGCAGCCATGCACAGAGCTGGAGAGAGACGACTTGTACTCCACTTACTTCCTCTCCCTACAAGGATATCAAAAGATAAGACTAGAGAATCTGTTTCCTGGAAAAAGCTTACTTTGGTGGTATTAGACTCAGGAGTACAGGGATGAGAAGTTAGATATTCTCCAGTGTTTTGGAATCAGATACCAGGCAGTTCAAAGCCACACATCCTTTAGGCTACAGCATGGTTCTCCTGAGCCTCGGTGGGTTAAGGCAGAGATTTACATATGTGTCCTCTGGCTGTGGGCTTGTGGGCTACCCAGTCTAGATGGTGCATTGAGGATCTTGATGAGTGTGCAGGCAATATTGCAGTCTGCAGATAATGTGATTTTCTGGGAAACATGTGCAATGTACCCCAAATGCAAAGGAGACCTTTCCCCCTCACCCAGTGGATATAAATCACAATGTTCAGTCAAGGCAGTAACTTTATGTTATGGAGGGGTTTTTTTGGTAGGAATTTACAGCCAGAGTTCATATTTGAAGGTCGGAAGAGATAGAGTTCATTATATAGGTACCTTGCATTGTTTATTCCCCTTGTACTAATGCTGCTGTGCTGACCTTTCATCTCTGGAGCTGGTATGGCCCCCAGGATTAAGGCAATATACTTCCTCCAATCTCAGTTGTGTCTTACAGAAATATCTGTGCTAGAACAGTGCTTCCCATAAGGCCTGCAGGTAGAAGGAGAGGATTGAGGTGTTGCATAGGGGTGATTTAAATTGCTGAAAGCATCATGGTCAGAGGTATTAGCAGAAGTGGTTTTAATATGATGTTGTAGGAGTACAGCTCAATGGCAAGTGTCACTTTTGCTGTACAGCACAATCATTTGAACAATGATTCAAAACTACCAAGGCACAAATGAAAGTTACTATACTACAAGTGATAAGTGGTATTGGTCACTTACAACTAATCTGCCATAGGTAGAATGTCTCTGTCTCAAGGACCAAAGTCAAGAGGTTCAAGAGGAAATCATCACCATGCAGCCATGGCTGCCTAGCAGGGAGCGCTCAAGGAAGGCTCATTTGGGATAAACTGGTTGCCTTGCAGTCGGATTAGATGCAATGGGGAAGGTGTGTGTGTGTGTGTGAGACTCCTCGTAACCCACAACTTCCTGTGCTCCTTGATAAATGAGTCTTGGAAAAGTCAGCTGCTATTCTTGTGATACATGCACGGTCAGTGTTCCGAGCTCCTGTGTGTTGATGCTCACAGTGTCATTCTGCTCCTTTATGTATTTTCAGAGAACAGGTTGAAACTAGAGGAGTCCTTGGCCTGGCTACAGCTCAGGCCTTCACCAAACTCTTGCTGGCTTGGTTAAGGCTGCAAGTACATCTGTCACACAGGGTTTCATGAAATAGTGTATTTATTCCCTTTCTCACCTCCTGAGTCCCATGGAGGACTAACTCTCTGGCGGTGGCCAAAAAAAATCCTCTGAAGTTAGAAGACACAGAAGACAAAACCCGGGGCAGAAAGAAGCACCATAGCTAATTTGGATATTTTCAGATTTCATTCCTCTAAAATCTGAAAATGGATGCTGGCAGAAAGATTCTTTCCTTCACTTTTGAGTTTGTAGGTGGAGAGGGAACAGATGATGGACAGCAGCAGCTCAAATCTCTGTTCTAGCTGAGCAGTACAGCACAGTGCTGGGCACCCATCCTCAGTGTTGACAGCAGCAGAGATGGGGGTGGACAAATGATACTAGAATAACACGTACATCACCAGGAGGATGGAGTCCAGCAAATGTGGGAGCTATTCCTGCTTTTTGAGATGCTAACCAACTCCTTACTTTTAATTGAGATTGGCTGTCCATTACCCAAGGGGTTATGCTGTTCTGTGTTCAAGTCATCCTTTTACACTGCTGTAGGAGAGTAATTGTCTGTGTTGCACGGTGTTTAATTTCCTTGCCTAATTAAACTAGAAGGAAAAGGAGTGCTGTTGTACACAGAGTAAATTCCTCAGTGTTTTACTTCACGTTAAGTAGATTTATGTAGAAATTTGTGTTTGTTGTATGAAGCTAAATGGTTCCTACCTGCAGTGCCATCTGTCTAGATTAGCCATTCAGGTCAGCAGAGATCAGCAGAAAGGTGGCAGCTAGGATTTAATTTGGCTTTTGTTCTTTGTATTACTTTTGCAGAATACTGTCACCAGTTCAGTTACTTGATGTCTTTGTTAAACATCTCAGTGGAAGGGCCAAAGCTTGTTCTTTTGGGTGATGGACTTCTGGTCTGTGGTTTACCAAGCAGACAAGGGAGAAAAACCTGTAGTTTCTCTCTCCTAGCTAAACAAACAAACCAGCCTCAACTGATTTATTTACTGTCGCTGTGAGACATGCACTGGATGTTTTTTAAATGTAAAAATAATAAGTCTTTCATCACGTAACCATGAAAATACTTGAAGAGATTACAAGCAATGCTATATTGGGATGCTATAAGTAATTTTTATTATTTTATTATTTTTATTATTAATATTTATATTATATTATATATTATTAATATTTATATATTTTATTATATAAGATTGTATATATAGAGCAGCTTTTCAGAACATTGTTTACCTGGTAACTTGACTGAAAGGAAAAATGCAGTCATATAGCAGAATTGTAGGGAAAGACAGGAGGCAGCACTGGACTGAAGAAATCATCCTGTATGGACTCATGGATTCAAGAGTAGGAAAATATTACTAGTCTGTGACAGCATATAGGGCTCCAGAGTTCTTGTCCATGATGAGGGATTTGCAGTAATATGTGTTAACAGTAGGGTTTATTGTCTACTAATTTCATTGAGATTCTTACTGTTCAGCCTGGTGTGTGGCAGGAAAGGACTTTTCTCCTGTTTTGAGTTTCCTCACAGTAAAATTTTGTACTTTTCTGAAATTTCTGTACCCAAAGAGGTTTTGGGGCCTTTGTTTACTTAGAGATGGTCCACACTTGCACTTGGAAATGATTGGGGGGGATTATTAAAGAAGTATGGATAAATACAAATATATGGAACTTAGCCTCTAATGGGTTTATGTTTACTAAACAAAAACAGAAAGCAAAAAGTTTAATGTAGTTCATGGGTGGGAGAAGCAACTGGGAAGAAGTTTTGATATATGCAGTATTTTAAACACATGCCAGAAGAGTGAGACTGTGATGCATCCAAGCACAGCAGTATTGCTGATTAGACAATGGTGTAAAAGAAAAAAATCAGTGGTGTCCAAATCTGGACTAGAGTGTGCTACTCCTCTCAGAACATAATCAGATGACTCAGCTACAGAGTTGTTTGCACAGATGGTCCCCATGGATTATTCCAACAATGACTTGGTAAAAACTTCATTACCAGGGTTCTTCACTGAAGAACTCCAAGTGAAGTTCTGCACCTGAAAGACACTTGTCTACTTGTCTGTTCCCATTTGTGTCTGGATGGAGGTGATTAGATTAAGACACTGGTGTAGTTGCTGTTCAGAGTTTACTTGGTGTTATAAAGCAGTTGAATAAAGAGACTCACATTACTTCTACCTAGTACATTAAGAAAAACTAACATTGAACTGCAGTCTGTTGAAGAGTACTATACTTAGGAGAGTTTAAAGCATCAGTTGATAAATTGGGTAAGAGAACAAAAATTTAAGTATGTTTAAAAACTTCAGCTTTTGGCCAAGGGAGTGAATGCAGCTTGCTAGAGTTATCTCTTCTCTTTCAGAATAACCCAAAACTACTTTCTGCTTCACAAAATGATAAGATGATTGCAGTATTTTATAGCATCTGGCAAACCTTATATCAGTTATACTAGTGTGCTTTAACATATTGAAAGTAATGTTCTTCAAATCAGAAGGGCATGAGTCAGATTTCAGGGTGATACATTTCACTTTGATACCACTGGGAATTAAATGTCAGCCTTGAGTTTAATTCTCTCTTCCATATATTTGGAAGGCTTGTGGGCATTGATTTTTATGCACAAACACAGAACAATAAGGTGGCTGCCAGAAAATGATTATGCCTCCAGTTCATGTTCACTGACCACTGAACTCTCAATATGTCACAGTTCTATGTACAGGTTAGGGTTTGGTTACATTAATTTAATTTTTTCAGTTTCCCATTCTCTTTAGTCTGTATTGTTTACATCAGCTGAACTGGCATACTACTAACAGTGAAAATATGAAGTTGACTGTAAACAACTCCAGCAATTCCAATGGATCCCAAATACTGGCACTTTACTGTTCTCTCAAAAGCAACATATGAAAAGAAGAAAAAGTTAAAAGAATAGTAAGTTTAGGTCACTGGCTTGTAGAAGAATACATTCATAACAACAGAACTTAGTTTGCAGAAGAGTATAGATCTGGCTTTTGAGCTTGGGCCTTTGCTCCCCTGCATCCTTGTCTTGGATGATAATTACTCATATACTAGGTCAGAAGAAGGTATGTGTTATAAAAACATAGAAGAAAGTATGAATATGCATAAAATGAGTTTGCCATTTGTCATTTGTCTGCTTTCTTCTTTTTTTATAATTCTTCTGTGAGCTTTGTTCAAAAATAAAAAATGGAGAGCTTCTAGTCATAATTAAACAGGTTAACCTTAACTTTTGAATTTAACCATTCACAGAAAACTTTGGGTCTTTTCTCATCATCTGTGTCAAGGGCTGATTCAAGAGCATTGTAGAGACTGCACATCCATTTGGCTGGATTTCCTAATGCCTGTAGATAATTATTTTGGCCTGTATACATTAGGTAGCACTGAGTCAACAGTGAATGCAAGGAGAACACTTCTTGCTAGTTCTATATTTTGACTCTTGTATTGTGACTGTTACTTGTCTTTGTAGTCTTTTGAAAGCTCTGTTTGCTGAGTGTTGATGTGGCAGGTGAACATACTTGACAACCACTCTGACTGTTCTACACCTCTCTGATAGGACAAGTAGTGATAAATTGGAGGTATTTGTTCATTGATAGATGAACTTCATAATTTAGGTTTTTACCTTTGCATGTTATCGAGGAGTGATAGATCTTCAAAGCTTAAAGTTCATAGAATTTTGTCAAAGGCTGTGTGGAAAACAAGCTCTTGTCAAACTCCTGTGTGTGTTATGAACACAATCCTGCATTTGTTCCACTCGGTGTGAACTAGTAGTATCTTTTATGGTGTTAGTTTAATTGATTTTTTACAATACCAAATATTTCAGGTGAGACTTACTTGAGAGGTATAAGCAAGATTTAGGTTCAACATCCTTCTTTCCCATAAGCACGAAATACTTGCTTAGTTTTCAGTGGAGCTAGTTTCCTCTGTCAGGTGCTTGCAGATTGCAACTTTTTGGCTTACTTGGAGTCTGAAAGACAGTAGAATAAAGTCTTGAGAAGTTCAAACAAATGTCTTAATGACATGTTCCAAAGATTATATGTATTGTACAAAAATAGCAAGTATTTATAAGGGCATTTTCTCAGAATTGTTTCTTGCTATTATTGTGTAGAAAGGCAAATGCTTTGCTGGTGTTACATAATCTAAAACAAAGTCTTTTAAAAAAATTACATTTTACATGTTTTACTCGACAAGCTGTTCTATTGTACAGTACTCAAAAGAAAAGCAAGTCCATTTTTGATTGAAACCAGAAAAACAGGTTAAAGAATTAAAATAATCTTTAGACCTTGTGCAAAGAAGGTATAGAGAAAAATGCTGACCTATCCAAAAATTATAATTGCATCTACCTCTTTAATACACATGAAGTGTCAGTGTCGTGAATTAAGTTGTTCACAGCATGCAGAGTGATAGTTTTCCACATCAAAGTAAACCCTAAAAGCCAGGTCTGAAGAAGTCATCACTGTTTTGACAAGCCTCTTTATGCCTGGCTGCTTGGAGGAGTGCTGCAGCACACCTAACCAGTTCTGACAGAGGAAAGCTCATGCCTTGTTTGCCTTGATGGTGTGAGAAGTGTTTTCTCCTTTTATAAAAGACAGAGCTGAAGAAACAGGGAAAATGACCTACCACTATTAGTGCTTTTACGTGCAGAGAAGACTTACATCTCACATTGTTATTGCTTAATGCCACTGCATTTAAGGCACCAGTTTAGAAAAAGAAATTTGAGCAGCTGAGCTATACAACAGCTTGGGTATATGCAAAGGTAGCATAGCAACAACATAGTGAAAGAAGTTGGGTTTAGTCATGTTATTGTAACATACTACCAGTGAATATAGATTTCTGAAATCTTACTGTATTCAGCTGGAAATACATAATACAATACATAATACAATAACTTTTATTGTTGTATTATCTGTATTTCCAAAGTGTCTTCAGAATATCAGTACAAAGGCTTCTTTCTGGTCATTTGCAATAGATGTTTTGGAAATCTTGGAAAAAATGCATGAGCATAATCTTTTCCATGCAAGTTTCACCACAGCTATAAAAGTATACCTGGGCATAGGTTTAGCAGTCCATTTCCTGCTGACTATGATGAAAGGTTTAGCATTTGGTGGAAAGGAATTTAACTACCATTACCTTGTAAAGATATTTGCTTTCGTGTAAGAAGAAATTACAAGTGTGCAGCAAAGACCTTTGGGATTGTGCTCCAGGGAGAAACACCCATGTGAGCTCATGCCCTGTTACTCAACACACAAGTTGTTCCATGGGAACAAGGAAAAAGCTTTGCTTGGAGGTTGACTATACCAGATAGCAGAAAGTTCACTCCTCATTCCAACTGCAGTGTTCCCTGTAAATGGGTGATGAAAATGTAGAATTCACAAACACAGAAAACACACACAAAATAAGGGGCCAAAAAAATGCACAGGTGCAGATCATTTCCTCTTTCTACTTCCTTGTGCTCTGAATGTTAGATCAGCTCAAGACTGTGCTTATCTCACACCTATTTTCCACTCAGTTCCTGTCCATATTTACAGCAATATATATTTAGCCCAGTTATTTTCACGAAAGTTTGTTTCACTAGGTCCTATGCTTTCAGCAAAGTGGCTCAAAATAGATGCAGCTTCAAAATCTGCCTTAAATGACCATGATTAAAGGCTAAGTTGATGTCAGAACAACTTTGCAGTTGCAATGCTTCTGAAGTGATCTCCCATGTGACCCATGTGACTAAAAGAAAAACTAGAGAAGAGTCAAATATTGACATTTCCAGGCCAAAGATTAATTCAGATGGCCAGACCTGTCAGGTGTTGTGATCACAGTGACTGCTTATGTTGTCAGCCTGAAATGGTATTTCTATCCTTAGATTGTTAAGCCTACCAAAACATTGTGAAACAACTGGAAAGCTTTGAATAGTTTACTCCCTTTGCAATCTGGGGAAATAGTGCAATGGGAAAGGTTAAGAGATCATAACGTGTAATAATTTGGAATTAACATTTAGAATCATCACCACTTTCATGCCATGCAATTAAGAGATTTTTGTTTTTTGCTACACCTTCTATTGAAAAAACACTCCAGCCTAATTAATGGAAAGCCATACATTCATTTTTTCAGTTGCAAGGACAAAAGAAGTTCTCAGAGGTTAAAACTTGTAGCAACATTTCTGTTTTGAATGAGGACTGGCTCTGAAAGCCCATTTACTCATTTCACTCCTCACAATACTTGTTCTTGCCTCTCTTATGGTGATTTCTGAGCTCATTGTATATCCCTGTTCTTCACTTCATTGAAGCGTGACAAAGACCCGTGCTTCTGATTTTCTTGATTCAGGGAGCTCCTAGCTGTAAAATCCATTTGCTGATTGTTCTGCCCTCCAGGGCCAAACTGTAATAAACGTAGTCTCACTGGGTGTGATTTCACAACAAAATGCTAAACTAATGCAGTGCTCTATTCTAGTGGAATGATATTTAATATTGTTTTGTGTGCTCCAGCAGAAAAATGAGCTGGGGACATACTAGTACCAAAGCACAGCTGCATTGCTCACAGTGTTTTTTAATAATGGAGCTCACTGGCATTGTCTCAGGGTCACAGCAGGTCTCACTGTGGCAGGGGCTGATATCACAAAGTCTGGACAGTGCCATGAGAAAATGAAAACAGAATTGCCAGCTTCCACTGTGCTCATTTGCAACCTTCTGACTGGCAGGCATGTTTTGATGTCTCGTTCTGAAAACCTGGATTTCATGCAGGAAGCAGTTGGGCATGTTAATGTTTCATAGCTTTCTATGTTATTTGGAACTAAAGAAATTGTGTCCCTTTAAATGAAGTTATGATACCTTGCTTAATGGCAGCTCCAAAAGTGTTTGTTCCTGCAAAATGAGGAGTCCTGATTCAGCAAAGGGTCTCTGTCCCAGATTCATTGCAGTTCACAGCTGAAATTGAAAGCAAAGCATGCAAAATTCATAGGCTCCTATCTAGCTGCATGCAGTGGGTTGGCAAAAGCATCTATGACTCTAAAAATTGTAAGTGTTTTTGATGGGACTTGAATATTTAAGTTCTTCGAATGAGAGTGGTTTTTAAAAACTTCCCCGGATTTCATCCCTACAGCTGAGCTGTAACCTTTGTATTCTTTTTAACAGACAGGCTGCCAATAAAAGTGGAATCAGAATTAATTTGATGTTTTACCTTAAAAGGACCTCCTAAGTTTTTGGAGTGGAATTTAGAAGAGAAGTCCATTGACCTTTACACACAATGATGGTAATTTTGGTTGCAATATTCCTGGCTTATTTCATTCCAATTTGTGGGGAAAATTTGGTCTAGAGTTTGCTGCATTTTCTAGACATTCAAAGGTGAAGAAGCAGAAACTGATCCTGCATGACAGCTCAGTGGTGTGAATCGTTAAGGACTGGTGTTGATTTCATTACAGCTGTTTGGTCTGCAGTGAAATTGCTCTTCTGTAAATCAGCTGGGAGTTAGGTTGAAACAACATAGGCAAATTAAAGACACAAGTTTTCCTTGACAATAAAAGGAAGTGCAGACCAACACAATGTTTTTAGAGAAACATTGACATTATTATTTGCCCTGTGCACTACTACCATGGAAATACTAAGATACAGATTCCAAGTTTGAGCTAAGAGGGCAAAGCAATCAAAATAATTCTGTTTTGTTTCTATTACTGCAGATCACCCTATTGAAATGAAAAGTAGAGTTTGCTAAGGAGTGTGTGGCATAACATGATAGATCTGCTGCTGTGTATGTTGAGAAAGTTTTCAGTTAGGTGAGTTTTAGGGACGAAAGACTGTCGTGCTGACAAAAGTTATTCCGTGATTTTATGACTTAGAAAAAGTTGCTTTATAATCCAGGTCCTGGGAAAATAATTTGTTACATCTTTTGAGCAGGAATTTTTAATGTGGATAGAACTGAGGAATGTTGTTTGCATTTTTATATTTTATAATTCAGAAACAGCCAGAAGGATTTTTATGACTTTTTTTTTTTTGGAGTTCACATGAATAAAATACAATTCTGTCAAGAACCTGGCAATTCTGTTGAGAAGAGGTTTTAGCTTATAGTAGTATTGTTATGGATCTTTTTATTGCTTGGTGCAATTTACTTAGGAAAGTCTCATCTCCCAGGGCAGGATATTTGTGTCAGCTCAAGAGTTTATAGTTTATTTTGGAAAAGGAGATACTATTACACGAACTCTGAGCCAGATCTTTTAATTAAGTTTTAATCACAGTAAAAACAGCGAGTAGAGGTAAAATTAGGATTCCTTTATCATTCTTGGGGCAATACTGATGCAGTTTTGAAAGAATGCATGCTTTTGGAAGAACTTGCTTTACATTAGTGTTTTTCAGCAATGCATCCATAGGTGGGGGATAGAGGCATGTTGAGGGGCGGAGAGTGGGCAGGTAAGCATCCCTCCATCAGCATCTCTGTGGTACAGGACCTAGGGAGCACTGGGTGAAAGCGGCAAGAGCTGAGTTAAAAACATTGCTTTTCACAGAGCAGGTACTGCACTTCCCACAGGGTGTTGTGAATGCTCAGAGCTTAAAAGTGTGTTCCTTAGGTCAGTGGGAGGTTGGATTAGTACTTGGAAGAGAAAATCATGGTGGGTTAATAAGTAGAGGGAAACAGGAAATCGCTTCAGCTAAAAACAGTTGATAAAGAGAGTATAAGAGGTGTTTATGTCCCACAGGAGCTGGTCTGAACCAGCCTGTTCTTTTTGGTTTTCTAATGGCATTAAACGTTCTAAGGCAGTTTGTTTGCCCTTGGATGCCAATGAGTTGGTGAGTAGTAGTTGTGTAAAGTTGAGCAGTACATAGGAGTCTAACAGGGCATTGCACAGGTGTCGCCCTGGTTTTACAGGGCCCCATAAGTTGTAACACTGTAGCTGTAGTTTCCCATGCTTGTTCTGTAAACATGCTCCTTGTTTTCCTTAACCAACCAGGATTGTTTTGCACTTGTGGAATTGTTTTTCATTCCTTTCCCTGGGGTGGAGAAAGATGATTGACCATGTCTTTGTCCTGTAAACCTTCAGGGGTGTTGACCCCTTTCACCAATCTTTGACTGTCCTTAGAACCCTATAAAAATAGGTAAATAAAGAAGGGCAGGGCTTTTGGTCGGTCCTGCCTGGTGAAACCACTGCTGCTCTGTGACCCACGTGTTTCTTCTGTTGCTAACTAACCAACACACAGGGGCCACACCAGGCTGTCACACAAAGGACGTGCAACTGCAGCTTATAGCAACCCCTTCTGACACTGGCCCTCGACTGACTTGTTGGATGGAAAAAGAAAGTGAGTTCAGACTCACTAATATTCTTTGTTTCTGATGCTCTGACATCAGTTTTCTTGTATGGTTTTACCTTCATAGAGGTGATTACTCGATCCTCAAACTAAAAAGAAGCAAAGACACTTAACAGCATTTAAATTTCAAAGAGCAGAGCAGAATTATGCCTCTTGTGAGGTACCAGTTCAGTATTTACAGCAGTATTCTTTGACAGACATCCAGAAATTAGTCCTAGCTGTGGATTTTCGTAAAGTACTGTGTCTTTAACCACAGGTCTCCTGTGGTTAAAGTTTCTTCCTGCTTTATTCAGGTGACTCTGTAAATTCTCTAGCTGGGCCAGTTTGCTGTGTGGTTTAAGATCTGGGGCTTTTCTGTTTTCCATATGTACAAGAACAAGAAGTGAAAGAGAACTTTATAGAGAGTCATTTTTTTGATCAATAAATTTTGGTGCAAAGTTTCACTTGCAACATAATCTTTTGAAATGCACGGTTTATTATATGTCACCATTGTTGTGATTTTAACTTTGCCATTATTTCTTTTTGTCTGCTATTTTTATGGAACTGTCAGATCCCCAGATTAGAAAAGCCTATTGGCTAGAATCCTTCTATTAATCATGTTTTGCTACCTCTTTTATTGTTTCTGTTAATTTATCATGGAATTTATTGGTTTAGATCAGAAAACTTAATTGAGCTTACATCTTGTAGTGTATGTCTTCCTTGTTAAGATTCTAATAAAAATTATTCCCTCCTGAAGAAAATGTGTCCACAAAATTATAAACAATGAAAGCAATTAAAAGGGTTACAAAAGTAGTCATTATCACTAGATGACACAAGCTCTGTGGTGCAGCATTACTTGTACAGATTCCATTTTGAGTCTCATTGTGTCAAGGCAGAGATTTGCATTTTAATGGAAAAAGCATGAAATGAGGGTCCTGTACCTGTTGGATTGTTATTTAACAAGGGGGCTTTGTTCAGAGCCCAGAGTGTTCTGCCTTAAAGAGCTGGTGGTGAAGTAGTGCAGGACAGGTCTACACTTTGTTGCTGCATAGTAGGATGTGAGGGTGTATTTGGGCTTCACACATACACACACTTCTTAAGCTTTACAGTTTCCTTCAACTGTTTGCTTTAGCAAAGCTGAATTGGACTGTGGTGTGTTGAATAGAAATTGCTTCAATCCATGAGAGAACTGGAAAATGCAGCTTCCCTTGCACATCAAAGTAGGCACAGAGGTAGCCAGAGTATTCTGCAGAAAGTCACCCTGGGAGCTACAATTCCATCTCTCTTAACCTCAAAATGGGAGAGAGGCTTTAAATACCCTCTTCTTTTAACAGTCCCAAGTTGTTCCCTTTAGGATTCAGTGTTTCATGTCTATCTACCCTTACCTGGATTTTGCTATTCTTCAGGTTTGGGGATTTTTTTTCACTGCTCTGTAATGTTTTTAGGGAAATGAGGCAGTTTCATTTGGGGGAATTGAGGCAAACCTCATGCTCTATTTGCAGGCTTTAGGAATGCCATGTTAATCTCTCCAGTCATCAGCTGGATAGGAAGAGCAAGTTTTGGATTGTGCTGCATAAGCCTTCAGTGAGCTGGTTTAGATGTTTCTATGCAGGAGTGACACTCCATGCATGTCTGTGGCTACTTCACATATATTTTGAAGTTTTAAGTGGTCTTGATTGTAGACAAAGGAAGATCTTAGTAGAGACTGCTTTACATCAGATAATATTTGCAGTTTCTTTGAATATTGAGAAAAACACTAGCTTTTCTCTTGATAGCTACTCACCAGTCTTTCATGGAGTTGTTGCATTTTTTTCTCCTTATTTTCCCCTAATACAGAGTAATTCAGAATAAAAGTGCATTTTTCACAGGGAGCAAAGAAATCTTACTGGCAATGTGGATGTTATTCCACTAGGTCAGAACTATCAGTCTGTGTGTGTGTGCATTAGGGAATTAATGTAACCAGTCACGAAAATAGTGATGTGTTAGGAGAGCGGGTTATGCAACCACTTGTAGAAGTTATGTTATGTATCTCAGTTTCAAAACAGTTAAAATAACACTCTGAAGAGTACCAGTAAGTCATTAATATAATCCAATAAATCCCCTGAATAATAATTGGACTTCTAGTCGAGAGGTGCAGAAGTAAATAAGTGCGCTGGTATTCCCAGTTTAATAAAAGTGTCAGACTCTCATAAGGCAGCTCCTCAGATGACATAAATTGATTTCAGGACTCCAAATCGCTATCTGAGGATCTTCCCCACAGAATATAATACAGTCAAGGGTTGTGTGCGCAGTCACCAACATTCAACATCTTTAAACTATAATTGTTGCTTAGAGAGAGCTTTCTATTTTAGGTTTATATAGTATCACTCCTTACTTTAACTTCCAGCTATCAGCATAAGAATTGATAGCAGTAGTAAGGTCCTTTGTGGAACTTTTATCTCTTCTCAGTGAAAATCCTGATGGCTTTTTTTATTATTCTTTCTCTTTTTTTTTAATGCTTTATTGCAATTTCCTTATTGTTTCTCAGTGCTAACTGAGGTGGGATTTTTGAGAGGTGGAAGCACAGGTAAAACAGAGACATAATGCAGTGTGTTGAATGCCACAATATAAATACAAAAAGGAATTTGTTTTCAGAAGGAGAGCAAACTTTGCACTCAGTATAAGCTTGTAAGTCACACACACTTTGCTGCACCCTACTATCCTTTTTAGTGTCATCACCTTGTTGGTAATCTTGAAGAATCCTAACACCAGTAATAGGGAAAAAACCTGGCCTTGACCTAAATTCCCACCTGGCATGCAGTTCCTGCTGATGGCAGTGGTGGTGTGCTTGGATGCACACGGTGCCTCATGGCCCTTCGCTTCTGGGTAATAAATGGTTTTGCAATCAACCTGCAGACCCCATTCCCTTCTACAAGTGTGGAGACATTAGTGACAAGTACATGGCTTCCAGAAAAAGAGTCTCTTGTGAGACAGCATCTGAAAACCACACAAAGGCTGTATTTACATTACAGGGCAGATACCCTGCAGGGTGTGTCTCAGTCTGGACTCCCAGGCAGGGTCTCTGGAAGTCCTGTTGGCGGGAAATGCGGAGGTACGTGTGGGAAGGGAGCAATTGTGCTTGCTGCTTGGTCTCCTCTGTGGTCACTGGAAGTGGTCTAGACAGATGGCAAAAACTTCTTTCCAGGCAAAAATGGCCTCTGGAACAACAATCTTGAAACAATTTCACATGCAAGTTCATTCTGTGGCCTTCCATCAATTTTAGCTATTTTAGGTTGCTTTTGTGTAGCTCTATCAGCTAGATTATTTTTAATACTGTTGAGACCAGCGTTTTCATGCCTTTATTCACTGTCAGTAGTCTTCTATCTTGCAAACACTTGCATTGTAAAGTACAAGAATATAATAGTATCTGTTGAAATGGAGGCTGTTGGAAATAGTTTCTACAGTAAAGATACTAATTTTTGAGCCTTGCACTTAATATCATGGCTCAGCTTACTGCTAAATTAATTTTCTATTCCTTTTAAGTTGTCTTTTGTTTTAAGAACCTGATAATATTTTCTCCTGAACTGTCTGCTAAACTCATCTCCTGATGCTGTGGGAGTGACATCAAATTCCTGCTGAAGGCGCTTGAAAAACCCCTATTAACTTGTTTGGTAGACAGGGCAGAAGCAAGATTTTTGCCACAGATCTCTAACAAGGAGCCTTTTGTCTTTGTTTTATGAGTTATTCCATGTGGTTAGTTGGAAAAAAGAAGGTAGCAATTTCCATGTGGTTAATTAGAGAAAAGAAGGCAACGGCTTTGTGAGGAATGTGTGTTGGGTGGTGTATCTGCAAGGTAAACTGGCAGCCAGTGTTCTTGCCATCCCAAGAAAGAAAAAAGGGGAGGAATCCAAAACAAAAGCAGTGCAGCATTTTGTATTGCAGTTGTAAAATTCACAGCTGAATGTAGGGAGGAGTTTGAAAAAGTTTTGTCACATTCTGGAAACATTAACAGCCTCTTACAGAACACAGACTGAGACATGAGTCTACTGCTCATCAAATCTCCTGTTGTAGACAGTTTTTGCCTGTAGGAATCAAGGAAGAGAAAAAAAATTGTCTCATTTTCTCTTAATTTCTCAGTTCTCTACTTGTGGATGCTCAGGGACTCTAGAATAATTCAGGTGAGACAGGGGGAATTAGTGGGGCTTACAACTAATAACTGGGAAACAAGAATCAAGCTGTAACTGCAGATTTTGAGGAAAAATATGTAAGATCTGGGACATTTGAAAGATGCTGTGCAAGAAGGTCAAATTGTAATGGATTTGAGTTCAGATAGAAACAGCAGAACAAGTCCATAATGCAAGTCCATCCATTTGCTACAGCAAAATACAGCTGGCATGATCAGCTTCATGTGGAACAAAAGCACCTGCTCTGAGCATGTTCTCCAGGTTTGTCTCATGCTATTAAAATGGGAGGGTGAGGGTGGGCTTTGGGTTCAGTTGTTGTGCAGCATGGGACTCTTCAGTGCTGGGAACAGAGTCTACTCTGTTCAAGCCTGTGAACATGGAGCTTGGTTTCTTTCTTGGCAGCCTTTTGTTCCTGTATTGTTATAAAATCTACCAGGGAGAAGAGGGAGAGTATCTGCAATGCCAGAGAGCAAAAATAACAGGTCATTTTAACTGCAGTGAGCATGTATTTAGAGTTATATTTTACAAAAAGTTGGCTGTTGCCCCAGACAGATCATTTTTTGAGTCTGAAACACAGAGGAGGAGTAACTTAGCAACAGATCAGCTGGTGGGACTTGGCTGACCTAAGGAGGCTGATGGAAGAGTTCCCAGGTGAGGAGGAGGGGGTTATAAAACAAAAGTGCTTGAAGTAGTGAGGTTTGGAGAGAAGAAGAAAAGGGAGCAGATTGCCTTTAAAAAGGGGAAGCTGGTGCCCTTTTCTCAAGAAAAGCTGTGTGTTGAACCTCTGACCTAGCCCCAAGGAATGCTGAACTATGGCGAGGAATTTGAAGTGCAGTCGGGCATGCGAGCATCTGTTGTTTCACAGATATTTGTATTTTTTTTAATGTTTCTTCATTAGCTGAAGAGTCTAGAAGCCTTGAAAAATTTAGAGATTGTTTGAACTTTAAATTGTCCCCATATGCACAAGATTGGAGCTCGTGACAAATTAATGCCTGAGGAATTACAGGGTCTCAGGAGCCAGCTCGACACTGCAGTTCTGGAAAAAGTGTAATCACCAGTCTCTACCAAACAAGAGAACCAGAGAAAGAAACTAGAGGTTTTGTAGGGATCTAAGAGATTAAACTAAGCAGCCTAAACACTGGGGGACACTAAAGCAAAGATGTGGCTGTCTGACATAGGATATAACTGAGATATAGGAGATAATTGTATAAACAGCTAAGAACTCTAGCTTTCAGAAAAGGAGCAGAATTTGATTCTTCTTTTGTTCATTATGTTGTGAGGTTTGTTAATACCACATGTTTCAGCTTCAGCTTTTTTTTTTTTAATCATCTTAAAATATGATAGCAGAAGAAAAAAAGCCATTTTCTCTCTGTATTTGCCAGAACCATTTTTTTAATATATCTGCAATGATAAAAATGCAGGGAGATGGTGTCCATATTGTGAGTTTGAGTAGAAGATAGCAAACTTTTCTTGAGCACTGAAGCAATTTTCCAGTGCTAATTCTTGGTTTTGGAAGAGGAAGTTTAAGTGGTGATGTTTGCGGTTGGCAGGAGATAAAAATGGCATCAGTTCTCTGTGCAAAACTTGTTTGCTTCAGTGGGTGTTGGGGCATGGCTTGTGTACTTCTCTGTATTTGTAGGAAGTTGCCTCCCTGTGTTTATACCACTGCTCTTTTTGCTGGTCAAGGAAGGTCTGCTGCTACTTTTTATTTTGTGTACATAGGATTGTTCTTCTGCATCAAACTCAGTACATCAGGGTGGCTCCTCTGCTGCTCACTGGAGCTCCCACAGGATTTTCTCATTTCTGGTGTTTCCAGCTCTTTCCCAAGGGTCACAGCAGCTATCTCCAGATACTCTCAATGTCTTTTTTCTTTTTGAACCCCATGAAAGAAACAAAAAAGCTTGTCTTCAGCTTGGTCTGCTAAGAGTAAAGGACTGGAGATGGCTGTGCTGCTCCACTGATGTTTAAGGAATTACTACATTTTCTAAGCAATGTTTGTTGCACAGGAGCCGTTTACCTTCAGCCACAGGTGCCACAAGTGGTGTCATAAATATCCCATGTGGGTACAAACAAAGCTCTCTTTTCTCATGAAGAACATGAACTATCTAACTTACCAAATTTGAGGTTTGAGGGTTATCTTCATTTAAGGGTGCCTGAAGAGGAGTCATAATATTCTGACTATTATGTTGAAAAGTAACATAGCTTGATTTGAATGTTATTTTTTTTTTGCTTTATAAATTGCTTTCTCTTTCTTAACGGTTCTCCTTTTTGTCTCTCTCTGTTTCATTTTCTCTAATTTTGGTAGCTGTTTATATTTTTCTGGAAAATATTTTCTGGTTTGGGAAACTTTTTTCTTTTCTTTTTCTTTTCTTGATTTCTTTTTTCCTTTTTTTTTCATTTTCCTGTTTTCCCTTTTCTTCTTTTCTCTTTCCTCTTTCCTTTTTCCTTCTTTTTTGAAAATGTCCATCGAGTATTGACTCCTGAGCTTAAAACATTGCAACAGTTGATAACAGTGATATCTTTACTATGGAATATAGAAGAGAATTGGGTTTATTGATATATTTTTGCCTTGTAATTCAGTGAAAGCTTGTTCATATACACCCTACAGAGACTTGTCTGTGACTCAGGTATTCAACAAGATGTTAAATTTGACAGAAAACTACAATGAAAAACACAATGTCTTTCAGACTGGCACCCTTGCTAGATGCTTTGTGAAACAAAAGGTTTACATGAGGAGTTTCTCTGGCCACTCTTTCTGTTCTTGCTATATGGGACATTGCCTTAAAATCTACTGGACTGGTAAAGGATGTTCTGGTACATTGATTAGATAAAAGACCTTCAAGGCATTAAACATGAGACAAGAGACAGCTCATTCCCTAAAATTTCTTTCTATTCCTCTTCATAGGTTTCTCCTAGTTATTTGCCTCCATTTTAACTCACTGGGAACATAGCTTGGGTGTGAGTTTTTGGATACACAATCCTTCACTGAGAGCTCTGAGGACAAATTACTTTTTTAAGCTTCTCAAGCTGTTTGGAAGCAAAAGAGCCTCTCCCCAAGCCCTTTTTGTGCCAATACTTTAGATTTCCACAGAGCTCTAGTTTGCAAGGGTTTCTACTTCTTTTTTCTTACGTTATCAAAACCAATTTGGATGTTGCATATCTTTTCTAAACTGTCTATTTGCATCTTGATCATTGACAGTATTTTATTATATAAGGCAATAAAAAGTTAAACTGGTGAAGAAGGAAAATGTGAATGTCCTGAATGTTCAACAGCTGAACATGTAGAGCAAAATGAAGTGAAATATAAAAAGGTAAATAACAGGTGTTCCTAAAGCTTCTAAATTGTGTATTTCACTGAATCAGGCTGAAGAGTCATAGTTGCTATTTCAGTATGAGGACATGGGTTATGATGAAGAACACCATCTTATTTCCTTAAATAATCTCTTCAGGTAACATTTCTTTTCTGTCTAAGATGAGTCTTTTGTGTTAACTTTGGCAATTTCCTTGGTGCACTACAGTGTAAAAGTAGTATTAAAGACTAAAACTTCCTCTCCCTAGAAACATCAATGCCTTGTCACAGAAACAAGATTGTCATTCATCTATTAAGATTTCAATTGAGTCAATAAATAACCATCCTGCATTCCTACAATGGAGGACTGCTGAAGTATAAAAACCTCAGTTCAGTCTCTTATGCTGAATCATTTGTTGTTAGATACTGAGTTTGGTATCGTGTGTTCATCTGTTCTCTCATCCTTCTCTTAAACGTTTTATTGCCTCTTCTGTTCACTCACATCACAGAGAAACCTAGGTCACAGAGGACTCCATTGTTTCCAAAACTGTGCAGCTTGAACTGCACAGGAGAGAGGTATTACTTTATTATTTTTTTCCAACTTTGCCTTCTCTAATGGGAAGGGGAAATGATTGAAGTGTGTGTCCCTTGGGCTATAGAGTCCCATTGTATGATTTGCTTTTTGCAGTGTGCTGGCAGGTTATGAGTCATGTACAGATCTTGGGAAGAACTTCCCAAGCAAGAGAATCTGCTTGTCTGTCAGTGCTTTTCTCCTTCCTTCCAGATGTGCCAAATCACTGTCATCGTTAGTGAAATGATTTTTAGTGAAGTGTCAAAATTTAACTTTTTCTTTTGGTATTTCCATTGCATCAGTCATACGAAGCAGTTGTATGACTGCAGAACTTGCTGTGCTGAAGGGAAGACATCCCATTTGAATTGCTAGTGAAGAAATTATTAAATCAGCTGGGGTGTGCTCAGTACTTGGGAGCTTATTTTCCTTTATTGACCTGAACTCTCCTGAAGTACAAGAAACATGAGTGCAGCAGTCTCAACCACCCCAGGGTAGGAAGTGTGAACAAATTGCCCATGGAACACTGAACTGCAGGTCCACCAAGGTTTGACCAAGGGTCAAAGCCACGTATTTTCTGTGTTGATGATACCTCTTCCTGAGTGGGGTTTGCTGCTCCCTAGTTCATAATGAGTTATGGTGGGCCTGGTGCTCCTCAGTGTAGCAAGTCAATGAATTCATGACTCAGGCCCCAAGGTCCTTGTTCATCTGTCAATCTGTACTTCTCTCTTCTGTCAGTCTGTCCTGACCACCTTGCTGCTGAAGTAGAGGCGGCCTAGGAATCGCAAGTTTCATATTAATCTATGATGTGACTTACTATTTTTCAGGATTGTTTAGGTATTTTTAACCAGTTTGTTAAAGCTAGACATTTAGTCTTTTGAATCTCTATAGCCCCTTAGAACTCAAAACAAAGCAAAAAAAAATTTTTTTTTTATTCTTGGCTCCCTCAACACTCATCAATGCAGCAGTTCAACCAGCACTCAGAAAATACAAAGCTTTCAAGCATTTTAGGCAGGAATGGAAATTCCAATATGAAATACACTTGGGTCTTGCTGGTTTTCATATTCTTTAAGATGTAATTCCCCTGCAATAGCATTGTCTCTTCTTTATGGTTTCACTAAAGCTTTTGAATTTCAAAACATTGTATTTTAAGATTTCCAATTCACACTGCTCACTCATTCCTCCTTAACCAGCAAAGTTCTCTCATTTGCCCACTGTTGCCTGCTGTGACAATAACCTCTCTTCAACATTAGAGATTATTTTAAAATAAATCCACAGTAAATCCAATTTCTAAACATCCCCAGCATCACACACTGCTGCATGAAGTTACACATACTGTGAGTTTGTTCAGTGAAACGTGAATATCCAAGATTTACCCATCACAGGAATTGCATGACAGAGTTTAGATGCCTTATTAAATTTCCACAAAAGGGAATTTGCACTGTAACAGAGAAACAAAAAGATAAGGCAGGACACTAGGCAGTCAATTGAAAAACAATACCAGAGTGCAATGGACAACAGGTAATAAATACAGTGCCATCTCTATCTTTTTTTTTTTTATTATTCCTGCCTGCCAGGGTAACCACATTTGATAGGAGGTCACTGTTGTGACAAGTGATACTTGATTTCAGTAGTCCATTTGTACCTCTTTATTTCCTCCACAGACCCATTTTTGTAGGGACATTGCATAGAACTTTAGATTCAGACATTCTTCCTACACTGTTACACGTATTCAGGAAAAAAAAAATAGGTGGTAGAGCTTCGTGTAAAATATTACAGTCCCTTTGAGGCTGACACACATTTTACTACATATGATGATCTGCCCCAGGAGTGTTGCCCAGCATGCACATGCAGCAGAGTGTGCACAGCATGGCTGGCAGAGGCCCCAGGGGAAAGAATGAAATGGGACTCCTTTTGTAACTGGCTGCTGCTGTTCTTCCAGCTGCTGCCTGGGTCCTTTCACCTCCCAACCTCTTGTAAAGTTACCCAGTCTTTACACTCAGTAGCCACTTTCTGTGTGGTGCTGGGGGCAGAGAAGATGAAGGGGACTGAGTTAGTTAAAAATTGCTGTAATTCCTGTTGGGAAAAAAAACAGAAATTCTCTTCAAAATGAAAGTGAAAAGGTAGAATCCAATTGCTTGAGAGTAACTCCAATACCTCAGCTTGCTTATATTGCTTTTCTGTTATATAGTGTGGTATTATTGATAGTAGTGGCTACAAGGTGTCTGAAAGAGAGATGGGAGCACGATAAGAAAACAGTCCACTAATGCATTACATGCCAGGTTCATTAGGATCTCGTTTAATTGCAGCAGGTATGTCTGCATAATGCAAAGCTTGGCCCTTCTGTAAATGATAAACCTCAGCAACTATGCTTCTGGATCCTGACTGGGGGTTAGAAACACAGAATGGACTGAGCAGGTAATTGCAGTAGACTAACATTGCTGGTATTAAATAAGAACATGATGCTGTAGAAAACCACGCACAGAGTGTCAGATGTAGGTTGCTTTGCCCTTTTTCTCTCCTGTTTTAGTCTTTTCCCACCTTGGCTCTTTTTCTCATTTGCTCCTTCTTTCTTGTCTTGAGAACTGAGAGTACTCACTGAAAAGGTAATATCTGAGATCTGTATTCATACCAAGTTATAATTTTGTAGCAGCTGCCATTAAAATGACTGTCAAGTACAGTTTTAGTGAGCTGTGCTTTCTAAGCATTTCCCAATACTGACGTTGCTAGCATAGAAGCAGGCTGATTACTCCAGTTTGATTGGCTCTCCCACCTTAAATGGAGAAGAAAAAGTGTTACACTTTTTTAAACAGAAATTACATAGATCAGAAAGTACATGGTTGTCTTTATGTCTCTCTTGGAGCAGAAGTTGGTCTCAGTGCATGTCATACCATCAAAAGTGATTTTAATGGCTTTTAGCAGGCACTCATTTACCTTCTGCAAGCAGCCACTAATTGTGTTTGGGTGATCAGTCATGGAATATATTTCTTTTGGATTTATGCAAAACACTTATATTTGTTTAGCCTTTCCTCAGGTGAGACAGATTTTATGATATACAGCATGCAATTCAGTGCATTGTGTTGTTCAGCCCATATTTGTTCATGTAAAATTCTAAGAGGATGAATATATGAATCTATTCCTCTGTCTGTTTTTGGGGATTGCATGGAAGGCAGTTATAGCTGAAATCAGGCTGTGCTAAAGATGGAAGGAAGGCAACACCATAGGTCAAGTGGGATGGTCCTGTCTAGGGGCAGAGACCCCATACCACAGCAGGTTTCACAAGTGTGTGTGATCCCAGGTACAAATCCCATAGATCTACTCTGAGAAAGACTCTGAAAGAACAGGTGACTGCTCACTGTCGGTTTCTTACTGTACACTAAGCAAACAAAGCTAAGAGGACTAGGTATTTTCCTTAAGATATTGGAGCATTTCAGGGAAAAATATCACATAAAATTAAGGCAAATATACCTCTATTTCTTTCAGTAGCATTTTCTGTTAACTCACATTTCATGCTGTATATAATTTTTTTGCTCAAACATCAAGACTTTCTCCTCTTAGCCAACAAGATGGTTAGAGAAATGGAGCACCTCTCCTATGAGGAAAGACTTGAGAATTGGGATTGTTCAGCCTGGAAAAGAGGATTTGGGGTGACCTAATTGTGGCCTTCCAGTGCCTGAAAGGAGCCTACAAGTAAGATGGATAGACTTTTTACAAGAACACGTAGGGACAGCACAAGGGGGAACGTCAAACTGAAATAGGATAGGATTAGATTAGATATTAGGAACAAATTCATTACTGTGAGGGTAGTGGGGCACTGGAACAGGCTGCCCAGAGAGATTGTGGATGCCCCATGCCTGGAAGTGTTCAAGGTCAGGTTGGATGGGGCCCTGAGCAACCTGATCTAGCAGAAGGGGTCACTGCCCACAGGAGGGGGGATGATCTTTGAAGTCTCTTTCAACCTCGTACATTCAGTGATTCTACAATGAAAATATTTGGGTGAAACACAATGTGACTTTTTATTACATAATAACTTATTGCAAAGAATGTTATTTTGCTGAGTGGCAAGTACTTTGGTTTGACTTTTTAAACATAAGCTTGGTGTTCTTTTTCTATATTGCTACCTTCTTTCCTTTTTGGGGGGGTCTGGATTGTCAGAGGGCTTGTAGTAGCCAGGAGGATGGACTTCATATTGCTTGTGTGCTGTACAGAAAATGGACCCAAATTAAACTGGGCTCTTTCTTTCTTTTAGGTGTTTTCTGTAAATGCAGGATGTATTTCTGAGACAAGGGATACAGTTTGAAAAATGTAAATATACAGCTGTCAAATAAAACCAGCTGTCACTGAAATATGTGAAATCAGCAAAGCGCCTTAAAATGAAATGATTTGTCTGAACGTAGTAGTGTAGAGCTCACTGACCAAATGCATAGATTGTCTTTTTGAGAGAGAGAGAAGAGCTTTCACTTAAATTGATGTCCTGAGGTATCAAAGCAGTTTGCCAGCTGTTACCAAGTCCTGAATCTTGCTTAAAGAATGAAAAAATTATCATCTATATTTTAGGAAAAAAGGAGATAAATTCTGTGGAAGAACCTGTCTTCTCATTTGCTTATTTTACCTTAACTACAGTATCACCATCCTTCAGTTCATAAATTGCAAGATGTACCTGAACTGAAAGAATAATGCAGAATGGCCAGAGTACTAGCAGCAAATGTATGATATTTGAATCTGAAAACAAATACATGCAGCATGTTTAGATCCATTTAGAGTCACGCAAAAATAAGAGAAGGACCTTACTCAGATTTGCAGACCAAATTGTGCAGAGGCTAATTATTTATCTGATTGACTAGAGGTGTAATTTACATAGTACCTGTTTCAGAGGTTAAAAATGAATTTAAAGTTTTTCCTGCTTTTGTTTATTTTAAAGTGCCTGATATTACCATATGATGTAGCAGTTTATTTCCCACAGAAGTGTTTCACTAGAGAAATTTGCTGGTGTGAATATGCACAGACATGAAAATAGTAGCTTTTTAACAGACACAGTTGAATGCAGTACAGGTGATAAGTGCTATTTCAACTGCTTTTCTTATTCTTTAGCTTAGCTATTGTTTAGGAACGCAAAGATTTTAAGAACTTGAATATAAAAACCTGTATCTGAACACTCTGACTATTGTTAGCACATGTATTTGGAACATATTCTAGAAATACCATGGTATTCCACAGATTTAGGCAATTTTTCCTACTCCCTTTTAATTCAGTATATTTTTTTAAGTTGCCTAAATAGAGCAAAACTCCTGCTAGCTTCTGTAAAAGAAGAAAGATTTCTGAGCATTTATCAAGATCCAGAGCAGAAGAGCAGAATCTCAGAAGTCACCAGAGAGCTTAGAAATTCCTGTTACTTGAGTTCAATTGACAAACAATACTGTGACTCTCAGCATCTAAAATATAGTTCTCATGCAAAATACAGCAGCTGCTTATGTGTTAGGGTAGCACTATGCAGTGTATACATAGACTACAGGGTAGAAA
Organism: Drymodes brunneopygia; assembly: GCA_013400955.1. Lineage (NCBI taxonomy): Eukaryota > Metazoa > Chordata > Aves > Passeriformes > Petroicidae > Drymodes > Drymodes brunneopygia. The sequence goes on from VZTZ01014101.1 coordinate 140,712, forward strand.
ATGAGGAATGATGTATTGATGCTGGAGAGCCTGAGACCAGTGATAAATCATAAATGTTCTGCCAGTAGCATCGATGCACCTATCTTAGACTGCAGCCCATGACATCCTTGTCAGTAATCTGGAGCACAGGGCTTTGAAACAAACAGCACTGAAAGACTGAATGTTCTTTTCCTCAGGCAGACCATGTTTTCCTCATTACATGAAAAGGGACTGAAAGTTGCCTGGGCTGTGACCACATTCAGTGTATTTACTCAGTCCCTTCTGCATCCTCTGCCTTTCCCTCCAGAGTCACTGATATTTTTTCAGGAGCCCAAAACCTCACTAAATGCCGTTTGTTTACTCTTCTCACTTAAGCATTAGCTGTTCTGTTGTGCTAATCTTAAGCCTTCCACAGGTGCTGCTCTTCCACTCGCTCATTACCCTTTCAGGTGTGTTTCTGTATAGGTGTTATTTACTCTGCAGTATTTGAAACATTTCACACCCCTAGATGATATTGTGGTCATCCGAAATATAACTATGCTTTACAAAGGCAAAACTCTTACCTGCTTATATTATTTTCTAAGAGAATCAAAGAGATTTTCAGAGCCAATGACTTTTTCTTGTTTTGGACTTCAAAAAAAAAAGCTTTCCATGTGTCATCTAGGAGAAACAGTAGCAGAAATAAACAGGTATGAGATGTAAAATTCTGCTGAGTTTTCTATCTGTCAGTCACTTAATGAATCTTCAACCTCCTCTTCCACTCCCAGGTACCTGAGCACCTGTGGACTCTCAGCAGCTGAGAGTGTATCAGTGCTACTGCTGGTTCTGCTGGTACGGCAGTGCTCACCAGCAGAAAATTGACACTTGAAATTAGTATTTTAATGAACTGATCTCAGCAAATGTAAAGCAAAATCTTTCAGGCGTTAAAGAAGTAAGTGGGAGGTAAAATTAATAACTGGGAAGTTCAACAGATAGATGAATAGCAGGTGCTGACTTGGCAAAAGAGTGGAGCTGGTTCAGGATTTGGTCCTGGAAGCTGATACAGCTCTTACGGACTAGACTTAGTGGGACTTGGCAGTGTTGGGTTTGTGGTTGGACTTGATGATCTTAGAGGTCTTTTCCAACCAAAATGATTCTGTGATTGTTTCTCTGCTACTGCTCGATCTGCTAAGGGAGTGATAATTTAGTAGCTACGCTGAAAGTTCAAACAGTGTAATCACAGTCATCAAGTGAAAGAGAAGCTCTCTGGAGAATGGTTATTGCTTTGCCCAGAAAAAAAAAATCAGAAAAGCAAGAAAAAATTCTTACTTTGCTAGATTGAAAAATTAACCTGTGAGAGAGATGGGAGTACTTTTGTGGAGTTTGCAATGATTACACAGCCTGCCAAACAGCAGTGGATATTTTGTTTAGCAGAATCAGTACTCTACAAGATTTGAAAGTCTTTCAAAAAATTGTGTGGGTGTGTGAAAAGTGAAGTAACAAGAATTGTCATTAAAGAAGAAATGAGCTAAAATGAGTCTGAGGAGAAATTTTATTTTTGAATGTTCTGAAGAAAAATCCCTTGATACTCAGTAGCTAGATTAGAGAACAGCACAAATGCTCAGAGGAGGGAAAGGAAGCACAAATTCTTCAAATGGAGACTGCTGCAATTTGATTTTAAAAGCATATTTTTGTATATACCAGTAAATTTAGTGTGATTAGAAGTCTCTTTTTGTTTCTGTTGCAGTAAATGTTTCTCTCTCGCAGCCATAGTCATGAAGGCTGTATAATAATAAATGAACAGTTATCAACACACCAAGCCTTTACTTACTCTGCGTCTTTTTTGTATATATGTTTCCCAGGGAGTGTGAATTTCTACAAAGAGAGGGCTTTTTTTCTTTTTTTCCCCAGAAACTCAGTGAAAAGCAGGAGTTTAAAATAGTTGCAGAAAGTTTGCCATGATTTGATAGACAAGCATACAAATCAAGAGTGAAATTGCACAAAATAATGTTGCAAGTAGGGATCAGTTCAGGGATGCTGGCTGATATGCAGTGCAGAAAATCTGCTTGTAATGAAGTTAAAGCAGACATGCAAATGAAATGGTATAATAAGGAAATTACTTAAGATTACAGTAGATTAATTCTAATGAAACAATTCCATTTTGCTGTTAGTAAAATCTCTGAGCCCTAAGTTGGGTGTTCATTAATGTTTTAATTTGTTTAGTTTCTTCGTATAGTGTGAATAATTTCTTTCAGTCATACATCTGGTCCAGAATGATCACAAAATCATTAGATTTCGGCAGTGGAGCATTTTATTTTTCATTTATTCTGTCTAATCTGTCTTTGGTAGTTACATGCATTTTATGTACCTTTAGCATAATGGATAAATACCTGTTGTTTTTGTGGTCTAACTTGTGTGGCCACATGCAGGTTTAGGTCAGTTGCCTCTTGCCCAGCTGAGGATGTTAGTGACTCTGAGAGTTCTGTCATCTGATCTTGATATTGTGAGGCCTCAGTCAGGCACAGTAAACTGAAAGAAAGTAGTGGAAAACAGAGCATTGAAAGGCATCAGTGAGAAAAATCCCAAGGACTTTTAATGCCCTTGCACTTTTCCTGTAAACAAATAGAGCAGGGAAGGGTCTTCTAACTCATTTCTGGGAGTTGGATGTGCTGATCTCTCTGGCTCAGCAGTGCTGCAGGTGCAGCTTGTGGGCACAGCCTGAGATGTGCATGAGTGTGAGGTGTAGTGTGGGGCTCAGGCTCTGCCTTCTCACGGGGTGGAGCAGAGAGCAGAGCTGAGGGCCCAGCCTGGGCAGCAGCGTGGAGCACACGGGGGTGGCTCAGCCATGCTCCCTGAGAGGGCAGGGTGTGCTGCTCTGACACATGGGGAGCAAGCAGATGGCAGCAGCAGTTTTGGCTGGAAGGGTAATATATGCTGTTCTTGGCTTTTTCTAAGACAAGTCTTGCTTAGGTCAGGAGGGCAAGCTCAAGTGTTTCAAGGGCTGGATTCAGCCCCTGGGCTGTGCAGCCCACACTGCTTTAAACCACTGTCTGTTTCAGCATTGCCTGGCAGAACATGTACAGGAAAGCTTCTTTCCACCACCATTCTTCCCACCTGCCTGGCTTTACAACCAGGTTGGGTTTTGTCCTGAATTATAACACTGTTGAATGTTTCATTGCCCTCATGCTTTAGAGAAATCTGGGGTTTCTCATGGTTTTCTGCAAGCCTGAGTTATCAAGCAAGCTAATAGGGTAGTAAAGGTGTTTGACATCAATAAAGCTAATGAACAACAATGTTGGAGCTGTCCTCATGCATGCAATCAATTTTATGAAGCTCACTTTTTCAGTCATTTCTCCAGGTGCTCATACAGGACCCTGGGAAAAATTAGTCATAAATACTTAAACACTTCCAGTACTTTGATGAATATTTTACATTGTAGAATATGTGAATATTAGTAATTAATGCAGACTTGAGAAATTAGAAAAATTTTTATAACCAAAATGCCTGGTTGCTAGGCTCAGGGATGCAGTTGGAACTGAATGAAAGGAAAGTGTTTGCCAAATTGCCTGCTTGCATTTCATGAAGAACTGAGGGTGCAAATGGAAAATATTTCCTACAGTATACTAGGTCTCACCTGTACATTCTGGAAAGCTCTGACAGGGCAGTGATAATGGGCATAGTGTAGGCTACACGGTGAGGGTGAGACAAAAGGAGCAAAAACTGTGAAGCTGGATGCCAAATGGAAATCCTTTCTGCTTCAGTTGCTGCACTGAGAGTCTAAGCAGACAGTGCAGGCAGGTCTGAGGAGTGGTACGAGCAAATCACCTGCAGCTGGGGAAAAAAAAATCCAACTGCTGTGTTTCAGCCTGGTTTCTCTGAAAGCAAGAACATTAGAAAGCAAATCTGGTACGCCTATGACAAAGAAATGGAGGAAACACCCAGTCAAGGAAAACAATTTCTTCTGTCTTGAGGTCCTGAAATGACTTACCCTATTTACATCCCATTTTCTTCTGTGCTTAAATTCACTCCCAGTGGGAGGACATTTTCAGCATGTTTGTGTAGCAGCACATAGGCTTTCTCTGAGGTCCAGGTCACCAGCATCTGCCTGGAAAGGAATGCAGCAGGAGACATTATCTAACAAGTTTTTAAATGCATTGATAAGGTTTTGACATTTTAAGAGAAGGAAACGGCTAGAGGGCTCTTTTTTGTGTAAACAAAGGAGAGGAAATCATTGAGGTTGTCCAGACAGGGTAACCTTGGTGAGGGCGATCTCAGATATGTCATTGTATACAGTTTCTATGACAGGAATGAAAAATATCACCATAATAGCAGCATATTTTTTTAAAAAAGCATATCCAAGTTCATACTTACCTCATTGTGAAGGAAAGGTTGAAAGAGTACCAAGAGAACAACCCCAAGTAGGAGAATGAAGTCCAGAGGAAGTAGAAGCTGTATCAGGTTACTATAGTCAAGATAGAATTGTAGCATAGACACTTAAAAATACTGTAAGAAAGAGCAAGACACAAAATGAGATGCAGCTAATAAGAAATGAGGAGTAATAAGAAAAGTTTTTATAAGAGTGTTTTTCAACAATTCATTGTGAAAATGGAAAGGCTTATTAATTAGTGTCATCCTGGTTCTTGTACTGTTTAGTATCGTATTAGCAATTTAAATAATAGAAAGCTTTTTCAAATTCCTTCCAAGTCCGTGGTCCAGTGTAGTGATTTGTGAGTGGGCACAGTCTTATACAGTTAGATGAAATTTAAGTGTTTGCAGTTCATATCAACTTCTAGGTTTTCAAAGCTGTTGATTTTGCTTTTCAGAAAGGGCTGTTGGCCACATTGAGATGTGCACTGAAGAGAAAAAAAGAAACAAAAAGTGCTGAAAGAAAAAGTGCAAATGAGACCATCTCCTCTAGGTTTTCTTCTCTAATGATATGTAGAGAAAATACTTATTTTCTTTAGGATGCCCTGACTCCAAACATGAAGGCATCCACATACCTGCTTAGTTGGTATCAGATAATATTAAAAGCACTGCTGTACTTGGATCTGGGCTCGACATGCTCTTGCAGCCTTTCTAGCAAGCCCATGTAAACTGTGGTAGCTTTAACCAGCATTTGACAACTTGTTTCTCAAAATCCCAGGAGGATCAGGGCTCCAGATCAACAGAGCGAGAGGGCAGCTGCTGGAGTTTTTCAGACTGGTGCGTCTCAAGGAAGTCACGTGGTAGAAATTGGTGTTTCCTGGTGTTCAATACAGGTTCAACTCTGGGTGACTGGCAATGACTGGCAATGTTATCCTGTTTAATAGTCAGAAGAGGATGCCTAAAGCTGTGCCTGTAAGACAGCCATGCCGTGGTTGTCTCCTGCTCTGAAATGCTGAGCTACAGAGCAGTGGGAGACAGACAAATGAGCAACACATCTCTTGGCAGAACTGCAAACTTTGAATGCTGGGAGTGGGATAAGAAAGAATGTTGTGGTGACATGTTAGAAACAAATCAGGCAACCAGATTTGTGTCAGTCTTGGAAGAGCAGGCCTTAGTGTGACTGGAGGGTATTTTTGGGATGTCTACTAGCAAGCCTGAATTCTATCCAACAGGCAGCTGGAAATGCCCTAGAATCCAGAAGAAGATCAAATTGCCTTAAACAAATCAGAAGTTCTTACTTTGTTTCTAGAAATATAAGGTATGGATATATTTTATACTTATCCATTTATATCTTATACATAAAGGCTAATGTGAGCTGTGATTGATATATTTACCTGTGAGTCACTGTTTATAAATGAATTGCTGATGTCCAGACTCTTCTCACTCTTGCATAACTTGATACAACATCACTGTTGGGTTAGATTCCTCTGAATTCTTTAATGTTCCACTCCTCACTATACCATAATAATAACAATGCACCTAATTTCAATGGTGTCAGCCCTTGCCAGAGCGGAAGACTCTGTCTCAGTTTAACAAGGAGAAAATCTTTCAAAAACACGCCTTCAAAAGATGGCTCTTCAGAAGAGCATTGAAAAAAATTCTAACAAGATGATTATAATAATTTTTCTAATGAATTCCTGAGTAAGGTACTGAGATAAATCAGTTCAGGCTTTGTATAAGAGGAATAGCTTTGAAGCTATTAAAAAACTTTACCTTTTTTAAAGTCAGTTAATCAAGACAGTTAAAATATGTAAGTGAAAGAAAATTAGGTATCTACCTTTTAACATTGAGGGGTGGCATGTAATCTTAAGGCTTGAAACTATTTCAGTCTCTCAGAGGACTTTCAATGCATGCCAGCATTCCTGTTGCATCCTGAAGTAAGGAAATTATTTTGCTAACTCATAAACTAGTTTCAAACATTCAGAGCCCTTTTCCATAGTCTATTGAGAGCAGTTTTGTGCTGACAGCAACAACTTTTCTTACTTTTTTTTTTTTGTTAATGCTGATTTCCAAATAAACTCGTTCTTCCTTTAGAATGTGGCTTGATATCCATAAGGAATCTCTAGAGTAAATCAAAGATCCAAACAGACTCAAATGACTTGGAAGTTCAGCTGTGATACTACATTCAAGTTACATGACCCAGCCCATGTAAAAGATACTTCAAACTTAAAAAGCAATGGCCATTCATTCAGGGCATCATGGCAAGGTTTGCAGACTAAGCCATGGCATTATTCCAATTTAGTTATGTTGTTTTGCATTCTTAAATAAGGACACTTTCCACTGCCTTTGGAGACACTGCACGATTTTCAGCCTCACGGTGTCATCATGCTCAGTGTCAGAGGAGACTTCTGTCAGTAATTTATTCATTATACAGAATTTTTTTCTAGTGTAAACATATTTAGTTGAAGCCTGTTTCCATCTGTTCAGCTTTTCTGTGTCTCACAGGTCCAGGAGACTTTGAGAAAGTGTAGTCAGGGGCTAAACTTCTTAATTCCCTACGACTCAGCATTATCAGTGGAGCAGCTATAAACTAGCAGGACAGCTGACCTTCAGTCTTCTGAAACATTCAAATTTCAAAGATGCATACTAATCATATCTATTTTATTGTTTTCCTGTGACTCACCAGGTTTCCTTCAGCTGGGAAATACCTGTCTCAAAGAAGAAAATCAGAAAGTGCCATTTATTTCTTCTGCTTACCCTTTTGGCCTCGTTCTACCAACTGTGTAGCCATGAGTACTTCATGTTTGCAAAGATGAAAGTGGACACCTTGAAAGAATTTCCTGGGTGTGGCACTCCAGTGTCATAGCAGGAGAACTTAATATATCTAGAACTCTCTTTGCTTGATTTCCTCTACACACATCTCTTCATAGGAAAAATATCCAAGTCCTTTTTTAATCCCACAATGTACACTTAGATTTTACACATGCAGGCCTAAATCTTCTGAAAATATTCTGAAAAACCCTAACTTTGGGGCTTTTAAGAGGTGTCCTGTTACTGTGAGGCATAAAGGAACTACATAAATAATAGGGAAGTTCAAAAACAAGATTCTCTCAGTGATGCCCACATTTTATGGGCACAGGAGGCAGAGATGAATCCTCTGTTGGAGGGAAGTGTAGCTGTGTAGAGATCGAGGTGTGTTTGTAAAGCAGCAAAGCAAAGTGGGCCAGGGAGGCACCTGTTGCACAGTCTGGTGGCTTCATTCTCTTCAGGCTGGTATTCAGGAGATGGCAGTGTGCAACAGCAGCAGGGAAGAAGGTATTCTCAGTTCCCCAGAAAAACCTGCTATTTCTCAAAATATTTTCCTCTTTCATGCTGTGGCTGTGGGTGCCAGGAGGCAGCAGAATACTTGGAACAAACTTCATGAGAGTCTGGCATGAGCTCCTGAGAATCCTTTTCTGTGCCATGCAAAGGGTGTACCTGCTTATCAATTCTACCTCTTGACTTCACTGCCCACTATTCTCCTCGTCATTAATCTTGCAGTCTGGATGATACATGGACCATGCTGTTTCCCTACCTGCTTTAGGGTTGGTGTATTCAAACCCCAGGAGTTAATATTTTGTGATTCAAAATTCCTGATTAATTATTGAGGGCTCCATTGTGTCTACAGAGGATAGTTTCATGTCACACATGGGAATCAAGGTCCTGCTGAAATTCCAGCTGTTTCTGAAAATCAGCGAATAACAAATGTGTGTTCTATATTCTAGACAGCAGAACTGTCTGTAGCTGTGTTACAGGCTTGCTTTTAGCTGCTGTGGGTGAGCAGAGGTTTGTACCTCTTCAGCTTGAGGAAATACATTGATAATGTTTTAGAGAACTGATTGTTCTGACCTTCCTTGGGCTAATTTTGCATAGCTTTCTAGAGGAACAGAACACCACTCTGCCACATTTGGTCACTGAGGTAGAACTCCAAACATGCTTTGCAGTCCCATTTCTGGTTTTTCAGCACCCACGTGGCTTTTGGTAGAAACCACTGCTTGTAATGAGCTCCCCAGAGATTTCTTGCACCGTTTGCACCCTTGAGCTCTTCAGTCATGCCCTATGGACTTCGTGTTTTTCTGTTGCTGATCTTTCTCATAATCTGTGAGTGCTGCAGAGCTGGGAACTGTCTGGACAGCCCAGTAAAGTGCTAGGGAAAGGCCAACGAGCTTCCATCCTTGCTGTGCAAGCTTAGTATTTTTGTGTCAGAACCTTATGTCCTGTTAATGTATCCAGACTTGTGCATTCCTTTTGCCTGCAGTGCACCACTACACAGTTGCAAAAGCTTGATATTTCTGTCTTTGCTTTCCTTCTAGCAAAATGTTGTGTATCATATCAATAGCAAAATATGAAGGCAGGAGATGATGCCACTAAAACAAACATTCTCCTTTGTTTTTCTTTCTAGAATTATGCGGCAAGTGATTTCACTAACTGCAAGGAGGAAGTGGAAGACAGCAACATTTATGAGCTTATGTTAGGCTTAGAAACTCCATCAGCTGTGGGTAAGTCATGTTGTTACCAAGCTTTGTTGGTACTGGTACGTGCTGTATCAAATGAATGAGTTTATGGGCAGAGAGGGCAAGTTACTCTAATCCTTTCAATTTCCCCATGTTAGTGCAACTTCCAGGGAGGGCAGATGTCCTAAAAGGAGAAGGCAGTTGAGGGGTTCAGTTGGGATAATAAAGTTCTAGCTCAGTAAGAGAGACCTCAGTGCAACCACCCCTCCTTTTAAACTCTGAAAATTTCTGATCTCCACTCTGAACCTAGAAAACTGCTGAATTCTCCAAACTCTCAGAGAAGAACCTTCATGAAAAGGGAGGCACTGCCTACAGGTGCAGTCAAGTCCTGTGTGGAGGCACAGATAGTTGACATTTTGCAGCTTGATTTTCCTACTTCCAAGCATGGTTTGGTGACAAAGCCTGTTGATGATCTGTGTGGTTGTATGCATTCCCCTTGAAAACTGCGAAGTTGCTTGTTTGCATCTACCAGTGGCATATATTTTGCATATATCTTACAGTATCATGGATCTATGAGACTAAATTTAATCCTCTTTTTATCTTGTTGACAATTTTATTTTTTCAACTGTCTCATACATATGAAAAGGACGTTTCTTACTTGCTAAGTTCAAACTGGTTGCTTTAGCACATAGAGGTAGATGACAGACACTGTGAAAAAACAGGTTTGCTCTGATAAAATTTTCCCTGTCTCTGTCACACTGTGTGTGGGAACACCTCAGGATGAACACCTGGAAAAAGAACAGGAATTATAGCAGCTGGCCATGTTAGCCAGGTAAATACCCTAACCTCCCATTTGAGTCAGTGGTGAAAGGCAGGCATCACCAAAGGATAACTCAGAATGGAAACCTACCTCAAGGGCTGAGTAAAGTCTGCTGACAGATTGTGTAGTTTACTCTGTTACGTTACTGAGGGTGACTATTGCAATTTTGGTGCTGTGTGTAATGATTAAAATGTACGCTCTCACATCCCTGCACTTTGTTCTTTGAGGGTCTGTGGGCCACAGAGACAGAAGAGCTCTGTTTCCACAAGTCTACAGTCATGTCTCCATGGACAATGTCTGTTTCATTTTAGAGGGGTTCAAATTTGCACCCAAATCCCATTGTACAAAAAGCAGCAACAGAGATTTGTGTGCTACAGCTTTATTTTGCAAAGTGTTGCACTGTGCTGCATTGAAAATCAGGTAATAGAAATTCTGGAGGCAAGGAAAATGTGTTTGATTTCATTCTGACAGCAGCTCTAGAAAAGTTTAACATTGCATGAAGATGGTGTGTATTAGAGTAGCAAGGTACAACGAGAACTTCCACTGTTGATTTGGTAAATATTTAAAAAGCCTTTGACTGATGGTATGGATTTGGCAGCTTTTCTGCTGTATCAGTTCATAAAAGTTTTATTAGCCATTGTGTTGCTTCTGTAGGAATCCTTGAAACAAGAAATGCTTCCAGACAGCAATTTTTAAATGAAATAATGTTTTCTTTAATATTAAAAGCCAAGCAGAACTCAAGAGATCAATGTGCAATTGGATCGAGATGCCAACAAGAAGTCGAGGTGCATGAGGGAAAGATGGACGACCTAAAAGACAGGAGAGAGGAGATAGAATATGAAGAAGAGGAGGATTCATACAGCTTTCACAACAGTCCTGGCAGTTTGTATGCCAACATAGGGGTTGAGCTCAAAGAGAGCAGGAGAGATTGCTTTTTCTGCAAGACGCCACCCCCTCCTCCCCCTCGAAATCTGCCTGGCATCCAAAGACAGGATGATCTGCACAATTCATCACAAGGTATGATCCTGGGAGCAAAATAACCCCAGATAAAAACATGTGCAAGGGCAGACAAAGTACTGCTGTAGAGATTGGTTTGATCACTTCTAGCAGTAGCTGGGCAGGATGTCCCTAATGCTACAAAGCTTGTGCATATCAGGCCCTAATTCAGCAAAACAACCATGTGCACGTGACCTTTGCTGCATCAAAATGCTCATGAGCAGGTTTGTCAGGTAATACTGTGGCATGGGCTACTGGGTTCAGCTTTTCCTCACTCCACCTATCTCAAAGAGCTGCCAAATAGTGTGTGGTGCACTGGATTTACGAGCGATGCTTTAAACAAAAGATGAAGCCTGTGCTTTGGTCAACTTGACTTCATTATTTGCCATTTTATAACATTAAATGCTATCGTGATTTAATACACAAATACTTAATTGTATTATATTTAATATACAGCTTGAAGTTTCAAAGGTAGAATTACTAGAAAGTGGCCATGCAGAGAGAAGTATCTTACTACATTTTAGCCAATGTTGTAGTTATTTAGAAGTAAAAAGTTATATTGCAGAGTGAAAAGAAAGGTGGAAATTCTTACAAATGTTTTGCCCTTTTTTCCTTTTTTGATACATCTGCCCCAGAGTGAAAATATAAAATATTGTGTTGTGGTTTGATTAAAGTGCTGAGAAACTCAAAGTACTATTGCATCTGTTTCAGGAGGGATAACCATCAGTTTTTCTCATTGGGAAAAACAAGTATGCAAAATAATTCAAGCTTAAATACCATTTTTAAATAGTTGCATAGGGGAAAAAAAAACCTTTTTTTTTTTATAGACGCTGCTGATAAGTGAGGACACAAATTACGTCTCAGTTTCTCCCCAGTTTATTACTGTTAACTCTGTTTTCAAACGTGGTGTAACTTATTAGAGTCTTAAATTGGCATCACCCAGCACTCTGAATTCACATAATTAGACAGAAATAGCTTGCTCTAGTTAGGGGTTTACCCTGTGTTCTGCTGTGCAAGAAAAAGCTGGCCATACATAGAAAGTCATAGGTGAATTTTAAGAGAAAGAGGAGCAGAATAAAATTAACATTAAAGTTGTATTTTTCTTCCCACAAAATCCTCAACTGCATCTATATGTGTGTATAAATGAGGGGTCAGTTTTGGCACACAGGATTTTTTAGTGTAGGTTTGATATAAATGCCTGTCTTGGAATAGCTCTTGCATGGCTGCATCACCACAGTAATGTGACCCTCTCTGCCAAATGCTGTCTGTCTGCATGTGGGTACCAGCAGAGAAAGTTTCTTGGTGTCCTGTGCCAACTCCTGAGCTGGTAAAGCAGAGTTCATCTAAAAATGCTCCTGTGTGAATAGTTGGTTTAAAATGTGCTCTGAATTATTCTGTGTTTAGCTGTGGTTCCACCACTGGGGAATGGGCTATCAGAATTCCTCTAGAGGAGGATGATGCTTCCTTTTAAAGAGGAGCTCTAATGAGTTACTGCTACATATTTTCAGCCAGCTGCTTGCTTTAGGAGTTGCTGTGGAGTACCTCGAAGATAAATCCCTTCTTCCTCAAGTCTCTTTTGGCAGTGGCCTGAGAGTGCCCCCTGTGGGAGTTGAAAGAGAGAATGTCCTACAGAGAAAGAAACAGAACTTATATAGTGACCTGGAAACAAAATATTATTTATTCTAAACATGGCAGGTGTATTAACACCACTTGTGGTTTTATCTTAGCCAGATATCTTATCTTAGCCAGAATGCATCTTAGTAATACATACTATTATTAATACATCCCATTAACAAATGTATCCCACTTAAAAAGGTTGTTTATCTCCTCTGAACCCATAAACAGGTAGTTCTTTAAATAGCAGCCAAAGGATTGAAAACACCAGTGGTGACCGCAGCCGAGTTTAGCAGATACACAAATGTACAGGCAGTAAATTACAACATAAGGGAAACATGAGTCAGTACTGGAATTCCAGGCAAGTCTACTGTTTTTGCAGGAAAGATAGGTAATCATGCCAAGGAAGTTATAAACTTTTATGGGAACACCACCCCAGTGACAGCTTCTAACTCTTAGCAGTTTGTGGATGTTTTAAGGCAAATCAAAACAAACCCAGGTATCGGGGAAACCATCAATGCCTTTTAATGCTGTAAAAGGCAAAAACTAAAGAAAAGCAAGTTCTGAGTAGTTGTACTATGAAATATATGAAATAGAGGGAATACAGAGAGAAATGGAAGTTATTGGAGCGGGGAGGGTTGGATAGTCTTAGCATAGATTATAAGAGATCATACATTTTGCCTACATTTTAAAGGGCTTTTCAGGTTTTTTTTTACCTTGGCCTACAGTAAATCTGTAAAGCTCTCAAAACCCAGTGGGATATTTGAAATCCAACATTTCCTAAATAAAGTTTCAATTCTTAAGTCATTTTTGCAACAAGAACAAACAGCTTGACTTTCCAAAATGCCAAGGGCCACAGGTACCACTTACTTGGCTTAACCATGAATTACATGTTAGTTACAGTTGGTTACACATTGGTGTAACTCGTGTGAGAGCAACTGGGGCACTCAGTGCTTCTGCAAATAAATCCATGTATTTTGTGACTAATAGCTAAGCATCTGCATTTGATAATCTGATGTGAAATCATGAGGAGGCCCTGAAGTTGGAATTATTCCTTTGGGACATTGTCTCTACTGAGCTAGATGATCAGAAGCCTATGAAAATGAGAGCACTTTAGTTTAGAAGTAAAATGAGGCCTCTGAGCTACTTTAGGAAATGCTAAAGCTTTAAGTTAAGTCCTAATCTCCTTTCTTTACCCTGTATATGCAACACGATTCCTTCCTTTTTCAGAGAGGAATTTTGTGATGGACAGGAGTAAAAGAGAGCAGGGTGATGGACTCACAACCACACGCTACAGAGAAGACCAAGGTAGCTGCGAGGAGGACAGTGAGGAGGAGCACCCCTACACTTGTGTGGCAGTGGATGAATATGTGTATGACCTCATTCTGGGGCAGGAGGAGCAGGAGGAGGAGAGGAGGAAGCACTGCAGGTCCTTTATCATGAACAGGCCGCCGGCCCCTGCCCCCCGGCCCGTGTGCTCGCCGGTTAGAGAGGAGAACACTCCCTACATAGTACAAGGTAGGTGCTGCTGCCTCCTAAATATTTCCTCTGAGAATGTAGACATCTCTTCTCTTTGAGGACTAACATTTTCTAAAAGACTTTAAGATCCCTGTTCAGCTGCCTTCAAACCAACACGTTGTTTGTTTCAGTCAACCTATTCAAATGAGCTGAGAACATCTCTGAATAATTTTCAATTTGCATCTGAGATAGTATCACAGTTTTTATTTAGCTTTTAAAAGATTATGACAATATGATGGAAAATGAAGAATCACTGGGCTAGCTGAGAGTGTATCTGTTACAGCAGTGCAATGTAGAACATGCTATTTGAATTGCCTTTCTTTTCAATTTATCAAAGTGGTTTTACTTAAGGCTGAAATCTCTCTCTTAGAATTATTCTTTTTTTCTGATAAGAAGAATTCTCTTTTCTGGGAGAAATGCCTGTGTGAGGATTCCTCTTTCAAATATCTCTTCTCCAATTTGAGATGCTAGAAATGGGCATTTCTGGGTAGGATCATTATATTTCTTGAAGCAAAAATTACAGCCTTTTACCACTTCTGTGAAAACTGGGAAACTTTTTTGAGCTATTTCATGGAAATACAAGACGAAAAAGGATTTCAGATATCTTTGTAGTCCACTGCAGACAGAAACCAAATTTGAAAGTAACAAAAGGAATTCAGTGAACATAGTAAATGAGACATCTCTTTGTAAGTCCCAAAATGCATCCTGCCTGCATCTCCAGCCTCTTCTACAAAAGCCTGCCAATGCATGAGAATAGATGGTAATAAAATAGGCTGTCAAAGGACACCATTAGACTGCTTACTTCATGCTGTGCAGGTTTTGCACTAAAACAGAATTATTACTACCCAAAACATCCTACCAAATACAGAGTAGCACCTCCTTTTTCATGCCTATCTCAGGCAGTGATTTCTGTATTCTTCCTAGCTAGCTCTCTTCCTCCAGGCTGTAACTCCAGGTTAGGGCCAGAATGCATGGGCTGATGTATTCATCATTTAGTTGCTTATGATTCAGCATATTCAGGACATGTAAGTATGAATCATTACAGTGTAATCCAAGAATGGATGGGTACAGACAGCCTGTTACAGCTACAGAAGTCATGAAATGGCTGCTTTTACTGAGGTTGCTAGAGCAGTGTCTCAAATCTTGGTCCACCATCGTCATAGACAGGCCAGTGACTTGGAAACCCTTAGTGAAGACGCTTTTATTTCGGAGATTGCTTTTGCTGGTTTTTATTGCACTGGAGTGTTTCTGCTTTGTTTATTGGCTAAGGCAGATGCTATCAGAGGAGCTGCTCTGATGGGGCTGTGGTTCATCATGTGAATATATTCATATATAAACACACACACAGAAGTTCTTACCTTTGCTTTTTTAAGCGTATAGTCATAGAAAAATTAGTTTCCAGTAGTTCTGTGAAATCATGTTCCTTTGCTTACACAATACATGAGGAAAAATAGAAACACTTCAAGAAGGCTTCAGCTGACCACTCAGGTCTCGGTTTTCCTACCTCTCCTGCTGGTTCCAGACCTAGAATATCTCATTCTTGTCCAGGGATTCCTGAGATAGCTAGTGAAATTTTAGACAGAAGGGATATATCTTCAGCTGAAAGATCTTTTCTTGCTACTTGTATTGGCAATTTTTTTCCTCCACATTGGTTAAAAAAATCCCTCTCCAGCAACATCCCAATTTCCAATTTATTATTTTAGAACTGCTTATGTTTGATAAAAAAAAGATTGTTTCATCTGTATGAACTAGGAAACTTCATTCCAGCCCATCATTAAAATCTGCATGTGTTTGCAGCCCTTTTATAATTTAAGTAGTGTAAAATACTCTAGTTATGCATATACACATTTTTCATCTGGCAAATAAATTTATGATAGTTTTGGGGTTTGTTTTTAGCTATCATATTAAGAAGAGCATTGCAGATGTTGCAAAGTCAAATAATCAAAAAGTTAGAATTGAGGTAGTTTTACCCTTTCTCCCTGCCAGGAACATTACAATACAGTAATAAGTAGATAGCCATATGCAGCTATTTATCTCAGGTATTTTATTTCATCTAGTGTTTAAAGTGGGTGAGCATAAAAAACTACAGTGTTTTTCATTCTCATTTTTTTAAAAAATATAATTCATGCCTGCTCCTAGGCCCCATGTGTTGTTTCAGACCTTCCAGTTACAAACCCTTCAATTCTGCATCCACTGAGTTTTTGGGTGCCCAGTATGACATAACTAAGATTCTTGAGGTGAACAGCATTACTGAACACTTTACTCATTCAAAGCAGAGACACCATTGATTTCAGTGGCCACTACGAGTTCTCAGAACTTCAAGTTAACTCCTTAGTGTGTCTAGTCAGTACCCTGACGTCAGGCATTACAAGTTGGATTGCTGCCTTAAATGACTTGTCTGCCCTTTGGGTAGGGCTTTGCTGGAAAAAGAAGTCCTGTCCTGCAAAGCAAATTTTAGTTACTTAACCGAGCCATCCTTCCCTCCTCTGTATTCACTCTCCATTTGCTAAATGCCTTTTAACTTCTAAAACAAATTATCTAATATCCCTGTAAGAAGCAGATTGTCTTCACTGCACAGTTCTGGTTGATCTTCAGAACTGTTCCCTTCTGGAATTCAGTAAGACAAAATGGAAAAAGAATGGAGTACGATGCACAGAGGGGCTGTGTTAAGGCTACACGTTTGCCCACAATTGGATCCCCGTGTACTTTGGGAATTCATGGAAAGTTTCATGCACCAAGGATTGCAGAGGCTGGTGTGATAGTGCCATGCAGAGATACAAGAAGATTTTTTTTCTTGCTCTTTATGTACCCATAGGTGAGCTCATTTATGTGGGGGGAAGTAAGAATTGCATAGCAGAAATGCCTTTTGCCTCCTGGATTGCATGCAGGTGACTTTTTAAAATTTATTTTTATATCCATCTGGAGAAATCAAGTGGCTGAATTTCCATGAGTGCTTTCACCACACATTGAATGAAGGCTGTGACGTTACAGAAGAGTATCTTCCCCTTTAAGCAAAAGTGATGGTGCTTCCAGGAGGATAGCAATAAAGAAGAAAGCAAGCAAATAGCTTTCTTTGTAATAAGCAGCTTTCAAATACACGGAATATCAAGTTTACACTGGGCAGAAAGCCTACTCCCTGTAGATTACACCACTTGGTGTTCTGCAGAACAGGATAGGGAAACTCCTGATTTATAGAAAGCAAACATGGGACTTGACAAGAGTCACTTTCAGAGCAAGATCTACGCTTCAAAATCAAGGCAGTAAACACTCAGTGATGCAAGTTGTCATAACTGAACTACCACAATTTACAGTTTGAGCATCTGCCTTGAATTTGCTGACAAATAAATTCCAGGAAGCTTGGGTGAGTTGAAAGATTTAAAACATAAGTGTTCTGATCGCTTTTACTTGGTTTCATTTATTATACTTCCAAATTTTAATGAACATTCAAACTGCTGTATTGAACACTGGTAAACAGACTGCATTATTAACAGAGAGTACATTTGTTCTTTAGTTTATACCACTGCAAGGATTCTATCTTGGGTGTGAAAGGCTCATCAACCAGTGGAGCTGCAAATTGGTGCCAAGTAGCTCATTGTCCAGATGGTGTGCACTCTTGCTGTGCTCCCTTACCGTTCCTTAGGTGCTTAGTATTCCTCTGTAGGTTATTTCAGTATTTTGTTCAATTGTGTGCTGCCAAAACAACTGTTAAATAAACATCTGAAGGTGTTGTGTTTTCAGTTTACAGTGCAATTTTAATGTTCCCTATCGATACCAAGTTTGATTGAGCTGGAAACCAAAGTCCCCAGTGCAGTTGTAGGACAGATGCGTGAGTTTCTGCCATGCCCCCTGCCATTTCTGAAGCCTGACCTGCTAGGACTCTCTCAGGGTTAAGGATTACTGTCCTGGTGTAATAATTTACCTCTCAGTCACAGACCACTAGCATGAAAGGGTTTCTCTGCAGCAAAAATACCTGTCCTACAACAACATAAATAAAACTTCCTATGCTACAGCCTTTATTTCTTTGCAAACCTCTCACAAATCCCAGAAGGAATGTATTTCACTTCTGTGCATTGAAAACATTTTGCTATTTAAAGATAGCTGTCTGTGGAACCTCACACTAGGGTTAAAAATTAGAAGTGGAAAAATATGTTTTCCAGTTACTGTTCCAGAGGAGAATAACATTCTCATTGCTCATCAAAATCACAGGGTATGCAGAAGAAGTAGCATCCAGTGGATATTTTTAGGGAGGCAGAATATCTCATATACAGAACAGACAGCATAAACCCACTGAAGTGAATAAATAAAATCCAGAACAGAACTGTTAGTGTCTTGGAAACTTATCAGGCTGATTACTGGGAAACACAGTGATCACATCCTGAGTCAGTAATTCTTGTTGTGCCAATTGTTTAAAAGCTCTAAAGCAGGGCTTTCCAAAGTGAAGCCTCAGAGCCCATGGAATTTGCAAAACATTTATGTCCCACAGAGGGATTTTGTAGTACTCTCCTACAGTGAGTATAAAGTACTGCACTGCGGATGAATTTCATTATGTATTCCTAACTTAAGGGTATTTTTCCATGAATGAAATACTAGGAAGCACTGTTTGGCTGGCAGTTAGACTGTTTTTACAGACCTCATTGGGAGTGGTATACCAGCTTCACCCACTGTATTCATTCAATCCGATTTTTTGCTATCTGAACTTTGGTAGATTGAAATAAGTACTGAATAAGGTGCACAGAGAGAAAATTATTTATGGGATGCTGTGTGGTTGCAAAAAAAGCCTGTTCCAAATAGCATATTTGTGGTCAAAACATCTATGGAGTCCTTCCCTTTTTGCTTTTCTGTACTCCAGAAATGGGACTAAAGAAGTATATTCAGGTTTTACATGCTGGGGCAAATACTCTTGAGTATGTCACTGAAGTCCTTCCAGCTTCCATGATCCACTAAGTTAAAATTCTGACAAGAGTAGAGGTGTGAGAGTTCTTCTCACTGTGTGTTGTACTGTGGTACACACGACATTGACACCACCCTCTGAGCAGCACCTTAAACTGACCTCTGGTGCCTCTTCTCACTCACTCTCTACCCTTTCTGTGAGAAGAGGGTTCTGGAATTATTTTTATTATCTTGCTTCAGAGTAGAGGAGTCATCTCTGTAGAGTCTCCTGAGTTCCCTCCGTGACCAAAGTTGCTTGGATTCTAACAGATTTGAGCGTAGGTGTACCCAGACATTGATGCTGCCCTCACAGGACAGCTTCTGAGACTTGAGCCTTTGCACCACACAGCCAGCCCTTCTTCACAATGCCTGGACCTACCCAGATCAGATTAATGAGCCATGCTGATACGATTTTAATCTGTGCCCAGCTGCCTTGCCTTGGGAAAAGAAAAAAGTCTGTTTCCAAGATCCCATTTCTTTAGTTGATTTCATGTTATGAGTCACTGGAATTTTTTGTTTTCATTTTGAATATGTGAAATATTTTGAAATTATCCAAATAATTTTTGGGAGTGGTCATTAATAATCTCTTACAAAACTTAGTGGTTAGCATTGCATTGATGACCCCTCTCGAGTCCTCATGCTGGGTGATGTTCAGTGTGTTAGCAAACAAAACAGACCAAAGGAAAATGAGATCTAAAAAGATGTGAACTAACATCTGCAGAGTTCTCATCTCCTGAATAATAAGCATCATTCTACTATATTCCTTCCTTAGTATTCTCTGTGTATTTGTCATCTCTTGCTGTGCTACATCTAATTTACAGTCCAATCCCTACCAGAAAAAAGAACTTGGGAGGTTTTATTTGCCTAGGTACTACGCATGCACAGTTTAAATGTTAAAATGTTTTAAAAATGCAGAAAAAGTTGAATGGACAAAGGCAGGAGTCTCTGTCTGCAATATATCCTAACCAGCAATTTATTCCTCCTTCTCCGTTCTTCCATTAATCATGAATTAATTACATGACGATTCTAAAATGAATGAATCAAAAACCTACTAAGAACAAGGAGGCAGCTTGCAAACCCACTGTAATTTGCAACTGAGTTGTGTTACTAAGTGCAACTCCAGTGTACTAATTAATTTGAATTATCACTTAGCCATGTGTTCATATAAAAATTTTGTTTTCCTGAATTTTAGAATTTTAATTTTGAATGTTTCCTAAGGAAAACAGTCATAGATAATTTTGTTTGGAACATCAGCTCAATGAAGCTGATGAATAAATGCATCTTGAATTTCCTAAGCAAGCTGAATTCAAACTAGTGGTATTTATTGATGGATTTTTTGATCACTCTGTCTTTTCTCCTTTGTGTTTGTGCTACTGAAAGTGTCAGGTAAGTATGTATTAGGTATGATTAGCTCATATATTCTTCCAGAGGGTAGGTTCATCAGTCTAGCTTTGTTTGAATTTCTAGTGCATAGTGGGAACTCATGTTTGATTTTTAGAGGTAATGTTGTCAATTCAAAAAATGAGGCAACATCCCTCATAGTTTAGATGATTAAAGTAAAATACAAATTAGAAACCATATCTTGGTTGATCATTGCCTCTTAGCTGATATGAGTTCTTCTCTCCCATGGTCTGACTCTTTCCATGTTTTGATTGCCTGTGTTTCTAATTATATCACTAAGCAATTTTTGAAATGTCATAGTGCATCTGTGACTCCTTAACATTACAGCTTGGTGTTAGAAATTCAATTAATTCTGAAAATCAAATTCCTGTTCCTTTTGTCGACCTGCAGCTATTGTAAAAACTTTCCTTCTCTTTTTCTAAACCCTTTTAATACTCACCACAGTTTGTGACTATAAAATGCTCTTCTTAGTTCAGAGTTATACACAAAAGACTTAGATTTCAAACATTTCTAACAGTTTTGTGGTGCTAACCATGAAAATATTAACCAAATGTCAAGCCTCACAGCATTATTTACCTGCATCTGCAGACAGCCTGAAACAACATCTCTAGTTAGTCTGAGATAAAACAGGCAATTCAGAGTTCTTTGAATCCCACTCACTTAACAAGACTTACGTTAGGGATTTTCCCAGATTTCTGCGTATTTCCACAAAATTTGTGTTTTGTCCCACTTTTTAAAGTGTGTTCTCGTTTCATGTCCTCTAGAAAATATTGCAGTAATTTCATTCTTACTGAGTTTGCTTTGCTGGAAAGAATATTGAGGTTACATTACATTCCTAAAGAGAGATCTTACTGCCTGAGACATAAAAATGTATTTAGGGCTTGCAGAGATCTTCATTTGTATCCTGCAGCAGCTGAAGAGAGGGAACAAAGTGGAATTACTTATTAGTTCTCTCAGCCTCCTTTAATTCTGAGAAACTGCAAAAGAAGTTTGTTGTAGACAAAAATCAAATGGCATGTATTGGATCAGGACATTTAAAATGTAGATTTTGACCTACAAGCATCATGGGGTGCTTTAGCCAGTCACAACATGATTAAAAATCCAAAAGGATTCTCTTTCTGATCATACAGATGTTATTGAAGGGTGCACAGTAAGTATAATAGAAGTACTGCAACATTTTAATCAGGTTATCTGTTGCAGAGAGGCCCAGAAAATAAAAAGAATATATATCCTTACTTGAAGGATTGTGACATTCTGACACTTTAAAAAATTGCTATATTAATATTGCTTTACTGGAGGAATATTTACTTTATCTTCCATTTAAAAAAATAATGGATTATATCCCTGTGCAAGATTACCTGTTTCTTTCATTTCACTGCTGTGTTCAAGTAGTTCATAAGTAACTGGAACGTGGGAATGAAAGAGTGAATTGCCAGAGTTCTCCCTGAGCCTATTGTAGAGTGGAGTGTGCCTGCCTTTCCAGGCATTCCAGAAACAGGCGTTTGTTTTCACTGACCTCACCCACACTGAATACTTGCTGCCAGCTAAAATCATTTCAGCAAGATGCGGCACATAAAGTGGCTTTAACAATTTTACTTTTCACTGGAAGAGTAATTCCATTTCTGATTACTCCAACACTGCAAAACTCAGCAGAAATTTCAAAGCCTATCAATTAAAGTGCTTTCCAATCAGGCACATTGTTGAGTGTGTCCCTTCTCCTCCTTATGCAGTAAAATTCAAGCTGCCTGCATTACCTCTGCTTTCATCACTTTAATTGCATCTTTAAAAGAGAATACTGTTTCAAGTAGAGAAGAAAACACTGCAACCATATTTAGTAGGATTCTTTGATAAAAACAGAGAAAAGTATTTAAAAAGTTAAAATCTATCAGTTTTTGGCTGAGCTGGAGACGTAACAGATATGTGTGCTTGAGCAGAGCTCTCTTGGCCTGGGCCTTGGTTTCTGGGAAAATATTTGCTCCATTGAACTGCTGGCACATTTACTGCATTGCAGTGATGACCGAGGATTACTTAATTGGCAGGAATTATTCTAGATTCTAGATTGTCAGTTTGTTTAGTGAAAATCAGAACTGAGACTTGAGAGAAAGCTACTGCCACACAGGCTATGTCTGAAACTGAGCAATTCCCACCTTCTGGGTGTTAACATATGCTGCCAGCAAAAGTCTGAGTGTAGCATTTCAGGGTGAATCCAGGCTGGCTGTACTCTGGGCACTTCACAGGAGTGGGAATGATGGGCTACTCTAACACAGGGGTTGTTCTTTGCTGTTTCTAGTGCTTGAATAAAGTAGGTACAAATATACACACATTCATTCTTCAGCAGTGTCACTGTTCTCACCTGGTACTACTGGGGCTTTTTCTGCCTCAGCTTTCCCCATAAAATAAGGAACAGGTTACCGTGTCTGTACCATGTGAAGAACTCCAAGATCCTGCTGTTTCTTCTAAACAAGTAATATGCTAGTGTGATAAATCCATTTTATTTTCTTCAAGGCTCCTTGTAGTGGTTTCTCTAATATCAGTAATCCTGCCATTCTGTGCAACAGAATGATTTTTCAAGTAATTAACATTAGACTGACAAGTGGGTTGAAAAGTACTCCTAGACTGGAACAAAAAAAGGTATTCCAGCCTGCTTTTATGAGTCTCCTTCCTTCCTTGAGAATGTGTGTTGAGTTTTATTGCCATTTTTCAACTTCCTTATATTCTTCATTTTGTTGCAGTGTTTCAGCAAAAGGCCACTCGAGTGACCAGTGACAGCAGCAGGACATACTGCGAGGCCAGGAATCCTGGTACAGAATTTATTTTGGCTCTGTAACTGCCTTGATATTTTTCAGTTGAACTAGTAGAGTTTTGCTGCGACTTCATTTTTGGGTGATTTAGCATCTGTTTTGCCACCTACGATTTATATCCTTAATGGTATTGCAGCATTAAGAGATCAGATTAAAGAAAGAAGACTGAAGGGTATAGCCTTGCAGGAAAGATTTGTAGAGTCAGAGTTACTTTACATTTTTCTGCTTCCCTTCACGATTGTGATTAAATCCAAGAAAAGGAAGGACAGAGGGCTCAGCTGTGCACTAATTTCAGCCATGGAGAAACAGAAGTGGGAGGTGCAACAGTTCTCTCCTGAGTACCCCAAGATCCATGTAAAATTAATTACTTGTGGCAGCCCAGTTGTTATTTGAGTTGTAGCACATTACAATGTTGCTACTATAAATTCTGTTAATGGTACCCCTTTGAACAATCCTTCCTTGCCTGAAATGAAGATCGTGGTGCACAATGTAATAGAAAAACTGACCCAAATCATATTGATGGTTTATCATAATCTCCAGGAACACTGGGATGCAGTGTTTTCTTATTGCTGCAATGTATGTAGTAATTTGGAGGAAGAAAATCTGGTGAAATTTCAAAATGCTTCCTGACCAAATTTCATCCACAACTTTTGAGATATGTAATGCATGACATTGAAGAAGGGATAAAAAGGCACTGTGGATATTTTATGTAGCAACCATTTCCTTTAAAATGTCAGTACTATAAATGTAGTGCTAGAAGGAAATTCTTTTATGAACAGCACTCATGGAGAATCCATGGACCAGGGCAGTAGTAATGAAGGAAATGTTTGGGATGCTGCTGTGCTGCCAAATAGTAATGGTAGAATCCTCATTGATTTGTTGGATTTCTCTCTTTGTACATTTTGTTGTAGCAGCACACAGAGGCCACACTGAGACAGTAACTTACAGCACGGTGGTACACAAGATCCCTCCTGAACAGGAAGAACTCATCCACTGGCAGGAACAGGTGAAAAAGGGGGCAATTTCTGTGGATGAAGCCCTTGACAGATTTAAACAGTGGCAGAACAAAAAGCAGAGACGACCATCCACTCAACAGGTATGAGTTTGAAATTTGTTCCTTTATAGGAATCTTGATCAGAAGTTCTGAAAACAAAATCTTGTCTTTTGGCTCCTGTGTATGAGATCAAAAGCAATAATCATTATTTACATGCAAATCAGCTCCCAAGGAGCTTGCTCGTTATGCTTCTGAATCTTCTAGATACCCATTTCCACTGTTGTTTGATTACTTGAGAGGTTTTCTGTATTTGGTTAAAATCCAGAGTTAAATATGTTGGTCTCCTAAGACTTGTGTTTTAAACTGTTGGGTGATGTGCATCTTTCATGAAACCACAGACCTTATGTCACCAAACAAACCAAATGTGCTACTGAGCAGTGTCAGCTGACAGAAACATGACTATATCAAACATACATTTATTTTATCATTTAATAGATATTAACTTACATCAGGCTTTATGCCTGTCTGAAAGTGTTGTATACATAATGAAATCCACAATTATTTGCAATGCTCTACAGCTCCTTTGTGTTCAATGTATGGAGTAAATTGAGGTGCACAAAAACAGGATTTACAAAAGCCCACACACTGAGTCACTGAAAGAACTGCATCAAAGCTGCAAGCCATGGAGAGGAGGTTTGTTAATTACTTCCAAAAAGACACATGGAGGAAGAGGTTATGCCCTCATTTTTATATGAGGTCACACATTAACAAAAATAATTTCTTGTTGTCCTTTAGGTCATTTAGTAGAAAGAGGAAAAGCAAAGCTAGTCCGCTGCTTTGCAGAGGGAGAGCTGTCAGATGCTGCCAGCAAGGAGAATGCTCTTTGTGTTTGCTTCTACTTGAAAGTCTGAGCTTTGTCATCGCAGTGGAACACTTAACAGCCAAAGTGCAAGGGCCTGGAACAGTTTGGGAGCCCATTTCCCGAGCTGGGCACCAGCAGCACAGCACTGGGAATGTGGTGCATTCCACTTTCCAAATCCATCTGCAGCCAAGCACGCCGGTGAATTGCTGGTGTTGCTCTCTCGGTCAGGGCCATTTCTTGTGGAGGAAGATCATACTTAATCTGTGCCATGATAGCAGCACCAAGTTATAAGTCTCTTCTTTTTCTTGGTGAACTATAAGATGCCTGTATTTCAAGGCAGATTTACTTGGCCTGTTTTCAGTGCTTCAGGGAAAAAGCTGCTTTGCAGTGGTGGTTTAGACCCTGCATTGCATGTGTGACTTTGGTTTTGTTCTACAGAAAAGTCTTTTCTTCTTACTCTTCTATAAACATGATGAACTCACTTCATGCTGTCACTGCAGTTTTTTGTCCTTCACTTGGATTTTTGAGGAAAAATCACTTTTCCAAAATTAAACCATCCCCAAACAAATAAAAAAGAACACCCAAGCCTCTGTAATCTAATGCCAGAATCATTGTAACTTACTGCTGGCAGTGATAGCTCCACAAGACTCTTTGGTAAAAATGCTAAAATTAGCATCATAAACATTTTTCAGTCTTTTAAAATTATTTTCCAGGAGAGAGATGCTTAGTGTTCAGAATGCTAAAGAATTTAGCTTTTTATAGTGTCTTACTGTTTTTCCAGACAACTTCCATTACTGATTTCTGCTGCTGGTCTTATGCTTGTTTTTTTATTTGAAGGAAAAAGTGCATTACCTCAGAGACACCACTATGAGAAACAGACAAGAAAGTGAAAACCTGAATGGTAAGTTGCACTTTTGCTGCCTTTTAGGATTCTGAAGACTTGAACTGTAAGTATAGTTCAGAGGTCTGATCCAAACCCTTTTGGACCGAGCACTGGATTTGTAAAGAACGTTTTCTGTGTCTGATCACATTTATTTTAGCATAATCAGGCCTTCAGTAGTGTCAAGATTTCATCCCAAAGATGAACTCACTGCGAGTTAATGGGGCAGAAAATTTACCAAGTCTCTGTGACTCAGCTTTTCTGTAGCCTATTTCCTGCTGCATCATCAGAATTTTGGGTAGATGGCTTCTTTGGAACAATTTACTTGATGACTTCAATATTTTATTTGTAAATCAGCCATCAATTTGCAAATTGTTGATGAACTTTTTCTACTGCTACAGCAGTTTTTTGCTAACTTAAGACGGTTTTTTCCCTTTTGGGGGAAAAAAGGGATTTTTGGGATTATCTTGTGCAGGGCCAGGATCTGGACTCTGTGATCCATGTGTGTGCCTTCCAACTCAGAATATTCTATGATTCTTTGTGATTGAATATTGTCTACAATAGTATAATGCATTTGCTTTTCCTGCAAAAGATTTTCTGTTGTTACAAAAAGAATCCATTAGATGTTCTTTGGCCTGTGATTTCTGTAAACTTCAGTACATATGCTGAAAGGAAAATCAGTGTTTCTTTTTCACATTGGATTTAGTACCATTTGTATGTCTCTGTTTACAATTATCACCTAAATGCATTATTTCCTTACTGCAAGAGAGAAAAATAATGCACAGTACTGTTTTCATTATTCTCTTAGACAGCATTGTATTTATGTGAACTTGTGAGGTACTGTAATTAATTAAGGGAAATCCTTGCTGTCCCAGGGGCACCTTTGCAGTCCAGGTATTTCACCTTTAATAGCCTCTGTGTCTGCAGTGTCCTGAGCAAACGCCTTCACAAGGTGCTCAGAACCTGAGGGCTTGGGATCACTGCAGCTCATGAGAACACGAGGGTGACTCTTGGAAAGTGTTTGTCTGTGGGGTTTCATTTTAAGGCCACAGCAGCAGTCCTGCCTCTGGAGCTGTCCTCCATCGCCAGAGTTCATTTCTTGAACCATACCAGCAGAAATGTAGTATCAACACCAGAATTGCTAATTTTGTGAAATTATCCAGTAACTCGGATAATGATCACTATTTTCCCTTCTGATCCTAACCCCAGTGCCCTCTGTTACACTGTCACAGATCCTGTGATGCATACAAATCAGCAGCTCTGCACTGCAGAAATACAGTGGGAAGAATCATTATGGTCTCTGTCCAACAACAGAAATCAAATATTTCAATGCTTGAAAATAAGGACTTCCTCTAGAACTGGAGGCATATCAATGGCAAGAGTAAACAAGGATCTCAGAAGGCCAATACCTATGTCCAGACATAAACAAATTGCCTGACACAAAAATGACAATCACTTTCTTTTTCTCCTTCAAAGTTCCTAAGGAAGGCAGACCAGAGAGCATTAATTTGACAGACATTTTGTTTCACATGCTGTTTAGTAAAGTGGTATGTGTGAATGTCAGCAGTCCTCAGATTTGTTCAAGGAGTTCAAGTTTTTACATGTATATAGAGACTGTCCCTGCTGTACCTTTAAAAACACAGGCCTCCCTCTCTAGACTCCATGTTTGAAATCAGGAGTTGGATAGTCTTTTTTGTAGACAGTTTTTGAAGTCTTGATTGAGGATTTAAACAGATCACATCTGAAGTCTGTTAGAAAAGGAATTGGATTTTAATGAGAAAGGAAAATATCTCCTAGAAATTAGTATGAAACATAATTTTTAGTTTCTTGATAAGTTTCATCTTGCTTCCACTGTAATGAAGTTATTAATGAGAGTGGCACTCATTCCAGTCTTCCATTATAACATTTGATGCTATCTCAAAGTTCACATCTCGTTTTGTAACAGTTTATTACAGGACTGAATAATATCCTAAAAAAAAGTCAACTGCAAAGCAAAAGGTTCTGCCACTCTTGGAGTGAAATATCTACAAAATCCAATTTTAGGAACAACTGAATAAGGCCTAGGCATGTAGAATGCTCATTTGTAGAAAGTACAGGCACAGACAATGCTTTAACTCAATACTGTATCATACACAGCTGGTCTGACCTGTTGACATTGAGAGTATCTTTTCTTTTTTTAATATGTTAGCCAACAGACTAAAACCAACAAAAACAAATACCTTAAATAAAATTCCAGGGAGATATATAAAAGATTTGTGGACAAAAGCTCCACTTTTAAATCTGAGTAGCCCAGATTTTTCAGGGTACACCACCAAAGTACTGAACTAGAAGTAGCCTATTGCTCATGGGAAACTATCTATAAATAAGGCTCCTTAGGTATAAGGTAAGACTTTGAGAGTCTTGGGTTTGTGCATGTCCACTAATAGAACAAATGGGAGCAGCTGAGACAATATTTAGGCAAGGATTACTAGACAGGTTTCCTTTAATGTCTTAAAAAACAGCACAGCTTTCACGTGCATCCCACGTCCTTACTTCCTAGCACATGGGAATATTTAAAAACTTGTGTGATCTACACAAATGCCTATCTACATCATCAGGCATTTGAATTACTTATGTGAATTTCATTTTGCTGTTTCTGAACATGGAGTTTCAAGATCTGCCTACTATTGCAGTTCCATTATGGCACCTTTTGTGTCACATCCCACAGATTTAGTCATCCAGCCCCTAAAAATACGCATGACATTGCAGAAACTATGCAAGGTGGTTTGAGGTACTTGCAATTGGCTATCCCCTCACAACTGATCTGTGTAGAGCCTTGAACTTGTTTGTTAGGGAGGAAAGCGCCAGGGGGTTCCTCATCAAACCTGGGAATGACTGATGCTCTGATCTCCAGGCTTGGCATAGCAGCAAGAACTGAGTCGTAGGTGTCCCTGCTTCATTGCTGGGTAATGAGCAAGACAGAGACCACAGAGGACAATCTATAACTCAGCTGGACAAATACTGCATTAAGCAAATGTTAAGCTTGATTTATTATTATTGGTGATGGTGTTACTACAACTGTTATTGTTTCAATGCCAGCAACTTCTATAATAGTTGAAGGTAGGTCTTGGAAAAAATGTTAAATGTTTTAGTAGTCCTCCAATGACAAACATACCCATGGGACAAATGAGCAATTCAGTCTTTGCATCTGTTCAGTCTTGGCTTCCCTGGCAAGACTGGCAAGGTAAGTGGCCTGCTGTGGGAAAGTCAAAGCTTTTTCCACAGGCTGCTGAACTGCAAGCATTTATTTCTTAGCTGTTAGAATCAGTAGGTGCTGACACTGAAAGTGGCCTTCTTATCCAAGAAGGGCACCTTTACTAGCTGTTGCTATAGACTGTTTAATACTGACCTGCTCCTGTAAGATCTTTTAAGTAGCCAGATGATCCACTGCAGTAAAGGCATCCTCCACAGAATTTCTTCTTCCAGATTTTGATTTCCAAATCTGTAGATGCCCAACTTGCTGCCAAAGACCAAATCTCTTTCCCATCTTGATCCAAAAAACACCCAGAAGAGCGCTATACACATTGTACAAACTGGCAGGTTATTGATTACATTTGCTATCCAAAATGTCTGGCTTCATTCCCCAGCCCTCATCAGTGCCTTGTTTTTAGTCCAAGTTGCTAACAGATTGCTTATTCATCAGTTGATGCCTCTCCAGCTTGCAGGTTGTGTCTGAGTTCCCTGAAAACTAAAAAACACCTCTTATTTTTGAGCACAACCACCAATTTCTGTTGTCTCTGCTAGGTCAACAGGAAGATGAACAAAGACAGACCCTAATTTTGGCATTTGGAATCACAAGCACTAAAACTTCTTTAGTCAACCCAGTTAGCAAAGTTGAAATAACATGGGACTCTGAAGCACATACAAGCTTTTGTATGTTTGAACAGTGAGGAAGTAGTAGAAAAGTTGCTTTTTTCCTTCATGACTTCCAACAGTATTTCAGTCAGGATTCCTAGTCTTGAAAATCGTTACTTGTTGGTAGTTTACAATAGTGTCCATTGGACTTGTGAAGGAACATCTTCAGCCTGGCTTATTCCCAATTTCTTAGCTTCCCATGAGCCTCAAAGTTTAAATCTAGAAAATAACAAAAATCAGTTTTCTGCCTATTTGTCACCAAGTCAGGTCTTCATGTGGCAAGCCCACAGTCCCGCTGCTGACAGGAGTTCACCAAGACAATGAATATCCATGTACCTCTCACCTCTTCCTGACTGCCACCAAGAGAGACCAGCCTTGCTGTTGGGAGTAAGATTTGTACAAAACCCACCTCATGTCATTCTCCCACACAACAACTGCTTCTTTTTGTGTCTCTTGCTCCCCTGCTCCCAGGAACATGTGTTGTCTTCACATTTGAAGTAAAGCACATTAAAAAGTGACTCAGAGTAGGAATGTGTTTTCTGAATTATTCAACTTCAAAAGATATTTTGGACAAGCCTAACTTATTGATTTAAATGATTATTGATTCATCTTTTTCCTTTTAGTCTACAACTAGGAGCCCAACAGACAAGGAACAGATGCCTAATTACCCGAGGTAAGAGCATGTATACAAATGCACAGATATGTTGTTTGTCATAGAAACAAACACTTGTGGAGGTACTTTCCATTAGAGTGCATTTGTGCAACAGGAGGATGGAAGTGCATCTCAGACAGAGGCTCTGGTTTCACAACATAAACCATCATCATCACACAGTCTGGTTTGAACTAAAGCTTCTTTTTGATCAGCTATTAACCTATTCTTGTTTAGTGCAGGGCAGGTTAGCAAGCAGTGAGGCACTGAGTTCACTTATGGGTGCACCTGAAGAGAGTTCCTGCCAGTTACTGCCACTCAGGCAGGGTATGCACCTCAAAGCTTATCAGAGTCCAGTCCAACATCCTGATTTCACAAGCAGTATCAAACATATTGAATAAAGTTGAAAGCCATAGATAAAATGATGTGTCCAGATTAAACACTAGACCAATGGTCATTTCAGTGCTGGGAAGCTCAGAGGTGATGATACTGTCTCCACAAACAGACTTTTCCAATGATTGTGCTAGTGAGTTTCTTGGGTTTGGAGCATCTAATGAGCTCTGTCATAGCTGGGAGTTTCATTATTACTATCTGCTACCTGTGTGCTTCCATTTATAGCTCATTATATTACTATTAATATAATATATTGTTATAGCATTATTATTTTTGTTATTATGTCATATTAATATTATGAAGTAATATTTGTTCACAGTAGCAAATTGATACAATTTATTCCTGAAGACAACTGTAATTTTAAAGGCTTTGTTAGCTAAGTTGCTTTGATTCAATTTGCCTCTCCAGCTTTTCCAAGCTGGGGGAATGCAGTGTAATGCTGTTGTTATTTTTTTTTAATGGAAAAAGGATTCTCTTCAGTGGGGTCTCTTCTGCCACCCTACTCTCATGTAAAGGAGAGGGAAGTTGCTTCTTGCAAGAGCTGTGTGTCCATGTCTCATTTCTGGAGCCAGCTGCTCACCTACCTGCTCACTGGAGTGCAGTGTCCACACCATAGAACAATAGATACCTCCTCTGCTGCTGCTTATCCTCTGAATCACTTGTTCACATCCCCCCTCTTCAAAAGGTCTCATAAGAACAAAAAAAAGAGTCCTATGATATGTGCTGAAAATGAAAAACTATTGTTCCTTCTTCAGGAGGCAGCTTAACTCCTCCATGGGCATTCCTAACGGAGCTGTTTCCTTGATTGGAGATGAAGTCACCTACACTTAATGAGTAAAAAAGCTTTGGATTTTAAAAGCTCTGAGGCTGGAGAAAACTATTACAAAAAACTGAGTAATATCAGAGATGCTTATAAATTCCAGATTGGTAATGTGAGATGAATCATGCAAGGGGAGAGGGGGAATTACCCCTGGGATCAGAATAGGTGATTTCTGTCACTTTTAGAAAATCATTATGTGGGAGAGAGAAGGTGATTTAGATGTGGGAGAACTTGCAAATACAGTTTATCCAGAACATTCAATAAATTCTGTTTGTGAATTATCCACATCAAACTGCAAGTTTCTCCTTCTCTGCAAAGTATGGCCTCTCCATAGTTTTCTTGCTGTTTTGTGTCTTCAGATTGGTTTAAAGAAACCACTTTTTTTTTAAAGGCTAATTTCAGGAAGATTTCTAAGTGTTTGACTGTTACAAAAAATTGCAGATAAACACTGAAGACCTTTCTATTGCTCATGTTTTGACTCTCCAGACAGTAGAGTTTTCAACTCCAGTGCAAAGTTCTTAGATAACTTAGCTAAGAATCACATTTTTCTTCCACAGGGTTAGGAGGAGGATAAGGGAATTAATATCCAGCTGGGGGACCTGAAGGAATAGAACGGTTTTGATTCTCTCATCCTCATTTCAACAAGTACAGTTTGATCTTATTCTAAACAAACCTGACCAGTCTATTGAGTAACAGGCATTTTTCATCATTACCTGCAGTGTGACTCTTCAGCCAGCTGCACATCATTTTCCTCTGCTTGGCATCCCACTCGTGTTCCAGCTGTGCCCTGACAGCCTCAGGCTCCAGCCCATCCTGCTGCACTTCCAGTGCCTTGGAATCTCTTGCCTGGCCCCGCTCTGGAAGAAGACCAGTATCACTAAAGCAAATTAATAAGACTTCTTGTAAAGTCAGCATCGAGTTTTACACCTTTTCTTTGCTTTTTCTTTTTCCAGGATGACAGCTGACAATTTATATAAAGATGTATTCCGTGCTTTGGTTAATAATTTTTAACGTAATTTCAATTTTTCCATTGTGCTTGGTAAGTTGTTTAAAAGTAGATTTTATGCACAAAAGAGGAAGATTGTAAAAAGCTTATAAAAATTATTAAGTGAAAGTAAATAAAATTTAGCTTTTACTTTTTGTTGAAATGTTTTTATATTAACTCTGTATAAAAATTTGTCTTTCCTAGAAATAATTGTATTTCATCAGTTTAAATAATTGTACTCACTTTAAAGCTAATTTCTTAAGCCCAACTATGTAAATCAGTACTAATTATTTACTAATGCATTAAAGTGATTACAAGAATGTGGTTTACAAGGAAATTGTGTTTTGTTTAGTAAGTTGACTAAGGTAAATTATATCCAGAACAAAACCAAATTACTTTCCACTGCATAACACAGCAACAGTAAAGGAATAAATATAGTTAATGGGTATAATGGTCTGCATTCCCATAGTATTATTCTACAAAATTTAAGTGAGCATGTGATGATACAAGAGTATGCAAGATGGCTTGCCCTATTTCATGACAAAAACAAGGAAAAAAACTCCTTAATATAAATACATTTGCTCCTTAACTACACGTTAAAGTGACAACCAAATTTAGAAGAAGGGAGTGGATTTGAAGTTCAAGCCCTCAAGGCCCCTATTATTTTTCCAATCCCAATAAATTACTGTGGCAAGTGAACTGTTAGGAATAAAAATAAGCCAAAAAACCAATGTTGGGATTTAAAAATAATGCCAGAGTCTTGAAAGCATGTGGATTTAGACTAATTAAAAGTCTATTTTCTATTTTAAATGAGTTGATTAAACATTTTCAGTAAATTATTTGTTCTCTGGGGAAAACCTGCATTTCTGTTAGAAACACTCTGAACAAACACTGCAGATGTATTACCATGAAGTCATACATATTCAGTGACTGCTCTATTAGTGTGGCAACACAGCTTTGTGTACCATACAAAGCTACTTGAACCACAGCAAAAGCCCTGAAATGTGTAATGCATTCCAGAACTGGAAATACAGTCAGTGTCTATGACCTGAGGGCCATGAGACCCTCAGGCTTTATAGGGGAGAAGCTGAGTTGTTTTAAGACTTACCTGGCTACATGCAAATAGGAGTGGGGAGAATTATTAGGAAACCTAAATGAGTATAAGCTGTTATTTTCCCCTTAAGATGTCCTTCTTTCTCCCCTGAAAAATATTTCTATTCTTACAAACCTGGCTAGTCAGCGTATCCCCTGGCAAGCACTCCTGAGGAGGTGACATCTAGATGAAAAAGAGAATACAAAAAAATGAAAAGGTTCTTCATGGAGGTACCTGCTGTCTTTTCTGCCTTTTGTTGCTCATTTGTGTAGCAGAGGAGATGAAGGGGCCTTTCCTGGGAGGGGTCAGTCCTCCCAAACCTCCAGGCAGGATCTGGGTGCTCTCTGTGCTGCCAAGGTAGAGGCTGTGGCCCAGTGGCTCCTGTGCTCCAGTGAGAGGCACTTGAGCAATGCAGAGACTTGTGGTCAATGGTAACAAACTACAAAACTGGAAACCTGTGAAAATAAAGCACAGACAGTTATATCAAGGAAACAGTATGGTTTTTCCTAGGGAAAAACAGAGCATAACAATTCAGCAACACTACCAAACACACAAAGCAGAGGCCTGAAGGTAGCTCCCCTCAAGAAATGAAAGTGCACTCTATGTGCATGCTTGTATTTGCATCCCTAATGTGACACTCCATGGTTTCCAGTCCAGGATAGTTTAGGATTACCCATAACAAAGCAACTCCTGTTCTGTGCCTTTGCTGCTTCATCCAGGCCCTGCTCTAGGTGTCCCAAGCACAGCAGCACCAGCATTACAGGTTTGGGCAGTCCTGATTTACTGAAAAGCAAAGAGAATTTTCAGTTCCTGCAGCTGGGGCAGCTACTTTTGCCCCATCACAGAAGGACAGCTCCACTGCAGAGTGCAGAGCAGTCTCAAAAGGATGCAAGACAGCAACAGGGAAGACATGCAGTGTCACTTTAATGAAGAACTACCTTTGCTAC
Source organism: Drymodes brunneopygia (assembly GCA_013400955.1). Classification (NCBI taxonomy): domain Eukaryota; kingdom Metazoa; phylum Chordata; class Aves; order Passeriformes; family Petroicidae; genus Drymodes; species Drymodes brunneopygia. Next base: position 175,124 of record VZTZ01014101.1, read on the forward strand.
ATCACAGATTTGCTTGGTTTATCACTCTAGTCTCCTCTAACTCTTGATACTATAATGTAGAACACTAAACAACCAAAAGCAAACAAAATACACCCCATCAAAACCCAGCTCAAATGTTGCCAGTCTACAAAATCTTCCTGAAAAATTGTGTGTAATCCATAACAATGCAATTTCTATGGTATTAAATTCCACAAGGCTAAGCAACAAGTTGAAAACAGGGCTTTTGTTCATTTGGGTTTTGTTAACATACACAGAATTCCCACCCACCCCTACTTTGAGGCAGCCAGCCAAGGCCCCAAAGGAGAAATTAAGGGATGGATGCTTTATTTTTCCTTCTCCAAAGGGAATTTCTTCATCTCAGTGCAGTTAATGACATTCAAGCTACAAGTAAAATCATTATACTTCTGCAAAAAAAAAAAAAAAGCATCTGTTCCCCACCCCTCTCATATTCAGTATTCACTGTCTGTTTTCTGCAGCAGAATTTCCACACATTTCCTCAAGGTGTGCACTGAACTTCAGACACTTTTATAAATAGACATTCCAAGGCAAAGGAAGTCCTGAAGTTTTGCTAACCACCGAGCTTCACTAACAGGGAACTTTGGCAAGAGCCTGTTAGGCAGTGCACAAACCATTAAATATATCACAGGAGCCTGAGAGCCTAAGTGAGGCAAGATCCCTGCTGTAGGTGCTCTAAAATTGCTAAAGTATGTTTCATTGCAAGCTAGGGGATTCAGTAGCCAACCCATCAGCAATACCACCACTCCACACTTCCAGCTGGCAATATGTATTCTGTTAAACTTGAAAAATAAGTACTTTTAACACAGTGACATCCAAGAGAAAGAAAACAATGCAGACAGCCACAGTGACTGCAGTTATCAGCAAGTTTGATCTGCCAGGAGCCTCATTACAAGAGAGGTTTCAGTGAGTCAGCAGTGCTCAAAGATTGCCCATTTTGGTGAGGTAACTCACTGTCTGCATGTAGCCTGTCATCCATGAGGGGGTGGCATGGCCTTGCTGGGTGTTCACCCCATGAAAAATTACTCAGAGCATTTCAACTGCAGTGTAACATGCAGCAGACTGAGAATAAATATCAAGTCCTACCTTCCTTTTATTGAAGAAGCTATAATCCGTGCAGGAATGTAAATGGTGCTGAATATGGATTTCAGTCTTCATAGGAAACATCTACTGTGATAAGAGCAGGAGCAAAATGACAAGAGTTGTCCTGACAGTGCTCGAGGGCGTGTGAATAACAAAGAGGAGGCAGAACCATGCAGATTGACTGCACATCCCCTTCATTTACTGTAACCAACTTTCCTCCTGACAAACTTCAGAGTCATAACTCAGTAATGCTGGAGTGAGTCATGCCAGAAATAGGCCCCAAGACAAGCCATCAACAAGCAAGGTGGAGGGACATACTCAGCCACTCTAGACACAGTGGGATGCAGCAGCTGAAATTAAGAACTGCATCAAGAGAGCAGGGAAAAGTTTAATGGAGACAGAAAGTGGCCCCAGGGAAGCAGCAGTCAGTTTATGCCAGACACCTAGTAAAAGAAATCAGAAGACCAATGTACCAACAGCACTGTCAGTTCTCAACAGTAATTTCAAAGGCTTGGATCAGCCTCTTACAGAAAAACAACCAGGAATAAAGTACCCAGGTCTCAGCTCACTTCTGCAGGGACCCTCCACACACACAGAGAGTAGGGGTCCAACAGAGGTGAAGAATCCATTGAGGCTGCCCAACACTGTAAAAAATATACATAAGCTGCAACTGTTTGCAGATGCCAGTGACATACAATACTAAAATGTTCACCAGAAAAAGTTTACTATCTATACAGAGAATGCACCTAGTCTGGTTAAAAAAAATACAAAAAGCATCATTTTTAATCAGTCAGCATTAAGGTTCATCAATTTTAATGCTAAAACACCTCATTATGAACCTGTGGTTTCAGTCCTGGCAGAAGACAAGCCAAAAGATTTCATCCCAGGGCACTAACCTATGAAGCTTGGTTGGGTTACAGCAGCTCTTCAGAAAGTATGTCTGGATCCAGTGCATTTCAAGGCAAGACACACAGGTCTAACAATTACCTGAAGGATTCTTTCCTAGCAAGGATTTGGGTAATTCAGTCACCTTCTCTGGTGCTCGCAATACCTTCCTCTGCTAGATTAAATGCTGTTATCAGAAGTCTTTTCATACAAAGATATTTTTGTAGATTAAAAAAAAACCCCAAACTTAAACAGAGATCGCAAAGCACACTTGTTAAACTTTTCTGTGGTATTTGGGGTTACCATGAGCAGTTCTACCTGCAAGGCATGGGCTGGCACACGCCATTGCTGTTTGTTACACCACGGGAACACCCACATGGCCTCAGCCTGGAGATGAGGATGCCACAGACATATATAAGTTATAGACATCTCAGATTTCAGTCACACTCAGAAGACAAGAGTCAGTGGCCACAAAGTAGCAGTAACTGAACATACAGATTCTGGCAGGTAACTTCATCTCTCTCAGTTTATCATGTCAGTAGGTTTATCTGCCCTTTTCCAACCAAATCTGATATCTGACTAAATCCAGACTAAAACCTATACACCAAATCCTAGACAAGCAAATGCCAGCAGCTGCCAGCCACCAAAAAGCCCACATGGGCTGCCATTCTCCCAAGCCAGAGTTCTGGCTCACAGCACACAAGGAAGTATGGAGAGACACAAAGGAGATGGAGAATAGGAAAGGATTAGGAAAGGGTAAATTGCACCATTGCTGCAAGAGGGAAGCCTTCATTTAAGTTAATAACTCCATCACAGACAATACAGTCAAGAACTTTATTAGTCCTCTATTTTAGGGTGGATTCAGTGAATCTATAACCACAGGAAGCAACAAATGCAGTCCCTGATGCTGTGTCTACTGATCAATTACCTTTGGAGCAAAGCAAGCTTCCTCACTAAAAATAAAAAGAAAAAAAAAATTTTTAAAATATCTCACTTTTCCCAGCCCTAACACACCAAAAACTTTGGGATTGATATTAATACACAAATGGCACATAGGTACTACAGGGCAATCCACAAACTGCAGTGCATATTTTATCTTGCACAATATCCACTGCCTTCCTGCTCAAGAGTTTCAATCTCACTTAATGGATTAGGCCCAACAGTGATAAAACTGCTCTGGTAAGGAAGAGTGACCAAAAAGTGATGAGAACAAAACAAGTGAGAAAATTCTGCTCAGTTCTACAGAGGATCCTTCTCATCTTAATCCATTGAATGAGTTTGAAGTTGACTTTATACCATACCTGACTCAGTTTATTAAGAAGAGGCTAAAATCACACTAGCTTTGTGGGAAAAGACTGAAGTATTTTTATTTCTCACTATCAGACACCTGTGGTAATTTCAGAAACAAGAGAAAGAAACAGGTGGCAGCATTCTTCTGGTCTGATAATTTCATTGCCTTTTAAGCATTGTCACATCATTTCTTATTTTCTCCTACTCACCTAAAATAGAACTTTACAAGAAGTGAGCACACTGTAAAAGGAGTCTCGGGGAAAGATACATTATAACACTTCCCAGGCAGGATGATTTATTTTCTGAATATCTTTTGTTAATATTTCCTGCTACGTGAGATTGAACAATTGCCATCACACAGTATATGTTCCCTCAATTTTTATGGGTTTGTTTGTTTGTTTTGCTCAAGTGTCATTAACCAGATCTTGCATTCTATTTCTGACTGGTGATCTGAACACAGTTCTTATTTCTTTTACCAGTTTTACATATTACATGTCAGATTTGTGTCTAATTATGTGCCTTGCAAGACAAACAAAACTGCACACTGGAGGCATTTCAGAGTAAAACCCCAAACTGTTTGCAAAATTAAGCCGAGATCAGAATACCAACAAAATCAGCTCCAGAGCATGGGTCAGCTTCCCAAAACAGTCTTTGAGAAAGCTACACTTCTGCTGGTGCTTGAAACACAATTACTTCCTACAGGCCAGCACTGTAAAACACAATTTTGCCTTGCAAAATTCATAATTTAGAGTTTTTAAGACACTGCTGAAGAAAAAGCAGAAATTTAACCTGCGCAGCCTCTCTGATCACTCAGCCTCACTGTCCAACAGAAGTCAAAGCACAGTTTTAACAAATTCTGTACTATTATAGCAAGCTCCACTTCTCCAAGCTAATTTAAACAGCCCCTTTATGTTTCAGCAAAATATTGGAAAAAATTGGTGTTCCTGAGGAAGCACATGGCTTGAATTGCAGGTGTAAGAATGTGGGCAAATTCTGTGACACCAACAACAGAGGTGAACAGAAACTGTTTTACCATGGGGAAGAGACTGGTTCAGTTCACTTACACAGTTATTAACTCTAAGGTTACAGAGTCACCCCCAATGAAGAGCACCAGGTACCTGTTTTAACAGGCAGCTGACAGAAGGCATTTGAGATATGGCACCATTTTGCACAGAATATCAAATTAACATAAACCAAAATCAAAGCGAATGAGATTAGATAGGGCTGGAACAAGTGATGCACCACAGGGAAGCGTGTAAGCCCCCTAGTTCAAAGGAAGCCACACAACAATAATGTTTGTTTCTCTCCTGCTCAACTTTGCTCGAGCACTTGCTGCATCTGCAGGAGCAGCTGAGCCTAGCACGCCCTCCTCCCTCGATTCCCTCCCATCTCAGCTTGCTGTGTGCCTTGAGGAAGAAAAGCTGATAGATACCCACCCACACGCTTCTTACATCTCCCTCCTGCTTGGTTTCCTTCCCAGAAGGCCAAAAAGTGCTTTTTCCCTGTGGCATGCCAACCAATTCTTCTGCAGCCACACAGATATTTCCTTTTTTGTTCTTCCTTAAACTTCTGCAAGCCAGCTACAGCCAAACCACAACACAGCCCAGAGAGAAACCAGCTCAATGGTGGGAAACACTCTTCTTTTTTCTCCCCATGATTAAGTCACAGATAGCATCAAACTGAACAGACTAATGAAACAACTGCGTGTCTGTTTTGCTTCACTGACCTAATCTATTTGCCAAACACTTTGGGTTTTAGGATATCAGAAAATCCCATAGTCAGTTGCTTGCTCAGTCTCACACAGCCAAGCTCTCCTTATCTAGCAGCTTTCCATGGAGCATTAAGCTAAGCAAGACTCCCTGCACTCACCACAGAAGCTGCAGTTTATTTATTCAGGAAATTTAAGTACATTTTTAAGAACACTGGCAACCAGGGCATTTTTCCCATTCCTAAAGGGAGCATAGAAGCAAAAATACAGCCAAGACAAAACCACATTGGATTCCAACAGCTGGGGGAGTAAAGACCCCTCCATCCTCTTCTTGCTTGTGTACCTGATTGTAAAGAACATATTAAAATGGTGGGTGAGCTGATTCCAAGCCTTCTCTTGCCACCCACAGCTTTTGTTGCATTTGCCTCTGTTCAATCATTCATTCATGCTCCCTCAGCCTCTCGCCTACATCAGCTCCTTGCTGACAGCCCAGCTGCACACACACATTCCCGATCCCAGGAATGGCTTCTGTGCTCCAGTGCTGACACCACAAGAGCAGCAGTGAGGAGAGGAGGCTCTGAAGGGCCTCAAGATGGACCGTCCCAGGTTTGCAGCACACACACAAGTGATGTGCCAGTGTTCAAGCTCACCCTTGCAAAGCCACTGAAGCAGCTCCCAGAGAACTATTTGCAAGATCCAGTTGTTGCTGATTTTAGATCCAGAGACAGAACTGGTAACCATCAAACATGAAAAGTGGTGTTTGCAAAGGAACTGAAGGGAGCCAAAATGGAAGAGCCTGAACTTGAAGAGCTCAGCCTTAATAGCCATGGAAAAGGCATCTCCCTGTTATAGTCCCTGGGTTGTAGGTAGCCCTGCTCATCCAGCAGACCCATTGTACAGCAATATTGTGAAAATCCACTCCGTCCTTTCCAGAGACAAAGGCAGCTGCCAGGATCTGTGTGCTCAGCTGCAGCCAACACTGCCTGTGGCCTCACCAGCATCTCACAGAGCACAAGCCTTCCACTGCTGAGCCCAGAGAGCCACACTGAACAGCTCCTCCTGGGGCAGAGTGATGCTGACAGTGTCTCCACTGCAGCTCTCCAGATTTTATTCAACAGCCCAAATCCATGAGCAAATACAGGCAGAGGGGGAATCACAGAAGGCTTGGGGTTGCAAGGGATCTCTGGAGGTCATCTAGCTCTACCCCATTACTACACACCTACAGCAGGTTGCACAGGATCCCTTCAAGGTAGGTTTTGAATATCTCCAGAGAAGTGGACTCCACAAGCTCCACAAGGCAGCCTGTTCCAGTGCTCTGTCAGCAAAGTTTTTCCTCATGTTCAGATGGAGCTTCCAGTGTTGTCACTGGGCACTACTGAAAACATTCTTGCTCCATCCTCTTGACACCCACCCTTGAGATACTTGTATGCATTGGTAAGATCCCCTTGTTCTCTTCTCCAGGCTGAACAAGCCCAGCTCCCTCAGCCTTTCCTCATAAGAGATGCTCCAGTCATGTGATGCTTCAAATTCTAATCAGTTGTGTGATCCTCACATCCTAACAAAGAGTCACTACTGGAGAAGTTCAATACAACAAAAATTTAGGAGAGAAAGCATTCATCTTCTACAGACACCATTAGAACTGTGACACCCCAGCACATTTGGGCCCACTCTTTTCTGCCTCATGTTTTTTTAGCAGCATTTTTACCCTTTTCCCTCAGGCATAAAGGCAAGCTTCAAGGCAGTACAGTGTGCCTCACACAGAAAAGAATCCAGCCCACCCAGCACTGAGCTACCAGAGCAGTCCTGCAAGGAGTAGTTCAAGTTCTCAGAGACCCTCCTGCTGAACCTGAGCATCACCAGCACAACATGATGTATGCAATAGCAAAGGAAAGAGATGATGGGGCACAGACAAGGAGAATAATAGCAGGAGTAGCATAATTCTCTTACTTTATCTTCATTATTTGACAGTTCACCAGCTCTTCAGGATGAAACCCACAATCTTATCAGCGGATGTGCTCAGCTGATTGCAGTGACACACACTACATTAAATTCTCCAGCCACCAGAGTGTAATAGCCTCCATTGCTGAGACAGATTGAAAGTGCCATTTTAAATCTCTTTGATTTTCTCAGTAGATATGGGTTTCTGATGAATCATTATGCCTCAGTGTAGCAGAGGGGATGGGTTACAGCCCAGCTAGATAACCAGCAGTGAACACAAAATATTGTATAGCAACATGATATGTAAAGAATGGAAGAATAATGATCAAATGAAGGCTTTCAACCCTGAATGAATGAAACCAAGTTTCTAAATTACACAGAGCATTAAATAAGTAGGCCAGTTTCAAATGTGGTGACTACCTGCTAGGACTATATTGCAACATTTACTCTCACTTTCAAAGAAATGAGGAGGGAAGAGAATAAGCCCCAGCTGAGATTTGGGCAGCAGGGTGTGTTACCTGAGCACAGCAGCTACTGCACATAGCTTAGATCTGTCCTGGGATTGCAAGATGCCACCTGGAATATTTTCAGGAGGGCCGCAGCCACACTGGCTGCCACTCCACTGCCACAGGTTTGAACACCTTGGAAGATTTTGTCCCTGGGAGTAGTGCTCTCACAAGGACTGAGAATGCTCAGCTCAGAGACTCCCCCAGATCCAAGCACTGCACTTGAAGCCCAGAGGACACGTCTGCCCTCTAACTTGGGTGCTTTGGCATCACAGCAGCAATTTTGGCCCTCTAAGGCATTGAACTCTGGCTGTACTGCAGGAAGGAATAAACACCCACTTGTAAGGAATTAGGGATGCAACACCTACAAGCTCAGTTCTGAGAAGCTGACCATCATCAAGCCTGTGGTCATTTGGAAATCCAGCCCTCTCAGGTCTCTTCAGTAATCAGTTATTTTAAACTTCTAAAGGGCATAAAAATGCTCAAATAGGAAGCCTGTACCTGCAAGGCTAAGACTTAACAGCATTACAGCATATACCAAATGTCTTGCCAAGGACAGAGAATACCAGAAAGCTTGAACCAAAAATTAAAAGCTTCGTTTTATGATTATTCTACCTTTTATTGTTTACTAGTTGCTGAAATGTGTGACACCTTTTCAGCTCAATAGCTGGCTGTGTTGCTAGGATCACAGAATAAGCTGAGTTGGAAGGGACCCACAAGGATCATCAAGTCCAGCTCCTGGCCCTGCACAGCACCATCCCCAAGAGTCACACCATGTGCCTGAGAGATTTTGTCCAAGTGCTTCTTGAATTCTGTCAGGCTGGTGCTGTGACCACTTCCCTGGGGAGCCCAGTGCCCAACCACCCTCTGGGTGAAGAATCTTTTCCTGATATCCAGCCTAGAGCTCCCCTGACACAATTCTCTTGTCTCCTGTCACTGAGCACCAGAGAGAACAGATCAGTGTCTGTCTCTCCATTTCCCCTCACGAGGTTGTTGAAGACCACAAGGTCATCTCCCCCAGTCTACTCCAGGCTGAAGAGACCAAGTGACCTCAGCCACTCTTCATATGGCTTCCCCTTCAGACCCTTCACCCTCTTTGTGGCCCTTCTTTGGAGGCTCCCTAATAGTTTAGTTTCTTTTTTATATTGAGACACCTAAAACTGCACCCAGTATTTGAACTGAGGCCACCCCAGTGCAGAGTAGAGTGGGACAATCCCATCTCTCACCCAGCTGGCGATGCTTGATCCCCCAGGACACAGGAGGCCCTCCTGGCTGGCTGGGTGAATTCATATTACCCACATCCACTGCAAGCCTCCTGGAGCTTAATTTTTCACCATGAAACCATCTAGCAAATATAAGGTATTTCTGAGAAGCAGCAGGGGAAGTTAGCAATGGGGAGAGCACTCTTCAGATGGTTTAAGATATTTAAATGAATGAGGCTTAAAAGCCATTCATTTTGAAACCACCCTTGCCAGTGATAAACGTGTTGTAACAACTCAGCCTGGTGTTAATCTCTATGGGCAGACAAAGAAATATTAACCCAGACTGTTTGTTCATAATTTTTAAACTGAAATTTCATAAGATATTTTGGGATACAGTAACCCCTAGAGGACTCCTGTAAATTAATTTTTTTTCAAATATCCACAACCTAAGGAGAGAGGGCTTTAAATTAGTACCTTGCATCAGATGAAACAGCTTCTCATTGTGCTCACTGCAAACTGTGAATTAACAGAGAAACATCAGCAGCTGTGCTAGCAAATTATTTGATAACAAATCATATTGACAGAAACATGCTTTGCTTACACTCACACAATTGCATTGTAGTAAAACCAGCAGAGCCTTGCCTTATCAGAGGAGCCTGTGCCTTTGAAGGCCATGGTAATGAATGTGTCAGGATAATTCAGGCACATGAAAGGTTCAGGCAGGAGCTTGGGAGGAGAGGAGGGAGGAGGGAGTTGGAAAGTTTGGGGGTTTTAAAGCACTAACATAGGAGGAAATGGAGTGCTCCAGCAGTGGGAGCAAACAATGGATGACACAAGAAGTTCTCCCAGTCTTAAGGGCAGTAAACTAAAGCCCCAAAATTACTTAAATTATAAAGAAATGGAGAAGGCTTAGCTCAGCAGATATAATTGCACTTGTCCGTCCCAACACTAGATGTGCAAGCATAATTTATGATTAACATTTCAGCTGATACATTCTTTGTTAGTCTCAGTTTCCATCCAAATAATATATCTGCTCAACATTCTTTTGTCATTTTGGCAAACTGGTTTGGATCAATGGCATTCTTGCTAACAGCCCACTTCTTAGTTGGCATTGCAGCACAGCTTCAGCTCCTTGTCAGGCTTGGGGTGGAGAGCCCCTTCAGCTGTACTCTTGTACAAAGTGCTTGCAATGCCTGCCTCAAATGCAAAATGAGGAGTCACCTGCCTGTCCAGGTCCCACCTGCAGAGAGAGTGGCCAACACACATTAAACTCATCACCCCACAAACATAGGCAGAGCTAACTGGGCTGTGTGGGGCAGCCTGGGAGTGCTGAGCCCAGAGACCCAACGAGCTCAGCTAACTTCTGACCAGCACTGAGCTGTGATGTGTTGATAAATCAGGTCACACAGCAAGCCTGGAAGAAAGATGCTGACAAGCTCCAGGACTGATGTCACAAGGCAACAAAATGCCAGGCTGAGCTCCTGTTCTAAAATCAGGTGCATTTGTGTTTCCAGTTTGATTAACTATACATTCTCCAGAAACTTTGATGAGTAACTTGGAAGAAATACCTGACAAACACTTTAAGTAGAGCAATGCTGTATCTGCAATTCTTGCTAAAGCATCAACAAAATCCTTACAGTGAAGTAAGAAAATGATGGAGGATAAAGCTGAAAACATATTGTTATTTATTAAAAAAAATAATTAGTTGTTTCCTCTTTGGACAACATGGTTGAAACCACCTCCACATACAAAGTCTTCAAAATCTGTTGTTCTTTTCCATGTCTTTCCTGTGCAAATGACTTGCACAGTGGGCAATTGTGAAAGACTGGGAATTGTTTGCTACTCTTAAAATCAGAAAGTCAAGTAAGAAATAATAACACCAGAATATATCTGAAGATACAGAAAGTATTAACTTGACATGCCTATCACCTATAACTTCAAAATACAAAAGAGTGAACCCAAAAGGCAAGTTTGATGGAAAGTAAATATGTATAAATTAGTCATGGCAAGAGCTGCTAAAAATAAAGCTGATGCCAGGAATTCATCAATTTGAAAGCATATTTCACATGCATACATAGTAGGAATTACACATTCATAAACACATCTCAGGACATGCTCAGCCACTGGACTTGGGGAAAAAAATCATCTCTGATGAATGTTTATACCTATTTGCATCACAGTTCTTATATTCCTGTCTATTCTTTAGAGCAACCATGGGATCAGCCTATGGTTATTCACCCCACCTCTCAGAATGCTAATCCCAGCTATCAGTAGGAAAAAGCCACTTATCTCAGTAACAGGGGCTGCTGTACTCTGCTCTCATTCTAGTCTGGAACCAGATGGATACAAGAAAACAACTATATGGAAGGAATTCCAAATCGTGTTTAAATTCAACCACAGGATTATTTATGATGTACATCATGTTTCAGCCCAATTTCCTAAAGACAGGGGAAACAGCATTTGTAGATTAAAGTAAAATTAGAAAGAAAGGAAGAACAAAAGAAGAAAGGAACAAATGAACACCACAAGCCCTGGTACCAAATGCAAACATTCAGATGCTGTTTTGAAATCCATTCAGTAACAGGTGGCTTTGTTACCAGGTATCAGTACAGGGAGAGGCATCTTGAAAACAGCACAAGCTCAAGCTCTCCTCCTGCCCCTGCTGAACTAGCAAAAGGAAACCAGCACTGCTGTGGCAGTGATTCACAGAGGGCTCCAGGATGCCCTGCTTCACCCTTTGGAAAGAATGGATCAGCTACTCCTCTCTCAACAATAATCAAAGCAACTTGAAAGAAGCCAAAGAAAAGGCTTAGCTGATCAGCACAAGCAGATCCCATTCAAAGTAAGTGGAGATTTGCAAGGCTACCTGCCCGTCACACTGGATACTTTATTGGTCAGAATATGCCTACGCTGGAATTTCTTTGCCATTTAATTTTATGGGTCATGCCCCAGAAGAAAACTGAATCGGAAAATTATTGCAGGGAATTAATTAATTTCAAGTTACAAGGAGTACTTGTTAAGCATTAAGGCTTTTGTTTCTTCTCACTTTATGCATTTGTTGAGCAATGCACTCACACACAGTCCCCCCTACCTGTTCTGCAGCATTCTAAGACCTCATGAGGCTGAACTCATGCCACATCTCCCTTAGAGCTACACAAGTTTGGAAAGGGAGCATTTACTGTAGGGTAAAAAAAAAAACAACTTATTTGTAGTTGACAGATTTCTTTTTGTTTTGACATGCTCCGTCCAGATCCCTCTTGCTTCCACTAAAACAAAAGGAAACATTGCATTGTTTTCACCTCAAGAATAAAAGACAGCTCCAAATATCTGTTCTTTATTAAAAAAACCCTGTAATTTTCCTCCCCTTCAACTGCTATTAGAGCTTTACAAAGATTTGGGGTATTTAATGATCATGCTTGAAGATACATACACAAGGAGTTGACTGATCTTCTAAAGAATCCATTACACATAGGATAGAACCAGGTTTGTGTAATTTATGGCCACAGGGAAGCATTGAAGAAATTCACTGTTTTACTCTACATCTCCAAATCATGCCTGCTCTGCCACCAGCAAAATCCTCAGTAGGAAGTTAGGACACATCAGTAAATCTTATCCTCTTTAATAATAAGAGAGTCTGGCTGCTTGTGTACAAAAAATGCTACACTTGTATGTAATGCTTGTAAATGCTTGTGTAAAAGTGCTTTCAGTAAGAGCTGATGTGATCCATACCCATTTTAGCAACCTTTGACAATAGGGTTTTTTTAAATTATGCAATATGAATACAAAAGTGCAGCTCTACTCATACAATTTTTTTAATGTAAAAATATTTAACTGTCCCATCCCCAAATTCTTCATTTTTTGTTTCTTTCATTGAGCTTTCCCAACTAGACTAGTCCTGGCATACCTGCAAGCTCTGCTTTTTCACTTCAAACCTGATGTTACATTTATTATTCTTATGTTACAGCAACACAATATTGCAAACGTGCTTTCCTTTTAAAAGAGTCTGTCAAAGCACCAGCCAGTGCACACATAGAAGTGCCTAACTGGAGCCTTAATACTAATTGTCCCCATCTTACACTTTGAATATTTGTTTGTAGTTGTGCAGACTGGCATAAAAACGTGGCTGTTTAATTTTACTGTTGTACATGAACAGGAAGGTATTGCTCTCTTATTTTTTTAAAGAAAGATGACAAGTTGGAGGCATCTGCCTAATTACAATGGTAATTATCTATTTCAGCACAGGGACAAGATCGTAAGGACATGGTCCCACCTGATTTTATCTGGTTTAGAGGGTGCTTTTTTACCTAAGCAAGTGATACAAGTCTCAGCATCATCCTGCAAGTGACATAAGTACTATCGAGCACAAAACCAGTCATTTATTCCATGCAAGGGTTACTGCTGCGATCAGACTCCACTAAACAGAGCTCTACTTCCAGATCCTGATTGTCAGTGCCCAAAGCAGTTTACAAGGGAGAAGGGAAGTGTTATCTCTGTATTCACAGAGCTGCCTTCAGGGAAAGGTAACATGAGAACACTGCATTTATTTACATTAACCAGGACACGGACTATGTCTGCAAATGTAGATGCAAACTCCCACAAAACACTACAAGTTTCATTGGTTAGAGGCTTAAGTCCATTTTCAATACGTATTTAATTTTGCTACTGGTTGTCTTATTTTCTTTCACCTCACAGTAAGAAATAAGATCACAGCAGGTTTAAAATCAAGCCCAGCTCATGTCCCATTAGGAGAAATGTCAAACTGTTGGAAGTCAAACTTCCATGTTGGAAGAATAACTGATAGCCAATTTTATTCAAAATGAAAATCCCTGCCTGAAAAACAGAAAAATGCCTGCACTGTATGAATATGCCTCACTTGTTCAAGATTACAGCCTGCAGACCAGAGTGCAAGCTCTTTCTCTTTTAGATTCACAGCCCCTCAGCCAAAGCCATGGCACTTGCTCTGTGCCAGTTCTTACCCAGCAGCAGCTGAGGAACAAGAGATCTTTCATTTGCCAAGCAGTAAAACCCACACAGAATAATTACTGAGCAACAGCCAACGTGCTGTAAATCAAAAGTTGTTGCAGAGCCACCCTCTCAGAGGCAGAAAATTTTCAGACATCTGGACCTGTCTGAATTTGGAGGAGACCACATGATGGTAAGAGCACAAGTCTCAGAAAATGTGCTTTCTCCCTGCTTGCTAGGCACCCTGGGTGAATAGGAAGTTGGAATTAATGATCTTAAATCATAATAAATCCCACTGCTCTTAGTAGCTCCCAGGCATTTAAGAATAACATTGAGTTCTCGAGCAAATAAATTTTCCCTTCTCCCTTTATAGTTTCCCAAACCTGTCTGCACCAGTGATAACAGAAGCCACTGGAAAGGAGTAGGAAACAGCTGGGAGAAATAATAGTAGGCACAGTGGGAAGGGGATGCCACAGGACAAGGCAGTTCCCAGGCAAGTCCTCTTTTCCAGGATCTTCACTTCCATGTGAGCTTATTGCACTAAGGCCACTGGAAACAGAAGTATCCCACTGGACTGCAGACCCTGTTACCCACACAACTCTGCTGCAAGACTGTCAAGGAATAAGCCTTATTCTACAATCTACTCCAAGCAACATGAGCCACAGCATTTAGCATCCTTTCAAAAAGTGTGGTCATCCAGTAGAAGACAGTGCTTTGAAAAAGTAACTAAACTCACCTGGATGGCCCCAGTACTGTGAGAAAACAGCCAATTCCCCAGTGGCATGTCACTTGGGATAGGTTTGCGATAGGTTCAGCAGATTTGCTCATTGCTGTCCACATCCATCCCAGGGAAGAGCGTGGGCCTGTCTGGGGTGGCACTCCTCCCCAACCCTCCCCACACAGCCAAGTACAAGGTATGGGATGCAGCAGGTTACACCTGGCTTTTAACAAGGACTTGTTAAGACAGAGTCCCCATGCCAAACTTTCCTATTAAGAAAGATGCTCTACTTGATAAATTATTAGGGTTTCTAATTTCTAATAAATTATTATTAGAAATTGGAGAGATGGATTGAGAGGTACTTCATAGTTACAATTTAAAGAGATCCTGTTATCACAGAGTCTGAGTCATGCCAGGCAGGCATAGCAAGGTGGCCACTGAATCCATCCCTGTGGTGGTCAAAATGTCTAAATGCCTCTGATATGAACCACAGAGGCCACTGCTGCCATAAAGAGCTGTAATAGTTTGTTCAACAGCCTTTATGTAAAACTATAAAAGATGGAAGACTATTTCCTGCCAGAAGTAGTCCACCACCTCTTCCACAACCTATTAGACTGATCTGTACCACAGAACTTCTCCACCTCAATTACTTGAAAGGAAGTAAACCCAGAACTGATATTAAACTAAAGTCTTCAACAACTCCATTATATTTTTACAGGGAGTGGCTTCACTTTGGTGTTTAAAAACTACCTGTGATTTGTTGGAGTTGCTCTTTCTGTAAAGAAGCCCCTTGCAACTCTGAACTCCTCCCCTTGGTGGGCAAATCCATCCTCAAGGAAGCTCACCCCTGATCCTGTCACTATGGTTTGAGCCTGTTCTATNTTGAAAATGCCACTGTTTCCAGATAAACCAGTATGATTTTTCAGAGACAAATTAACCTTCAGTCTAATGAAACTGAATTCACCACACTGCTGTTCAGTGAGCCAAATTATTCCAAAAATTCATCTGCCTGTAACAAGCACTGACTAATGCCCTCTCAGTACAAAACACAAGTTAACTTGCAGCAGCTGTTACTTTAAAAATCTCTTCTAATTGTGGCCAACTCAAGAGCATTCAGATGAATGCACAGCATGTGTAGGCTCAGAGTGCTGATATGCTCAGCCCTTTCTACAGTTTCAGCTTGGAATCACACGTGGCACACGTTCACCCTGGAGTTTTTATCCATTCAAATCATAAAGAGCATTTCTCCTTGCACTTATATTGGCCACATTTCTACAAGCATATGAAAAAAGTTTATAGAACACTCCAGATTTAAATAAAATAAATCAAAATGGTTTGGGGTCACTTAATCAGGATATACAACTATTTGCACAGTTAGTATTGCTTTTAAGAGCAATTGTTCCATATTTCTCTTAAGAGTAATAAATTACAAGGTTCTTTCCTTGCCTTTGCAAACCAATTTCTTATTTTATCTCTTGACTTTTATTCTCTCTCCCACATGTTCCTCCCTTAATCACAACTTCAAACATTAGAGGAAAAAAACTGTCACAATGAATCAGATGGTTAGTCCATGAGGTGTGATATTCTATTTAATACTGATGTCAGACTGGCAGATCACTTGGAAACAGCACTGCACTGCAAGTCAGCTGAAGAGAAATTCTCATAAGCTTTTTCAATAGTCAGTTCCTGTAGTTGATTCCATAGTGGATTTAACCAAAGCAAACCACAGGAGAGCCAGAGAGACAGCCTGCAGCAGCTGCAACACTGGGGTTTCAAACAGGTGTCATTTCCTATAGAAAAGGCACAGCAATTGGGTCTGCAGAACACGTCTGTACACAAAATTCAGCTTCCTACCAAGGAAGGTACTTCCCCCATAGCATACCATTCTGTATGCTCAGGAAGAAACTAGAAAATAATTAAATGTATGCATTTGTCCCAGCAGAAAGTGTTAATCCTTTGAGAATTACATTTACACTATCTTTTCAGCTATCTGCTTTTCAAGCAACAACGTCTCCTAGCATTTCAGGGCAGTGAGAAGTTAAGCAACAGCATTAAGTTAACCTGAAGGTCAGCAAGTTCTGCCTGAACTCACAAGTAGTGGCAGGTTTTATTTAATCCTAGGCTGAAAAAGCTTCCCAATTTCAAGTTTGGAAGCTTGGAGTTTGAGTAACTCTGGCCAGAAACTTCAGCTTAAATCTATTTCAGTGTTACCCAGTTTCAGTAGCTTCCCCAAAAGATTCACAGAGCTAGAGTTTTCAGATTGGTCCCAGGTGTGTGTCATGAAGGGGTAAGGGCAGTGTAGAACTACAACCTGTGTAATTGGCTCTACAGTAACTCTCCCTTCAGGTTCTGACTTCGTGCAAACTGAGTATTCCATATGTTTTTTGAAAGCTAAGTGCTCATGTGAGAAACCTGAGCTGAATAAGACATAGGAGAACACAGACTGAGATAGGAATTCCCACAGAGATGCAGTTAAGACAAATACTGAGTCTCACAGTTCATAATTTGGCAACCTCTTCTAAATATCCTGTTGGATATTAAGTGTGATCTCTCAAGATAAATTAGGCCTTAGTGCAGCATCAGGGAAAGCACCTGCAATCAGCAAGATGCTTCCACTCACCTTCACGAGAGCAAAATGAATTTTGAATAAGCCTTGTTGTTTATCATACTGATACACACTGTTTGCTTATTTAAATGACTGCTCTCTCCTTCCTGCCTCGGTAGGTACTCAGCAATTGCTGTGCTCCTTTAATACAGCTGGAATATTTAAAGCATGATTCAGAAGGTAATACTGCACATAGTGCTTTGTTAGGTATTTTATGATAGATTACACTCATTAAACCTGTGGTTACTGTTTGTATTTATTGTGTTCCAAGGAAGGATTACAAAACCAGTCCTACAGACCTGCTAGAAGGCTTAATTGTACATTTGCTGTATTTGCACCAGAAATTAAGAAGCAGAAAGTTACATTCTTTAGGCAAAATTAAAGTTTGCCCACAGACACATAATTTTTTCTTCTAGTTTCTGGATTTCTCCATACTTTATTGCAGAGTCCTGACATATAAAAGGCTCTATTTCTATACTCTACATGATGCTTCAGGGATTAGAAAGGGAGAAATAAATGCTGTTGCACAAAAGCTTAAAATTATTCACAGCATTAATAGTCACTGGTAGTCGTACCTTTACTTATTTGAGCTTTTTTCATTTATTGATAGACTTGAGATGAAAGTCCAGTTGGGGATTTCTGCTAAGTTTTCAAAGTATTGCATGGAATTATTTGGCCCCAATGAAACAAAAAAGTAAAACTGCTTGTTATCATATGAAAAACTTAAAGGTCATGCCAGGATGGCAGGTGGAAAAAAGGATGAGAGCAGAAATACATTATAAAAAAACCTCACCAAACCCAACCTTTTCTCCAGTAGCTAACAATGTGTCTTTCACATGTCACTAAGATTCAGACATCATCACATTTCATCCTTTTGAAGGTTGGTGCTATTTATTCAGCACTTCAAAAGGATTTGACTTCATTTCAGCCTCCAACTGCGATCTCTCATATAATTGGAAGAAAACCACTTCAGATTTGCAACAGATTTTAAGTTTTTCTCCCTAGCACAGAGATCTCTCTGTGTCCTATGACAAGCATGGAAATGACCACACTAGACAGACAGGGACCTGTAAGACTCCACTGAAGGGAGATCTTCAGCAAAAACCCTTGTAACACCATCATTTTCCCCTCATCAACTAATACAGCCCTAAAGCCAGGCCCCAAGGAAACGACACAGATGTTTCCAGGGAACATACATGAGCAACACCAAACCCAAACCTTCACAACAAACTGTGCAGCATGTATGCACTGAACATCTGCAGTCTACCAAATGCAAAAGTATTCTCCCTGACATATATACCCACTGTTCTAAATGCTGGCAAATTCCCTGTCAAAACGCTGTCAGCTGGTGCAAATTATGACAATAAATCCATTCCCAGTTATTTCCAAAGGGTATTTTTCAACAGGGTATTAACAGGAACTCATCACACATGTGAAGATAATGAATGTCTTTTTCTCTGTGAGACTTCCTTTTGGAGGGAAGGAGATGGTAACAAGAGGTGGAATCTGACAAGGGAAAAATGAAAGCTGCCTTCATGTTACAGCCGTATGGAGACAGCAGCCCAACAAGAGGGATAAAGAGCACTGGTCTCTCACCAAATCCCTCTGCCTCAGTTTATGAAACACACACTAATGACCAAGAATTGAGGTGAAGCAATTGAGAGTGTTACGCTTCTCCAATACAAGCAGTACTTGTAGGAGGGATCCTGCATAAAACCTCAGAGCTCCTTTGAGCCCAAGGTGGATTTAAGCCAGGAGAGGAGCTCTCTCTCCCCTCAGCCCATAATTATGCACAGTTTTATAATCAACATTACTTTTCTGTAAGAAAAACCACCTCATATGGAAATCCAAAGTGCGCAAACACTACTGATGTGAACCAGGTATTTCAGTGGCAATGCTCCCATGAAATCATCAGCTGAGTTGCCAGCAGCACTAAAGGCAATGAAAACACTACAGCTATTACAAAAGCAGCAACTGATCTGTAACACAGACAAGCATTATTCTTTGTTCGCAACAAAGATGAGAAAATTGCAAAGAAAATGGAGTTTGAGGCTAGGAAACGAGTTTCTCCAGCTGCTATATCAGTCAGCAAGATCAGAAAGGCTTCACTCACAGTTGATAATAGCTCTTTTCCTCTTGACATTCCTTGGAAACCACAACTAAATGGCCAGCTGTGGGAGGAAAAATAAATTCCCTATATTGTTCGCTATTTCCTATATTATTGAGCTAGAGAGTGTTTCATGAGCAAGGAATTTTTGCCTGTATAGAATCCATCCAAGTTTTTCAAGACCATACTGAAAGTTATATTTCTAAGTTTGCCATCATAAGCAAGATTTACATTTCCTTTCTTTCCTTCATGTTACTGGGTTAAAGGGAATACTAAGACAGGACCTGCCTTAAAAAACACCGCTTGATTTTTGTGAAGAAAGTGTGTGTGATCCTGTCCAGCAGCAGCTTTGGGAAAGACACCTCGAATAGAAGAAATCTCTGAGGTGCTCCAGTAGTTTCTCTTCCCATGCTGCAAATAAGAACTTTGAGAGCTTCAGCTGGCACGAAGAACTCACAGCACTTGCAGTACTGTTTCCTGACACAAATATTCCCATGGTGGATGAAGTTTTTTTTTCATCTTAATTTCAGGCAAAAAGAATGTAATTCAAATTTAAGTGTAAACGGGGTAAGAATGACACTGTTGACTTAACCAAAACGTTCTGCACCAACACTGAGATCAAACAGTTCCCACAAAGGGAACAGACTAATAAATAGCCCAAACCCCTCCATTTGTTTTACCAAAGGGGCAAGTGACATTAGAAGCTCAAGGATATCCGAATGTAAAGTTACAGCACATATGTCTTCAACAAGAGACTTGCCATTCCAATTTCCTTTGCTCCTATTTATTTTGCAAATGTTCAGTACAGCTCTGGAAGATTTTTTTTTTTAATAGGAAAAAGAAAGGGAGGTTGCAGTATTTATTTTTTCAGGCTTAAGTACAACATTTATGTAGTAGCACTGAGCTTGAACATATCCTCAGCCCCTTCTGTAGCAAAGCACAGTTGCACCCTGTTGCTAAGGCAGGACAGAGGAGTTGTCATTTCTTACCCAGAAAACAGCCTAAGCAACCATCAGCAAACTGGCAGTCAAATCCAGCTCTGCTTTAAGCTTCCAGACTCCAAACTCTTTCTCCAGCTTGCTGTCCCCAAAATCACCTGCTGTAGGCTTTGAACAACTTTGAGCTCTCAGCTGGGAGCAGTATGGTCTAATGTCATCTCCTCTATTTCAGTCCAGACTGCCTGTTCAGGTCCTGTATCACAAATATCCCAGTGCACTCATTTTTGCTGGGATCTGAGCTTTCTGGTTTATTCCATAGCTCACCCGTTCCTGCCCATCCACAGCTGTGTGACTCAGCAATCATTTCCCTCACACCTGCAATCCCTCTCTAGCATTCAGTACCTTGGTTCAGCACTTAGAAGCTGCTCTGACCTGCAGCCCACACAGGAGGTTGTGTTGCCAAGGGCCTGGATAGCCCTGTTATCCCAACCTGCAGACACCAACAACCACTCTTGGAGTGGCTTCCAGCTTTCTTCAACTAGAAAGAGCACGAGCAAGGTCTCATCTACTCTGTGAAAAGGAAGTGTTCAAGGAAGCAAACAAAGTGCCATAAAGGATATACCCTATATAATCTTAAAAGTCATCTAGGCAATATATTGATCACAGCCTCCAAGTTAAGTCTGTGTGTTCTTGGTGAAAGGCGATTTTTACTCAGCTGGATTCAGCTGTGAAATATATGGTCTTGCTAAAGAGGAATTTACCTTAGCTCATTCACCCTGACCATGATATGAACCAAATCATCAATCTGGACTTTCATCTAGATAGACAGGACATCCTTCCAATTTTGCAAGGCCAATTAGGAAGGACTCCTGCATTTGGTTATTCAGGTTAAGAGAGGTTCTATGTTCTTTATCTCTTCTTTGAAAGAACAAAAAGAGTTCAAAAATTCAGCCTACACTAAGCAGTTTACTTTCGTGACTAGAAAGATGCCACCTTGTCATCTTGGATCTTAGTCTCTGGAATAGAGAAGACCCTTTAGTTAGCTTGCCAGATAAATTAATGTTAATAGCAGCAGTCAGCCATGCTAAATCCTTCTCCTGAGGGAAAGACCCAGGATCTGGCTGCAACTACTCACCAAAGTAACAAACATTGAGTTCTGACTTTCAGAACTGTGCTGTGTCTGTGGAGGGGAATTTCCTGTCTGAGGGAGAGCCGTAAGATGTCAGGTTTATGATTTTCAACAGACAGGGTTTTGCTACCAACTAGCAGAAACACAGAAGGGCAGAACTATGAAAGTACTCAGTATCCTTTATAGCACCTTTCCTTACTACCACTCACCCCCTTCCTGTGGCTTCCAGCATATTGAACATTGTTTTGCTATTCCCAAATCTATACACAGAGGGTTCAAAATTTTCTCTCCTTTTTACTAACTTGAGAAACTTCCCTGAAACTTGCCTGCCAAGAAGACAGGAGCAGAGCAGTGTTTTGCCTACAAGGTTTGAGGCACTTTGGCTTGACTTGTGTATTTTTTTGAAGAACGGAGAGCAAGTAGCTCTTCTGCCACTCCTGTGAGTCACAAATTGCCTCCCCAGGACCTGGCCTCAGTGTTGTCAGGCCTGGGGTCAAAAGCAGATCTGAGGCAAGCTGACACTAACATGCTTTTATTTCTGTGGCAATAGCAGAGTGGCAAACTGATCTCACCCAAGATGGCTATTCATTTTCTAAGTGTTTTAAAAACATTAACAGTTTGCAATGCTCTAAACTGATATACAAGATGGACCATTATTCCATTATTGCCATTTCAGGGAGGCAGAGAAAATTTAGGGAGATGACAGTGTTAAGTGTTCTACACAAAACCACAGCAGTGCCTGAACTTAGACCCAACTTGGAAACCTCAGACTGCCTTTGTCTGAAAGCCAGCAAACATGCAAGTGGGATCACATGCTATCACTAGTGTGATCTGGGGACTATTGTAGCCAAGTTTCTATTGATTTATACCCCATTTAACCAGATACTCACTGCCAGATAAATTAATTACCACATGAATACAGTCAACCTTGTTATAGGCACATGCTACTGCAGACCCAGAAAACCTGGGCATCTCTGTGCTATGTTCCCCAGGCTTCCACTAGGAGTTACTACAAACCAAGCTGAATGCTTATCTGCAGTGTCAGCAAGTCACAGGGTTTTACTCTTCTTTGATGTCTTATTTTCCAGAGGAGAAAACAGAAAACATTTGAAATCATTCAATTTAAACATTACACGTGATTCTCTGCATTACAGTTGCTATAACATATACATATATATGAATTTTGCTCATGGTAGGAAATCTTCAGCTTACAGATCAAAAACACAAGCAGAGACCTATCAACAGTCCTTGCTTCTCCCATCTTAAATACAGTATCTTCTTTACTATTCATCATTTTTGTTAATTAGTTCCCAGTGATTTGCTGCTCCCTCCCAGCCAACAGCGAACAAAGAGGAAGTGATGAAAGTTTTTTCCTAAACTTCTCTCCAGGAAACAACATTCACATCCAATAAAGTTAAGCAAATAAACTAGCATTTAATGTTTAAGCTGGCAGGCACCCTTGAATGTCCCCAGACTCCAGCAGTTTCATTCTCCATAGTAAACCCTCAGCAACTCCAAGGTTATCACCCTCATGACAGAATCACAGAATCATCCAGCTGGGAAAGATCGAGTCCAGCTCTTGACCAGTCACCACCATATCAATTAGACCATAGCACTGACTGCCACATCCAGTCATTTCTTCAACATCTCCAGGGACAGTGACTCCACCATCTTCCTGGGCAGTCCATTCCAATGTTTAACAACCCTTTCTGTAAAGAAATTCCTTCTGATGTCCAGCCTGAACCTCCTCTAGCATAGCTTGACTTTCATCCTGTCACTGGCAGCCAATCAATCCAGCCTGTCTAGATCCCTCTGCAGCAATGAAACAAACAAACAAAAAATCCCAAACAAACAAACAACCCCCAAAAACAACAACAAAATAAAACCCAACCAACCAAACCATTCTGGACACCTACCACATAAAAGAAAATAATGACATCTTCGTAAAACTTTGTTATACTCAAAGCAACCAAAAACTTGTTACCGGTTCTCAGAAATCACAGTTCATGCACTCTTAAAAAGAAGAAGCCCCAAACCAGAACAAAGATAGGAAATTATAAGCTGTAAACAAATTTCTTCTAATTAGCCCAGAGGGAAGAGCATGACAACCCCAGTATTTCACTTACCCCATTCAGAGACAGCAGGCATGTTGTGTTACACCTTCCTACACTGCTGAGCAAACCTCTGGCATTAGCACAGCTCTCTTGGATTCAGGTGCTCAACCTCATCTTGGATTCAGCTGTACACCGATACAGAGCTGAACATGTGCACCTGGAGAAATACAAGTGACCTGCAGCTACTTCCCCTGCCATAATTTTTATGATGTTCACAAATTATACCCCACAGCAATCACATAACTTTCAGCTCTTTTTGCAACAATTCAGAGCATTGCTGTATAAAGGCTTTGTTTCAGGATTCCCTTAGAAGCACTACAAGCAGCACTCTAATATACTCTAATATACTTGCTCCTGGAGAAACCTGCCACTAGTCCCTTTGCCTCGTGCTTCCCTTGGGTTTTCCACATGCTGGGCTGGAGCACAGCTCTCTAGGCAGCATCCTCAGCATTTCAGAAAAGCAGCAGCACCCAGTGCAGCTTCAAAAAAGCAAACAAGCACAACACAGCTGCACACCAACCATAGTGACAGAGGTTGTCCAGGTTTTCCCTACCTCACCCTTTCCAGCAACACCACCTTCTTACCTCCTCCTCGGCTCAAATCTACACAGCAGTTCAACCTCCTCTCCAAGGTCTTCTACTGTGATGCAGATTCCCGTCACTTTCTTTTCAAAGCCAGGTGTTCTGTTTCCTCAGAAGCCTTCAGGTAGCAAAGTCTCTCTTTGGCTCACATTTAATCCCAATAGAAGCATGAGTGGCAGAAAGATGCCTGTAAAGACCAGGATGAACCATCTGTTCTATTATAAACATCCTTAAGAGTGCTTCTTTAATCCATTTATGGTGCATCTTCATCAAATCTTTAAAGTTTTATAACAAATTGTTTTCTGGTCCTGCAAAAAGCCTCAGTGAACTCTGCTAGAGAAACTGTGAAGTCAATTGCCACACTTAATGGCTTCATGCCCACCACCTGGGCTGGGCATGACCTGGCATATGCTGCCCTACACAGCTCTAGGAGCCTTTTCTGTCAGGGTGTTGGTCATGTCTGCAGCCCACACTATAGCACAGATACATGTACTTACCTCACCTTGCTGATTTATCCCCACAGGGTCAGTCTTTCATGTGCCCAAGCCCAAGTCTTTCGCACACAACAGAGGATATTTTATGCTACTATCTTTTAATTCTTTATAACATGTGCTTCAAATCCCTGTGGGACTACCAGAAATCAGAGGGTAGGCATGACAAGTTACCTATTCTAGGTAGTCACCTACCTATTCTACTTGCCCTTTTCCAGTCTATAGAAAGCATCAGCAGTTTTCCTATTTTTCCTTCCCCAAGACATCCTCTGTTGCCCACATTACCCAGCCCTGCCCTCGCAGTATTCCTGCCCCCAAACCCTCCAGCTGACTCTTCTTAAGGAGTACTCCCCTCCTCTCAGAAGCACACTGCCAGACCCAAGCTTTTCCTTCTCTTCATTATTTAGTTTCTCAAGAGCTGGCAGCCTCCAGTTTTCAGTCACAGGATCATTTAGGATGGAAAAGACCTCTAAGATGGTCAAGTCCAACAATTCACCTAACACTGCCATGTTCACCACTAAGCCCTGTCCCTAAGCACCTCCTCCTCAATTCCCCTCACAACAGCAACAGTGGGTACTCTGCCATTCCCTTCCTATATTGACATTTCATCTTCCCATCCTTGTAGCCAGTGCTAGGGACTTCACCTTTCAGACTCTGGCTCAATACTGTTATTGCCAGGAGCCACATTATGACTCCTGTTTACACAGTGATCATTTAGTCCTCAGATGATCAGCTGAGCAGGCCTCTCTCTCTCCTCTGCCCTTTGTGAAGACTGAACAGTGACCAGAGGGGCTAGTGCCTTCCAAATGCTCCCATCCTTGACTGAGGTTTTTAAAAAAGTGATTATTCTTATTTAAAGTATAAAACTCCAACATTTTGTGACTTTAAAAAGGAAGTCACTGTTCACCCCACAAGGGGAAAGCTCTCTTTGAACCATCTTTCACTTCAGAAGGCACAAATCACAATGTGTCCATGACACTAATTACAGCATTTAGTGTAGAATTCAATTAATGTAAATAAAACCAATTACAATAATTATTGCTACTGTGGTGCAATTACATTCCTAATTGTGCCCTCTCAAATTATGATCTCCCTGACTTGCATTTCTGCTATCAGCTATGTCTTTATATACTCCCTGCCTCCCTTCCCCGTCAAAGGGAGAAAGACCAAGGAATTTCCTCCCTCACACACAGCATTCCATCACCTACCAGCAATCTAACCAAGCCATCCTGCTCTGACCTGCTGGTACAGATATACTAATCTTGTTAGGTTTAGTTGTTCAGGAGACGAGTAGATATAGCTGGGGACAAAGCAGAAATTGTGGCTCATGGAGTGCCTTCTATCATGTAGTTATGCATCAATTTTTTTTCTATGAATGCCAGTATTTTCAAGTTTCTGGTAAACCACAAACTGGGATGCAGTTTCACTTCGAAAACACAGAAGAATAATGCTTCCTGAGTCCTCTAGGCTGGCAACTCTGCAGGTATTTCACACCCACACAGGACAAGTAATTACCAGTCAAACGTGGTTACAGCTCCAATTATTGCTCTGCAACTATGTTTGTACCTATGTTTGTGTCTAAATCACAAGGCAAATGTGCTCTGGAGAGAAAATCACAGTCCTTGGTACACCAGTTGCCTGAAGCAAACAGTTACACATCTACCCTTGCTAGGAAGCCACTTTCCTTCCAGTGGAAACAAGAGTGGATGCAGAAGAGGAGAGGGTGGACAAAGGCTGTTACTTACGTGGGTGACATCTCAGCACAGCATCAAGATCTGGACACCCACCCAGGTGTCAGCTAAAAAGTACTCTGAAGCTGCACTGCTGAGATCTGCCTTACAAATAGACTGACACCTCTCTGTTGTGTTTTACTCTGTGAGCTTTCTCCTCAGCATGGCTAAGTAGACTTGGAAACAGCATGTTAGTCAAGAAGCGAGGCTGCAACCCAGCAGCAAGAGATTAATAAGTCTTCAAGAACTGATGGCATATAAAGTGTTGTAGAGAGCACAGTGAATCTGTATTACATTATGGTGTTCTAAGTGGCAAAGGTTATAATTTTTCAGATGAAATGTAAAATGCAGGCTCTGCTTGCTGTCACCACTGTTAGCCTTTCAAAAGTCAGAAGCTTTACTTTCAGTCACCCAGCAAAAGCTCCTTATGTCATCCATTTTTTACTGGTTTTGCAGAATTGTTTCATACTATCTTGCAGCTGCATTTTATACAATCTATGATTTGAGAGCTCTATGCTGCCTGCATATGCAAAGCTCTCCCTGAAGTACAGAAGAAATTTGTTACAAATACTTCAGTGAACAAGGCCCTTTGTTCTTCTGAAAGGAAGTCATTCATTTGAGCTGCTACATGATTTTTCTTTATGGTAAGACAAGAAATCATAGATTTAGCTATGACTGGAAGAGCAATAAAAATAATAATTAGAAAAAGAATAATTTTATTTTTTTAAAAAATGAAAAAGGATCAGGGAACTTCATCTAATTCCTTGCCAATTCATAAAAGCTGTATCTTTGATTTCTCTAATAACCAATGAAGTGAAAAGTTAACAAATCTCTACTGAAAGAGGACAATTCCTCTGTTGCCACAGGGGAAAAGGTTCTTTAATACATCACCATTCATCACAACAGAAGTTTTTTTGCACTTGGGTCCGCTGTTTGTAAAAGGAGTTTTAACATCACATCATAACTTCTAATGAACACTTACCTATTTGAAATCACTACTAAGATTTTTTCAAGCAAAAGGGCATCTGTATTATCTTACTGATAGCTTATTAAAATGGTCAAGAGCTTCCAGTAGAATTGAAGTTATAGAAAATAAGTGAGAAAGAGAGACACTGTGATAAACCTTACAACAGCTAACTAATTTCAGTATATGAAAACCCGAGAAATTATTCCAAAATCTTCTCAGCATCATACACAAATAGGATTCTCTCAAAAATAAAAGAAATGTTCTAAAATAAGTTTTCATTTGCAATTCATTGCATGGACAAAAAAAATTCTACAGATCAGTGACATAGCAATAATTTTTTTTATCTTACAGAAACAACTTGGAAATTATTTACCTTTCTCCAGTCAGTATTTATTGTTGTACTTACTGTGAGACAAGCACTTCATTAGCTTTCACCCATGAACTGGAAAAGTGCATTTTAGTGCAGTTTCTGTATCCTTTAGGCCAATGCCATCAAAGCCATTTTGTATTCTCTAGCTAACTGAATCTGCTTGACTCATATAATCTCATTTCATGTTTCTTCTAATTAGATTGTTTTTTTCACTCTTCAGCACTAGGGGAATGCTGCTGCACATCTTCTTCTCGAAAACCAGCCCGGCCAGGGACAACTGCTGCTGTTTCTCCAACTGACTAAGGCTGGCTGGATAGAAATAAATTTTCTTATTGTCTCTGATTGTCTGTATCACTACTGTTCTACGTAAGAAAATATCTGGTAAAATAGCTAAATGCTTTTATTGAACAGGATTACTAGTTATTATTATTTTCATTTTCATAACTCAGGCATTGCCCAGACCAACTCCACAAAACACCATGAGCCCAATTTTGGCAACTTCATGGGTCTCGCTGTGATTTAAACGACCAGCCAGGAAGGAAAAAGAACAACTATCCATGGAGGCAGTCAAGGTAAGGAAGAGCATTTAAGTTTTCTGTCCTCAGAGACAGGAACTATTATTTCTCTAAAGGAAATCAAATTTGGATCCCATGAATCCTTCACAGTGCTTTCACCCAGAGCAGCAGTTAATAGCTGTATTATGGAGAATTACATTATTGACTGAATTCATAAATTCAAGCGACATCTTCCTTGCAGTTCACTTCCTACGACATTCTGTACATCCTATTTGTACCTCAAACCTTACTGTAGCACATACCTTTTAAATGGAAGATGCAGAAACAGTGGAGGGTATTTAAATTGGAATAAAGCAGTATGATCATAGTATTGACCACAACACATGCAATTACGTTATCTTCTTCAAAAGCACTGCAATAAGGGGGAAAAGAAGGAGACAATATATTGGGTACAAAAGAAGTGTAGGTAGGGATTAAACCCCCAAAATAGAATGTAACCTTGCCTTTGACAGGTGCATTACATCTACTGCCAGTAGTTTTATGCCTTTCTCTCTAGTCTTCATTTCAGCAGCCTTTGTCAGCTTGACACACCTGTACATTTTGAATTGAACTGCAAGACAAGGAGATGAGTTTCTTCTTAAATGTAACGAGAACTTGTGCATCAAGTGTAAGAGCTGTTAAGGCACCTACAGCACTCCTGGAAAGGAGGGGATATTACAGTAAAATAAAAGTCAAGAGCTGCAATAGGCATTCGGCGTGTATATGAAATTATTTGCTGGCACCTACCAACCTATAAGAGAGTAACAGCCTGCAGAAGGAAATCCAAGTCAGGGCCCTGCTCTGCAAATCTTGGAAATCACTGGAAGTCCTAGAATTGGAATAGATGTATTTTATATGTACTGGACAAGGATAATAGTGAAGATATGCAGACAAACCTGCTCATACAGAAATCAAAAAGCTTTCTTATGCACTAAATATCCCACTAGCAGAAAAGGCAATTTGATTTGTGACTAAAGCACTACACTCAAAATCAGACTGTTCCATCTCTAGTCTGCTCTGTGATCTAAAACTAGATTATTTCAATGACTTGCCTGTCTCAGTTTTTCCTCCTTAGGGAATTAACAAAAATCAAGTCTCCTTTGCAAATGTTTGGATTAAAAGGTGAAAAGTACTATTCAGGCATGTTATTAAAATAATCTGATGAACTAGGAATGATCACATTATTTTAGCAAGTCCATGAACATTCATAGTTACTATAATACATTATTGTCATACACAAGAGTAACATTTACAAACAGCTTAAATCTAAGAAATCAACAAAGAAAGAATTAAAGGAAAGACATGGAATGGGTGGGCTCTTCTTCACAGAAACTTAGAGGGCACAAAATGACTAATAAATGCTTTTTCTATACAGCAAATATCATTGGCTACTATATTTACATTTTAGCATTTGTAACGTATTTTGAAGTATCATTTACAACCACTGTGCAGTTTTCCTTAAAGCTTTTATTAAACAGACACTTAGACAAGTTATTTTTTTCTAAGGTAATTACAGATACGATTCAAATAAAATATTAAAATAAATACTTTACCAGGTAGAAAAAAAAAATTTAATAGATAACTAAAAAGAAGAGATTTGTGCCTCCCTACAGCAAGGAAGTACATAAAAAATGGTATCTCCTTTGAAGCAGTAAAACTTGCTTTAAAATCAATGAAAAAAGTAACTTACTGGAGAATAATAACACTTCCTTCAAAGTAAAGTGGTGATTGAAATGGAATATATTTTTTAATGAATTTCCTTGCGCTCATCTTACAATAGAGTAGTAATGAGTAGAAGAATTGTTTATTTCAGAAGAACTCACATGTATAAGCATGATCTTAGAAAGTTCACACGCAACAGATTGTGGTAAGAATTTGTATATTTTATTATAACTTCCACCCAACTG
Organism: Drymodes brunneopygia; assembly: GCA_013400955.1. NCBI lineage: Eukaryota > Metazoa > Chordata > Aves > Passeriformes > Petroicidae > Drymodes > Drymodes brunneopygia. The sequence goes on from VZTZ01014101.1 coordinate 204,924, forward strand.
CACACAAGAAATATTCAAATTATGAAGAAATCATACTGGAATGTTGATTTTAGCAGGTTTTTTTTCCTAAATTCCTCTTTTTAAGACTAAAATACTGATTTTAAAGGGGATCTATGTGAAACTTCAGGATAAAACTTTATTATTTTCATAGAATACACAATGCTTGAACAATTTAAAAGTACTCAATGTTTCTAAAGTATTATGGAGTTGATAAACAGTCATAAATTTAACACAGGTTCCCTCTAATTAAAAAAAGTGGTTCTCAAAATAAATCAACAATTCCCTAGTGCACTTACAAAGAGAAAAGATCAAAAGCAGGAACTGGTATCTTTCCTTCCAGTGTTAATTAGTAATTAGAAATCTTAGCTTCATTAGTACCTACTCTGAAATGGTTTGATTTTTTTTTCTTTTTTGGTGGAGAAGGGGGATGTTACACAGACAAATCCTGCAAAAAGTGTCATAAAAATTAACCAGTTTTGAAACTGCTTGCCTTCATCACAGTTAAAAAAGGATATGAAAATGTATTATTTTCTTTTAAATACATCTTCCTTGTAGACCTCAGCTTCCAGTTGGTCTGGAGTTGCATGTAGTTGCATGTATTGCATAGTTCTACTGGCCAAGTAACACCCTTCCTCTATGACAGTTCAGATACGTCTGCTAATTTTAAGTAGAAATAAAAATATTAGCTTTTTATTTTTTGGCATCTTACAGAAGCTGACAGCTCCTACTATTTGGATCAACAGCAAGTCCTAAAGAAGAATTTCCTGCCTTTGGGGCGGGAGGGGCAGGACGAGCCCTGCCACTGTTTCAAAACCAAGTAGATTAAATTAATGTCCCTGTATGGATTTCAAGTGTCTCCCATTTGCAATTTACTTGATGTCTTCGATACTGATTGTGTTTTCACAGCTCGATGTTTCCTGCATACAAGGTGATCATCAGGATGGCAGTGAAGCCCGTCAGTAACCCGGCATTCTGAATGAGGAAGAATGTAAGGTCCGTCTTTCTTCCTGTCACTTTCTCCCGCAGCATATCATTCATCTCTGGGAACTGAAAAAGAGGGATATTTTCAGGTAAGTATTGCCATCTTGTGGTAGCATGCTTAATTTAAGGCATTAAGAACTGAACAATATTGCTACTCTGCACTGAATATTAGAATAGCAGAGGGTGAAGGCAGTCACAGGAAAACATCACCCTAATTACCCTGAAAAACCACTCCACCAAGGATGGTAAGACGAAATGGTGTTTTGTTCCTCTCTACTGTGACTTCATCTGGTTGTCTCTCATGCAAATTTTCCCTTTTTGATTCCAACAGCCTCCTAGGTTCCAATTGTTGGTCCGTGTGTTTCTGGGAGCAGCTGCCCTTGTATTGCTAAATGTTTTTTAAATGTTCCTTCCTTCACTGGTATAAACAGAGAAACCCTTGTTAAACTAGATTAAGATTCTGCTTTATCTAAAGGAAAATTAAGTGAAGATGAAAACACAGACAACTCCTCAGAAATCAGAAACATTTTACATGTGTAAGGTCTGGGGCTCGTGAGGTCAAGCAAGGAAGAAGAGGAAGACGACTGGTGTGAAACTGGTGGTAACAGATGCAATGGGACATTACAGTGCCACGAAGGGATTCTTGGTTCCATAACACACATCTTCATGGTTAACACAAGAATAAAGGGTGACTGATCCACTGCTAACTGCAGAAACAAAGACCCTGCCTCTGGAGCCAGTGGAGGTGATGTGAGAAGAGCACAGGCATGAAGTTCCCTGCATGGGATGATTCAGGGTATATGTTGGCTGCAGGTTAAGTCAACCACAGTAGCTTTTGAGAAATAATCCTTAAAGTATTCTATTCTGCTGAGTAGTATACCCAGAACACAATGAAGACAGTTTACTTCAACCCTAGTTAGGAAGCCTTCAGGCTGGGTGACTCAGAAACTGTATCCTTCTTTGGTCTCTCAACGCAAAAACAGCCATTGAAGGTAATACAATTCTTGAAGAACAGGCTAAGGTTAGCGGGAAGTGCCCAAACCTTCCCAGAAATCACTCCAGACTCCGTCACACTCTTGCACAAGAGTGCAAAACCAGATTAACTTCATGCCATTCAGCAAGGCTCATTTGTGCACACACCTCAGCATACATTCCCACCTGCCCACAGCCTCCCCACACAGGGATCCTATTGGTAGAGGTGGGACTATGCCAATACTGGAAGGAAAAAGAACAGCAAAAAGAAAAGGAGGAAGGCATGACATTCCAGTTAATCCTACCTGCTTCTGGACAAGCAAACCAGAAGTGTGTGAAAATCGTAAGAAAGTGGAAAGCCAGATCTCTGTACAGAGCACTTCAGTACCCTGTTTCAGACTTTTCAGGGGGAAGAAAAATTCAGATAGGGAACTGATACAATCCAAAAACCTATAAAAAGAAAGAGAGGAGAGTGCAGGGAGAGAGAGACAGATAGAGAGGAACAGAGAGAACGGAACAGATACAAAGAAAAGAATGTTACCTGCTTTGATGGACTTATTAATAAACTTGAGTCACTATAAATTTATGCCATGAATTTTACACATCATAGTTCAGTACATTCATTATATGAGTGAAGCTAAACGAAAAGCATTAGCAATTATGGTACTGCAAGATTATAAATTAACTACTTACATTGTTTATAACTCTAACAACTTATTAAATCCTATACTATCACCTACACTATAACAGTATTTAATGAAATAGTCACTATAAATATATGACAGTTCCTAAATGCACATGGTACCAAACTGGGGTCTCAGATCTTTTCAGATTCAGGCCTCACTCTTCCAGTTCTGCGCTCAAATGGATTCTCATGTGGCAGATGTAAACACCCTTGCACCTGTTGCATCTGTTCTTACAATAATGAATTAAACATAGTAAGACTCTTGAAAGATATCTCTCACTTTGAGACAAAACATCATCATAAGAGGAAATTATGGAATATTGCTAAGTGCATGTGAATCCAGATTTTTTTCCCCATGTCTAAATACGATCTGGATTTTAGCACAATATCTTTTCCTTATATCTTCTAGCACACTTTGAAAAATAAATGATAGACAGACTATTTTGAATAGAACTCAGCAAAATTTTTTGTTTGAACCATGAAAATGAGGCTGGAACTCTTTAATTTAAACCAGGATAGAATTTAAATCAGATTTTTCATTATCACTGTGGTTACACAACACCTTTCATTCAACTCAAAATTTAATATTTAACTTCATTCTGTTTACCTTTGTTTTTCTGCTTTTCTTTCACAGCATGGTTTAAAATAGACAAATGAACCTTTTAAAAATAATAACATGAAGCACTCTGACACTTTAAAATGCTGAAACAAAGTGTTTATAGACTTTTTACTCTGATTAAACTAGATCAAATTCATTAAAAGCTTGTCTCTGTCTAAAGCCCCTTTTCAATAATAATATAATGAGGGGAAAGGCTTTAGCGTTTCATGAATAAACATAACTATCTGTGCACCTCCATTAAGTGTTTAAGTGATTTATTATTATTATTATTATTATTATTATTATTATTATTATTATACACTGGCATGAGAAGGAGAAAATAAGAAATTCTACTGGAGAGACTTAGTGGAGTTTTTTGGGGTTTTTTTTGCAGAGAAATAAATAATTGAAAATGAAATTATATCTCACCATATCTGCCAGAGAGATGTACAGGAACATTCCACCAGCTATAGCAAAGATGATGTTGGGAGCAAAGTTGTTGCCTACTAATATTCCAAAGGCCAACCCAATGTAACAAGAACATGCAGATAGGAAATTGAAAACCAGAGCCTGCCGAGTACTCATTCCTGCATTAAGCAAGATGACAAAATCCCCTAAAAGAATAAAAAAAGAGGAAACCATCTTCAGAAAATGATATTGTGGTTATTTTCTGATTTCAAAGGTAGTCTGAAGAAAAGACATTATTTGTATGCACATTATAACCCTGTGTTGATTTCTTCGTTCAAGTACATGATGAGGATTTCCCTTCAATACTAAGGAAACTGAAATATTCTAAACAAATAGTGATGCAAGATTGAGCTAAGAGCACAGGAACTTACAATTGCCTATGATGATTTTTGGTTTAAAAATTGATTAATACAACACTGCATGCAGAATATATAAACAGAGCAACTAGTACCTGTCCAATACATGGTTCCAGCTTCCACCCACCTGCACTTGGGAAATTTCTATGCCAGATGCGTATTTTGGTGCTTAGTAACTTTTTGATTAATACTTTTTCCATTAATTTGTTTAAACTTTCTTTCAACCTCTGCCAACTTTACGCCAGCACAACCACCTACAACAGTGGTTTCCACAGCAAACAACGCATGCAATGAAGTTCCTTACCCAGCTCATGAGGAAACTCTTCACACAAGATGGCTATGGAGGTACTAAGCCCTTGAAGCAGAGACAAAGTGAAAGAAGCCCCAATAGCCAAGCCATCTATGAAATTATGTACGGCATCACTCAGTGTCACCATCCAAGCAATGGTCCCAATCTTTGACAGTGGACGCCCCTTAAGACACTTGCATAATCTGCTCTGGGTGGTTTCTTCCTGAGAAAAAAATACAATAAAACAGTTACACAAAATACTGAATAAAGAAGCCAATGAATCACGCTTCTGTCTTTAAATGAGTGCCAAGTATAGACTCAAGCACCACTGCATATGAAGACCAAATTGCTTGGTCCAAAACGCAGATGGCACAGCAGCAGCACCAAATGTTTCCTCCTTCAACAAGGTAACATGCAGGACCCAACCACCCTTCTGACTGCAAAGTGTCACCTGGGTGCCCTTCAGCTGAGGGCTGTTCAGGCCACAGTGGTCTGAACGTCCCTCTGGAGCCTCTGTCAGATAAAAACAGCCCCAAGCCTCCTTTGCCACCTCTGTATAAGCACATACAGTCAGAAGGATCTGACCCCAGTGACTGGCAGCATCTGTATTTAAAACAAGTGGAACTATGTTGTGGTGTCAGAGACACACTCAGTTGTCACAGTAACAGAATTCTATCTACATAGTATATATAATGTGTCTAGAACATGTCTACAGTATAGACACATTCAGATATTCCATAAAGTTTATTTCTAATTTTGGGCAATGATAGTCAAGTCCAGCTATTCAGATTAGTTTCTACAAAGTGAATGTTTAATAAAAACAGTGGTGGCTAATTTTGACTGCACAATTAAAGGCTCAGAGCACGAAATCAACAGGCTAATATAAAACTGCAATGCACATACACTCCAGGGATCTCACTAATTCTTCCCAGAAGTGGAAGTAATTTACGCATGTGGTGCCATGAAATAATGAAAAATCTGAAGCATATAAAAGGAACTACCTTTTTAACTGGGAGCACAAACTAAGCTACCCTAAAAGTTCCTGGTGATCCATTTGATGAATTTCTCTACACACATACAGTATTTACAGAACATTTGCAAGCATTATAGTATTTCCCCCAATAAAAAAAAATGCTTATAAAGCATTAACTAGTGCTTACTTACTGGAATATATAAGCAGTAATATATACATCTGTGTGCCTACAGATATACATAGCACAGAAACACAGAATAGTTAAGGTCGAAGAGACCACAGTGGCTCATCTGGTCCAACCTCCCTGCTCAAGCACGTGGCACAGGACTGCATCCAGTTAGTTCTTGGATGTCTCTAATAAGAAGGACTCCACAGCCTCTCTGGGCAATCTGTTCCAGTGCTCAGTCACCTGCACAGTAAAGCAGTTCTCCCTCATGTTCAGGTGGAACTTCCTGTGCATCAGTTTCTGCCCGTTGCCTTTTGTCCTATTGCTTGGCATCACAGAGCAGAGCCTGGCTCTGTCCTCTTGTCACCCTCCCTTCAGATACTCATAGATATTGATGAGTTTCCTTCTCTGTCGTCTCCTCTTGAGGCTGAACAGGCCCAGCTCCCTCAGCCTTTCCTCATAAGAGATGTTCCAGTCCCCTCATTGCCCTTGTGGTCTCTGCTGGACCTGCTCCAGGAGCTCCGTGTCTCTCTTGTGCTGAGGAGCCCAAAACTGGACACAGCACTCCAGATGTGCCTCAGCAGGCCTGAGTAGAGGGGCAGGATCACATCCCTGAACCTGCTGGCAATGCTCTTCCTAATGCACCCTAGGATGCCAATGGCCTTCTTAGCCACAAGGACACACTGCTGGCTCAGGGACAGCTTGTTGCCCACCAGGACACCCAGGTCCTTCTCCACAGAGCTGCTTCCACCAGATCAGCCCCCAGCCTGTTCTGGTGCCTGGGGCTGATCTTTTCCAAGTGCAGGATGCTGTTATCTGCCTTTGTTGGATTTCAGAAGATTCTGCTCTGCCCATCTCCCCAATCTGTCGAGGCCCTTCTGAAGGGCTGCACAGCTCTCTGGGGTATTGGCCACAGATTTGGGTCATCACAGATTCGGGTCATCAGTGAACTTGCTCAGGAGACATCTGTCCCTTCACCAAGTCACTGATGAATAGGTTAAATAATACAGGGCCCAGTTTGCCATATGCAAACACTACCAGGCAGCTGAATTTTGAACTACAAGGAAATAAAATTATTAATAAATTCTTACAAAATCTTTAATGACAGAGCTATAACATCTGTCACATGATTTCCCCACAGGACTCTTATCTGACTACATTCTTGTATGTAGGAGCTGCCTTGGGACAGGACAAAAATTCAGGTCAGGAATTTCTGAGTCAGGTGCCTCTTGCACTGCCTGGAACTCAAAGATGATAAAGCCTTGGTTGAATAGTGCCAAAACTGCCACAAAGCAGCTCCTATTCAGTCCATAGGAAGTCCTGACATTATACTCCTATGATGCAAAAATGAGCAATGGTATCAAAAGTCAGGAGTTTTCCCTGTTGACTCAAACACATAGGTTTTAGACTTGCATTACACGCCTGCCTAATTTTTGAAGGCTTTCCTCTCAACATTTCCTCTAACACAAGCAGTGCCAATCATATTTTTGAGATTACTAATTTGTACTGGTATTATTTCTGTTTGAGATAGGATCACCTGTGAGTAACAGACCTCTCTCTTAATCCATGAAGACAAACTGAACATCACTTTAAGAAAGAAGTATTACAAAGCAAGCCACACAAAATACATGAGTATAAGAAAACCCAAGTATAATTAGCAAAGTGTTTCCACCAATTCATCCAGCTTCCTGAGCTAAAAATCTCTTCCCTGGTGACCATCCTTCAAGCTGACTACAAACTGGAGGGGGCATTGTTTTGTAGATCATCCTGATTTCTGCCTAAAGCACATCATCTTTCTTGCACATCTTTTCTAGCTTCACTGAGGAAAGGGAGTTTGAGCTAATGCACAAAATTTCATTTTAAATAATTCACTCATTTTTTTTACACCAAAAGAACATTTTAAGTAATTGCAATTAAATAAGGGTACCAGTATTGATTTACTTCTAAAAATTACTTTCTTGATCCAAACTTTCAAAATGTAGAAACAACTGTAGTTTATAAACTAGGAATCAGTTTCTGAGACACTTCTGTTTTATACATATATATATATATATGTATACACACAGCTATCTGCCATTTACATTTACCATGTAGTTCTGAAGTATCATAATTCTTGCACGCAATCAATTTCAAACAATGTCTTGACAACTTCTCTAAATTATATAAAGTACAATGAAATTGCTTTTCTGGATTTACATTCTGAGCTTTACTAGATCATGTATCCAGTAGAAGTAGATGAAGAAGCAACACATATTCTTCATGTTTAAGATAAGGCAGACTACTGACAAAATACCCTACAAACACATAGGATTTCAAGGCAAAAAACTAACAATGTCTGTCTCCTCTGGACTATTTCCACTTTGTCATGGTAGTTTAGCAGATGTCAAAAGAGATGCCAGCTAAGGAGTTCTGTAATATCCAGCTGGAATATCAGGTTTAATTTTTATTAATTATTAGTGCAGTTCTACATCATTTGTACCTCCACAGTTTATGGTAAACTAAAGACATCCTTGGTATTTTTGCTCTTCTAAACACAGGGGGCTTTTTTAAAAGTAATGGCCTGTCCTTTGTTCCCAAACTTACGAAATTATACAGAGACTCTCTTATTTTATCCTACAATATCTCAGATTACTATTCCTATTTCCAGTGCATCTCTGATTCCCTCAGACATGAACCAGACACGTCCTCTGGAAGTGCCCACAGGACCGAGAAGGAATCCTGACACTGCCTCCGGGCAATAAATAAAGGCACTGTGAAGTTTTGTTATGCAACTCTAACAATGTGCACTCAAGAACACAGACATTTCAGCAATTTGTCTCTGAAATAACTTTCCTTCAGAGTTTCTGTTGTCAAGCCATATTTCAATGCATAGTAGATACAAACTTTGGGTAGAGCACAAAGGTTTCCAAGGTTGCACTTACTGTAGCAAGTGGAAACAGAAAGCAGGTGACTAATTAAACATTTACTCTGGCAGTCAATCTGTTCTGGCATTAAAGGAGGGAATATAGCAAGATCCCCCTGGCTGAAAACAGTTACCACACCTTGGCCCAATCAGGCTTCAAACTCCCTCTTTAAAGCCTTCATTTTGATTTCTGACTACTCTATATTTGCCCTCTTTAACAAGCTGCTGATTATGAGCACACATTAAAATTCTCTTGGGTATACATACACTGGCTTAGGCCAAATGGTTTTGTCTTCAAAACAGACACATTGTTGTAAAGCTGAATGAATACTGACCCTCCTGTCATTACCCCAACTGCCCCAAAGCACCTCAGCCACATTGCCCTCCCCTGACCTGGCCCCTTTGAACCTCACTGGAGGAGGACAAGAGGAATGATGGCTTTTTGTTGCTACACAATATTGTAGAATCTTAGGTTGGACCTCTAAGGTCACTGAGTCCAACCATTAACCTAACACTACCAAGCCCACCACCAATCCATATTCCTAAGCAACACCTCTATGCACCTTTTAAACATCTCCAGAGATGGTGGTTCCACACTTCCCTGGGCAATCTGTTCCAATGCTTGGCAACCCTTTCTGTGAAAAACTTTTTCCTAATATCCAATCTAAACCTCCCCTGGCACAACTTGAGGCTGTTTCCTCTTGCCCTGTCACTTGTTATTGGAAAGAAGATACTGACCCCCACCTGGCTAAACCCTCCTTTCAGACAGTTGTAGAGAGTGATAATGTCTCCCCAAGCCTCTTTTACTCCAGGCTAAACAATCCCAGCTCCCTCAGCTGCTCCTCATAGGGCTTGTGCTCCAACTCTTTCACCAGCTTTGTTGCCCTACTTCGGACATGCTCCAGCACCTCAAGGTCTTTCTTGTAGTAAAGAGCCTAAAATTGAACACAGGATTCAAGGTGTAGTCTCAGCACTGCCACAGAGAAATGATCCCTTCCCTAGCCCTGCACTGTTTCAGTCTCTGCAGAGAGCAGAGGTTTCTTTTATTTGTTTTATAAATCCACAAAATACAACTTACAGACACTCATAACACTAATCCCCTCCTGGTGCCCGTGCAATTTTAATAATTAAGTGTGTTTCTTCTAGTTTTTAAGATGTTCATTATCCACGACACTTCACAACATTTCTATAGAAAGGACAAGTACAATTTAGGTGTTTTAAACTGTGTGCATCAAATGCCCTATGAGCCTGCAGGGACAATGCAGAACTTCCAGATTTTCTTCTGGTTCTTAGGGACTGCCTCTGGCTTGCTCTCCTGCTTTCTCCTCTCTGCTCCCCACAGCCAACTTACTGGCTAATAAACATGGACAGTAAAACAAAAATCTCTACTATGAAAAAATTCTGCCTTAAGACATCAGAGATTATTTTCTATGTGTTTTTAATTTTTTTTAATAAGGGACAGTACTGCACCTCTCTGCACACTACTGCTCCTCTCTATACATGGAAAAAGACACAAAATTTCTCTTCCTACTTGCATTTTCTCCTCAGACAGAAGGTGTTGTATTTGCAGTATGAAAACAAACACAAAGAAATACAGAGAACAAATCTGAAAGGTAATAATACTTAAACCAGGAGGAGTGGCTTCTGTCTCAACATATGACCTCTGTGATTCCCACAGCATCCAAATACACTGCATTATCAGAAGCAGTGCTCACAATATACTACAAATGAAAGTTACTGTACTAGTTTTTGTCTTTAATCATTGATTCAGAGGAATCAGGTTCTCACACTTAATGGCTTTATGTATGCAGGAACAAAACACAGATCATTTTGTATGATCAACATTATCACAATTGTAAAACACACTATCACTCTTTAAACAAAACAGTAACAACAACAAAACTAAAATTAACCAAATTGCCTGATTAAATACATCTCTCTGTCCAACCCATCCCCACTCTGATATACCATAGTCCTTTTTGTTGGCTACAAATTGAATGCATCATTCAGCTTTTTCAAGCTTGCCCCAAAACCCTGTAATTTTTTCATAGGGTTCAATCAAATTAAGAGCTGTAAGTCTACAAAAACTTAACAAAAGTAATAAAAATTCATATTAACTATCCCCTCAGATATGCCTACATAATTGGCAGGGATAAAATAAATAAACAGACACAATTTTCATACCTGTGCTGAGACCACACTGATGCTGTCAAAACCAAGATTTCCATTGCTCTCTATGACAGCTGAATTTGCATAACACGTGCCCCCATTGCTGGATGATGGTGGTTTGGGTGGGCTAGTCTTGTCCTGAGAATGAATCTCTTCTCCATTTTCAAAGTAATTATGGCCAGTCTAGGTGAGAAATAAACAAGTAGTTAGCTAGTTAAAACAAAACCAAAATCACAAATGTAAGAAAATAAACACAGGAAGGAAAAGGTAGGGGGGCAGATCATATTCATGCTGCCTTGCTTTCAACACCAAGTGATTGTGAAATGAGCAGCAATGAATATTTAATTTTTAATGAACTTCAAACATATTTAAGTTCCTAACTTATCTCTTACTTTTAGCTAATCAGAAAACATGGGAGACTTTTCTTTTTTATACTCTTACGCAGAACCTCCCAAGCCAACCTGACCAAAAGTGATCAACATTTGCTAGTTATTCATGGTTGCTTGTCAAATAGAGCTTGTTTGCCTTTGTCAACTGTTCACATAAATAAAGAAAAACAAATTCATTTTTTCTATTTGTAGCTATTACAAATGAAGGACAGTTGATCATGGTAATTTTCAGTATCAGCAACACTTTGGGAGGGGGAAACTTAAGAGAGGGTTGAGTAGGAAGACAGGGCAGTTTCCTTACATCAGTAAATAAGCAGGGAGGACCAAGAATGTTGAGGCACCCTTCTCTGAGGCAAATTCAGCCTCTCTCATGTGAGCACCCAGAAAACAAATTCTCTGACATGGGGTAGGAAAGCAGAGCCCTGGGCAAGAGGAGACAACTGCAGTGCTCACTGAAGCAGGTCTGTGTTCTTGGGGAAACACAGAGCTGAAGTTACTGAAGGCCAGAGTCAGGCCCTATCAGCACAGCAATAGTTGGCAGATGACCAAGAAGGTGTATTTGTCACATTGATTTCTCCTGCCTGAATGGGAGCTCCAGAGGCAGACTTCATTCTCTCCACCTCTTACATATTTCCTTTTTTTTTTTAATATGTTTAGCTACCACAGCAACAACTTGGCTGCTGAGAGCAACTGGAGCATATACCAGTGAGAGCAGACCACGCTCACATCTGGATTCCATTCCCAGAGCTGCTTGTAACTCCCACAAAAAAGTGAGATAAACAGATGTATCAGAACACACAGTAAGGCTGAATTCCTCAGATAATATAGAAAAAACCCCACACATTTAACTCACCTAGCATGTATCTCACAAAATATGACAGGTGCTTTAAGGCAAGGCCCATTCAGTTAGTGAAAGGTTTCATTACCTTGTTATAGAGCTTTAGTATCACTTTAAGAATCCTTTCCACAAAGAAGAGAATATAGAATCCACCAAACACAGCAACAGCTTTCTCAACATAGTTATCTACTTTCGGGTCAAACCCAAATGCCTAACAGTGAAAAAAAAAGCAATGCAAATTAGTCTGTAATCTTACTGCATTTCCAGAAAAACAAACAAACAAATGTCACACCACACAGATACTCTTATAAACCCTGTATCAACCATCTGTGTCCATGAGCTGAAATTACATTTCTTAAACTTGGACAAAATGTTAACAGTGCAGCCTGTAAAAGTTCACTACAACTTTATCCAATATATTTCTCTTTTTGTTTAGAGGCAGAATAGCCCTTGGTTCTTCCCAATGAACAACAAGACATAGATCTTGATGGCTCTGACACATTCCAGAAAGGGATCATAACTAATGGCACCAAAGCCCACACAAAACTCTTTGGAGATTGCAACACACACACAGAACCCCACTGCAGCATGCTTTTAACATTAATACACTTTAGAAACTGGTATGGCAAACCAAATAATGATTGCCCTTGCTTACCTCTGGAATGAGCTGGAAAATTGCATTAGAAAAGAGAGTACCAATGGCCAAGCCCACAAAATAAGTTAAAACCTTGGGGAAATACGACTTCTTTAAGAGAGGAGTTAAAATCAATCCCAGAAGTGATGCCAAGTTAATGATAGTCACAGCCAGGAACCCAAATCCCCAAACTGTGGATAAACAGAGAAAAATACAAAATATTTTAGTATAACACCCACTTCAGCCGGCTTGTGATTTCTCTAATTGCTAAATTGGCATGGAACTGCCATTTATTTCACTTCGTTGAAATCAAATCTCACAAATATAAAATTCTTAAAATGCATAGGCACCTAAAATGCATATCTGCAGAAAGAAAATATCTGAAAACACTTTCTGAGACAACCATATTAAAAATGGAAACCATGGTAGAAGAATATATGGGCTGGCCTACCTGCTGCTAATATAAATGAGGTCTCTCTACAGTCAAGGAAGAGCAAAAATTAAGGCTTAGGCTAACAGTTGAAGCAGCTATAGCATACAGAAAACACAAAACTTCTTACTAGTCCCAGAGTCAGATCCAATTGCCATTCACTTCTAAGAAACTCCATGACAAAAAGATGGCTGTCTTGGCTGTACCAAATATAAAAATCGTTCCTGATAAAGGATGGCTCCTTCAAACCACCCTCAGGTGGTATCTCAGTCCCTAACCCTCCTTCCTCCTCCTCTCATTCAACACACTAAGCTAGACTCCTCACCTGCAACTGGGATGGTGCTACTCTGTACAGTGTCACAGTGTTTTTATCAAATGAATTTTATATTATGACAAGAGCAGAAAGCATTAGAAACATTCAAAGCATTTAGATGTATCAACGCCAATTACAACATTCATCTGCCAGTTTTGAGAGAGCTATGCAGAGAGAGGGAAAAACAACGAGATATGGGTAGATTCACTAAGCTACATCGATTAATTTTTATGAAACTAAATGACAAGTAAGATTGTAACTATATTTTTTAAATCAAATTTATAATAAATGGGTTCCCAGCCTCATCCTGAGACAGAAAACACTGTCTACAGTTTGGGCTTACTGCAGAAGTACAAGAGTCTTTTAGTTTAGTGCATGGACATCTACCCATATTCCGTGCAAAAATGTATATTTTAAACTGAGTTGAAAAAATTCCAAGACAACCAATGCTGCCAAAGTTCCTGCATTAAGGACTGCATTTCACAATATCATGTATGCACTGCTGCCTTAAAATGGTTTTATTCACTAGGACTCCATCCACACTGGCCTTTTCATGAGTCCACACATCTCAGAAAGCTGGGTAGTCTGACTTTATGCACCAGAGCAGGGCACTCAGACACAGTGCTAATTCTTCCCTTGAGACTGATGGCTGATGAGTCAGTTTTTGCAACTACTATTATTCTTTCTGTCTCTTAAACTGTAGCCCCAATAAGGAGACAGCCAAGATACCCAAAGGCACAAGAAACCCAAAAAATAAAACTGCAGGAGTGCAAGTAAGATGCCCTCCTTAGAACACTGCTGCTCAGCACTGTTCCTGGTAAGAACAGGCAGGCTCAGGCTCTTCCTTAACCTTGTCCTAGGATGAAGAGGAAGAAAGTGCATGAATATCTTTCTGAAAAAGTCAAGCAGAGAACATAGAAAGTGTTTGTCTTGGACATGAGGAATGTCACTGGGTAGTTTCAGCTGTTTGATGCATCTCTATATACCTCCCTGTTATCTTTCAGAGAAGAAGGAAGGGAGGACTTGTGTGCCCCTAGGTCAGATAGGCTAGATAGGATTTTTACAAACCCCAAGAAAAAAGATTTAATATCTGTTGCCTTTCAACTTCTTCTCTGCTTTGGCATCACTTATTTTTTATTCTGAGTAGCTGTTCCTAAAGCTCATTACATTGGTTTCTTCTGCACATCTTGTCCCTTTGTATTTCAGAAGACTTTGCATTGTTAAGAGAGTGGGGGTCCCGGGGAGGAAATTCCAATAAGCACAGCTAGAAACAGGCATGGAGGATTTTGCTCCATGGGCAGTAATTGAAATCATCTGGTCTCAATGCTACTGTGATACAGATTCACTTTGTGATGGGGTGGGGCTGTATAAATCAACAGCTGCATTGGGCACTGGGCCTTTCTAGGAATATCTGTTCAAACAGGTACCACTGTGTGTCGCAGTAGTTTAAAATGCCCCGACCGTGGGCATTGCAGATTTCTTGTGCTGCAGTCAAGGGAGGGGCAGGGAGAAGGCTGCCTTGCTTATCTGGCTACTGGACATTGCTTCTGAGCTGGCCAGATAAAGGAAAAACAAGAGGGATGGTCTAAGTAGCCTAGGAGGTTAACTGTAGGTCAGGGATTCCATGTACAATCTACTTAATCAGCACCCCCTGAAAAAAAAAACAAAATAAAAGGAGAGCAACAGATCCTGCTCTCCAGTGCAGGTGTTATTGTCTTCTTGGCAATATGTGTCTCCACATCAAACAAGCAATCTAGAACAATCCTGCTACATTGGTGCCATGGTTACAGTGATTACTCAATTAGAATTCTACTCTTTCACTGACACAGCAAAGTGCTACGTTTTAGGAATGATCTCTAATTCTTATTAAAGATGATCACCTATGCTAATCAGAATGTTATTAATACTAGGATTTCGAAAGTTATGAAAAGCACTTCTGTATCTCTTATCATGAATACTGACATCCTAACTTTTAACATTAATTCAGCTTACTCCCTTGGGACAGTAAACTTATTTGGAATACTGACTAAAATAAAGAAGTCATTATATATTTGATGCTTACTAGTGCAACAAGTGATTTCTTACAGCATTTTAAATAGACCACTGTCAAGAGACACCAATTTTGTTTGGACAGTCTGCTAACCTTAAACAGCAGTTTATGTTCCCACTTTGGAACCATATCCTCCCACACAAGACACTCCTGTTATTTATAGATAAATGCTTTCTATTCCTCTAGGAAAACCCCACTGCAGTCACATCATTAATGCAAGTAATAGTAACTAACCTTGTAAAGAATTTGGTTTAGATGTGTCCACAAAGCTTTCCTGATGATCACACGGGTGAAAAATTAGCTGTTGCAAGACTGCAGGACATATTGTAGAGAAGGTGGAATTTGATATGTGACTGTCATTCGGTATCCCATGCAAAGAAAATATTTCTTCGCTAGTCAGGCACTGAAACAAAAAGGGATTTTGACAACTTAGCACATTAACGCAAACTAGAAAATAAGATACACAGTGAGAAATTCAAGAGTTACAACATGGAAGTACTGTAATGCATTTTCAGGGAAGTCTGCACAGCATATGTTGTGCATGAAAATACTGTGATTGCTTGATGTGAAGCAGAAATGATTCAAAGTACTTTAACTAACATAAATCACAAATCAATAAACCACTTTTTAAAGAGACATTTGCAGACCTTTGACCCTAGGAACTCAGGCAGTTAAACCTCACAATATATTTGGAAAAATAGCTTCAAAGTACTTAAAACCTCATGTAATTACAAAATAATTAAATTTAAGAGCAGGCTAGATACAGTTAAAATCCCAGTGCCAGAGTATGCCAGAAAATGGTTGGTAATTCAGTGATAGCTTATTCATGTAAGTGACCACTCCCACTTTACAACAGCGCTTCTTATTTATCTCCCCAAATTAACTCCTTAAAATGGTCTACAGCTAAACATTTTTCATTTATCTTATAGCAGTAACTCTTAAAGGCAAACATTGTCTTGTAAAACCACGAGATAAATTCCTGCTTGGGATCTTCACTTTGTCTTTGGCTCAGGACATAAGTGTCTGATGGGTCAACAATAAATGTACTTGGCAATGCTAAACCAGGCCAGGGGCAAGGCAAGGCTGGTTCCTCTGTTTGTCATTTTCAACCAAAAAGATAAAACACAAACCACAAAATATCATAAAATATACATCTACAGAAGAATGGAGTGTTTTTATGTGAAATGCTCCAAACTGTTGAAATCTTTCGTCTAACGCTTTCTGTTCATTTACATTCTATATTTCCTACAATGATAAGGGAAAGTATTCTTTTTTCTGGGTGTAAACAAAAGTTTTGTGCAGTTATTGCTGCACAACAAACACATACCAGGGTTGAGTCTCAAGACCAAAAAAATCAAATGTTTTCTTCTATTTGAGACATCAATTACAGCATAACTCTCCCTGCAGCAAATCTCAGAGCAGCTGCAAGCAGAGAGCACTGGAAGCCTTAGCAAAATAAACACAAATGGTTACTCCCTGCTCCTCTCAGTTTTGCTAGCCTTCAGATTCCACAGCACCTCTCCAGTGATTCAACACTATTATTTATAAGGCAATTAACTTATAGAGATGATCCAGAGCAATTGCACGTCATTTATTTCATCAGAGCTACTTCTGCTCCTGCTGATAAATATTTTTGTTATTGTCCAAAAGGTGAAAGGCATGCACTCATCACCTGCATGTGACTCTCCTTGATTTGTTTGGAGGAAGAGAACATGCAGGCCAATTCAAGCAACTTTAGCTAAATTACATCCGTGTTTCTGTCCTTCCTCTTCAACAACCCAGTCTAGCAGAGTACTCAGGCACATGCTTGAACTTAAACCTAAGAGCAAATTTTCTTAAGTCTGCAAGACCCTGAAGACTCAAGTATACAGAAGCAAAGTGCATATAATTTCATCTTTCAATGTCAATGCTAATTTCAAAGAAGTATCACCTAAAAAATAAATATCACTTATAACAGAAGATGTTTGTTTGCTTTAAAGCATGCTGCTCCATTTAATCTACATGAAAGCAGCAAGCAAAGAAACCATCACTGAAGATTCAGTCTTTAACAGGCCAATACACAAACCTCTGGAGCTTTCTAAACTGGTTATACGTCTGATAATTTTACTATTAACTCTGCATTTTGGAATAATTCAAAATACATGGCTAATATGCCCACAGCAAAACAAAGGGAGGATAGCTGTGGTTTACAGGAATAGTTCCTGTATGGTGCTTATTACCAGCTCACAGAGACATTTCTGGACCACGTGGTGAAAAACTCTTAGAAAAACAAGCCAGTAAGAGCTGAGAATTTACACCATAACTATCTCTAAAAGATATCACCTTTAACTATCTCATTCCTAAAATACAGAATAGATTATTAGTATTTTTAAATACCCATACATTAGTACTAACATCCATTCACAAAAATCCAAACAATGTTATAGGTAGGAAAATGGATTATGGAGAGAAAATAAATCAGACACAGCATAAATTAATAAACCTGACACTTGCAACTTTGCCTACACACAAATATAGAAGTGAGAAACACCATCAGAGAAGAGCTCTTTCTTGTGAAATTGAGAAACAGCACTGTATTTAATTACTATTATTATTTAGATCAGGGACAAACCCAGAGGATAATGATTCTTATAAATGATTCATTGTTATAAGTCACCTCATACTCTCAGTAAACTCCTACATACATCCAAGAGCTAAAAAGCAGGTTTGCATGAGTTCACCAGCACAATTAAAGGATTAATTAAAACACTGAATCTATTAGAAGCCTTGGACTGGAGCAAGGCATGTTTGCACACTGCAAAATTCTGCATTTATCTTTACAGGATATATAAATCCATTAACACAGCCACACTGCTGTAAAAACATAAGATATTTACTTTGTATAACTGATGGACCATCTCACCAGAGAGAAAATTTAGCCTCATGGAACAGGGGGCTGAAAATGATGTCCTGACTCACCAAGTCGGCTGTAGTGTCTGTCCCCTGCTGTGCAGCAAGACCTTATCAGAGTGATTAGGTGAGGGGATTTCCTCTAATTGTTTAGTGAACAATTGCAAAAAATATAGAATATAACAGATCATCCCTGTTAAAAAATAATTTTAAAAATGCTTACATCAAAACTGGGGAGGACTTAAATTGTAGAATTTACACAGTTACAGAATATTGAGACTTGGAGAAAATGAAACCATCAACTAGGTAATTCAAACAGATGTTTACTTTTACCTGTAAGGCTCTGCCAAAAATGATTGACCAATATGGGATTCCCCTAACTGGAAAAACTAACAAAAAATGCTACACTAACAACCACCTTTTAAATGCATCAGTCCCTTCTCTGATCTTCTGCTGCATTCTTATCGTTGCTCTACCTGTTCTATCTGCAGCATTCCACATGTGAGCACCGAAATACTGAACAGGATCCTGTACTGCAATTTCTAGATGTTGCCAGATTAAATACCAGCCCAGCCCACCCCAGGGCTGAGTAGTGGGTCTCACAACAGCAACAGCAAACAAGAAATGCAGTGAATGCCCATTTAACCACCTTCTTTTTTTTTCCCCCCCCCCTTTTTTTTTAAATTTAGTCTGAGCATGGATAAGGCAAAATAGAGACATACAGCTGCACCTTCCTCAACTAACTTGTAAGAAATGAAAACATCTAATATTGATATGGTAACACCTTTGTGTCACTTAGGACAGGTAAAAACTGGATGATATAGATGATCACTCCTTCAACAAGCGGCACTCCATGAGAAATCAGGTGAAGCTGTTCAAATGCACTTGTTGTGCCTCAGGGATCTCATACACCCCATGACATGTGCAAGGCAGCTGTCCATGCTGGGAGCTGAAAACTGTCCTCAAATCAAAGAATACACTAGCCTGGTTCCAGTCTATCTACTAAAGTTACTAGATTTTGACTCATCCTGAAATGAAAGTTAATTATATCTGATTGTGAATGTTAATAGAAAAGTTTAATTTAATTTTGTCCAAATGTTTTGCTTAAAAAATAAAATGTGTTACATTAAAACTCAGTGTTCAGCTATAACATCTGGACTGGCATAAATACAGATTTAGAAAAGTCAAAGAAAGAAACAGGAGCGTGATTTTAGCATCTACAAAGCATAAAGAAAGGTGATGTGAACAAGTTTTCTTTCCAATGCCCATTTACCTTCCAAGTATTTTTTGACCAGAAATTTTGAGCACATCATTTAGTTCTTTGGCACATGTGTATGGCTACCATACTACAATGAATTCAGTGACAGAAGATCAAGTATAGTTTCATGGTTTTTACATCTTGCTAATTATTGTAAAATACAGAACAAATAACAAGCCATCATCTATTAGACTGCAATTGCTAATTTTATCCCTATTAGTAGGTCTAAAACGTATGGAAATTCCATAGTAAAATGTGAAAAAACAGCACTGACCAGTATTTGTGCTTCTCAATTACCACCTATTTCTCTGACAAGAAGTCTTAGCTCACATATTAAGAAAAAGTGATAACAGAAATGTTGAAGAGCAAAGAAAATATAAACACAGAATAAAAATAATTATAAAAGTGCATGATGAAAGCAAAAAGAGACCAAAAGCACAAGAAACTGGTGACATTTCAATCCAAAATTCCAAAAGGGTGCTCAAAAAATTTGGCTTTTTTCTTCTACACAAAAAAATAGCATCTTTACAGATATCATAGGACACAAGTTACCACAAATGCCTACACAAGTATATACTCAAACACTATCATCAGCAAGTTAAATCATTTGTAACTCTCCCTTTTCTTTTCAAGTCAACCTGGTATCAAAGGAAAACAGAAATCAGTTCCTCTTCTTCTGGCTTACACAGCCAGACTTTCAATCTTTAAGAAAACGGATGAGCTTCCCATAGATCTTCTCATGAGATTTACAGGGTTACAAAATTGTGAATCAGACACTAATACTGGGATAAAATTACAGAGACCCTTCCTTCCCGTATCACCTGTCCCTTACAGATCAGCTCTCCACTAAAATTCCTTCAGGCTTAGGATGAGGGACTCTCTGAAGAGCAGGGGAACGTTATCTTCATTCAAAGAAAGGCCTGGAAGTCATCCCACTAGCTCTGGACACAGAAGTTAAGGACTGAAAGTCTGATAAACCTTGTGCTCTCCTACAGCCAGACACTTAATGCAGCCTGAATGGATTCAGCCGCCTTGAGGAAGGCCTGGATCACTCTCCAGAGGTATTCACCTTCCTCAGTCGAGAATCAGTAGAGCTTAGGCCTCTGATGCCTTCCAACACCCAAATTTCTATTAGGATACTTCATGTCTTCTGTCATAACCAGCAGACACTCATTATCAGCTTGCAAGCACAAAGACTCATGGTGTTTGAAAACAACCACACAGGATTTACATGGTGTGAGTATGCATTTGCCTGCACCACCTGCCCAAAGTCATGGACACACCTGACATCTGTGAGGGATCAAAATGCACTTGCTTTAACGTTCAAGCTGATGGAACAGCCATAAGGCCAATTTTAAGAAAGAATACAGGTAACTCAGCAAGAAAGTATATACATTTCAGTATGATACCATAGATATTATTCAACATGAACACAATTAGAACAGGCCTGTAAAAAATTTATTTCACTTAAATTTCAAGTTACTTAAGAGGAACCTACATTTGTACTAATAAGAAAGAGCATTACTCTTTTTTCCCTTCTGTAGCCTGTGCCAAAGCCTGTGTACGAGAGCTACGTGCTTTTGCAGATGGAAAACCTGAAGGTCTGAAGAATCTACTCATTCCTATGCCCTTTTAAAGAAAGCTGCTTTTCATAGCCACACTCAATACTGCAAACTTGTATTCAGCATGTGTGGCTGGGAATGTTTATGTTTGTTACACGCTGAGTTGGAACAGTGTTCAATGTGTGAGATATGAAAGCGGCAACTCCTGCAGATATTGCTGTGCTTATACTGAGTACTACATTGATTTCAGTAGATTTAAGTCCCAATCAAACCTTTCTAAAACAAAGAGAGCTTATTCAAGGTTTGTCTCCTTCACAGTACAAGCAGAGGAGCTACCATTCTACATTAAAAAACAATTCTCAAGGTCCCTAGAACCATCCCGCTTCTGTTTCTTAGGGAGTGGAATCAAACCAGAGAGGACAGTCATTCCTGCTTTCCTTTCATTTTTGTGACTAACTTTGTGTCTCTGATTTCTGAGCACATGGAAATCATCACCAATCTCAAAATTTCCCTTCAAGGAAACAAGTTCAGTCCAGGATGGTCCAGGTAAGTGAAATTACATAGATTTTAAAGGAGCAGTAAGATCTGAGTTTCATATGGAGACATTAAACACAGTAAAAATATTTTAAAGATAAGTAATATTCCAATGACATCCAGTCAGTAAATGAAACATCACTTTAAGAAGCTTTTGGGAGATTAATCGATGGGTACACACTTTGCACTCAACTTCAGATTAAAGATGTGAAAATTTCTGAAAAAGTTTCTTTACACAAGCAGGCCTGTTTGTATAATCGAGTTTGTGCTGTCTCATGACAACTGTATTTTAACAAGTGCTGAAGATTTGCTTATTCAGCTCTCGGAGCGAAACACTGGCTGGTTCTCATACACTCCTCGCTGCTGGACAGACGCTATTTGACCAGGAAAGGTGACAGTTTAAGAGCCGAGCACGGACGGAGCCCTAACCCTGGGTCACCCGCGCCGCAGCAGCTCACTGAGGCACGGCGGCTTCTCCCGTGCCACAGGCTGCTCTCACCGGTACCTCTGCCCGCCGCCCGAGCCCAGAGCCCCAGCAGACATCTGCTCCCTCCCTTCCTCCCTCCCGGCTGCACCGTGAGGAAACACGCGGGCGGCGAGAGTTGGGACACTCCGGAGCTGCCGAGCCGGCCCGGACGTGTCCAGCCCCGGAGCCCCGCGGTGCCGGTACCTGGTTGTGGTGCAGGTGGGCGAGCGGCAGCGCGGAGCCCAGGGCGGGCGCGGCGCCCAGGNCGTCGGGCCGCTTACCGAGCCCCGCTGAGCCCCGCCGTGCGGCGCTGAGGGCAGCCCTGGGGCTCCCCGCCACCCAGTGTCACCACAGAAGGTGGCCCGGCGCTGGCCGAGATGGCCCCACGCGCGGAAAAATGGCGAGGATACAAAACTCCCGCTTGCCACAAGGCCCGGGGCAGGGGCCAAGGGTCACACAGGCATCAGGGTCACTGCCCCCGCTGCCGTTCCCAGACACAGCCCCAGCTCGCCCGCCTGCCCCACCTGCCGTGCGGCAGCCTGCCCCACACCCAGCTGCCCTGACCCACGGGATGCCAGAAGGGATAGCGGAGGCCAAGGTCCAGGTCCAGCCACGCACGCAGGTATGGCCCCGCCGTACACACCTCTCCAACACTATCTCCAGAGCCCAGTCTCCTGGACCTTGGAATGAGTCCTCCGGTTGGCAGCCACTTAGGAAACCTGCTGCTCTCAGGCCCCCTCCCTCCCACAGGCTGAGACACGGATTTGTGTCTAGTCTACCTTTTCAGGCAGGATTAGTGCACCAAAAAGCATGTGATTTAATGTATGCTTTTTAACAAACAGAGAAAATTGTGACTAGTCACAGGTATATTCCTGGGGGCTGTTGGCTTTAGTGGTTTAGATAAAAATGCTCATGTTGCAGGACAGCAGCCCCAGCTCAGCAAAGACCTGTACTACGAAATTATCCTGCAACTGACTTTTACAAAATTTCTTATATATCCATGTAGTGGACAGAGAGAGCATGTTTTTAAAGAGTTTGGGATTTTTTTTTTTTTTAAGATTCTCATTTAGATCAATGTGGAACTGTGCTGAATTACGTGAGCTGAGGCATGGTTCCAGATTCCAAATTTTCTGAAACTCGAATTTTGTACTGTCTGTGCCAAGCAGTCCGGGTAACAGCACTATGAAGGAGGCATGGTTAAAAAGATACTTCATGAGCAGAAGAACTGATGTAGATAAATTCTTCATAACAAATTTCTGTGTCACAGTGCACAAAGCATCTAGCAGGGGGAACAAAATGCCAGCAGCATAACCTACTACTGGGCAGGCGGGAAGAAAGTCTAGAGAGCTACAATCATATTAATTCTAATACTGAAAAGCCTGTCACTGTTTCTGAATTAAAGCCTGAATAACTGCTATGCTTTCACACTTCTATCTTACTTGGTTGGTGGCAGCTAAAACAGCCCGGGCACAACTCAGTGACACATTGTTCCAAAAGTCCCCATCTGTACTGGTTCTACCACCAGCCGTGGCTGAAGATGCTCCACCCTACCCACTTCTCTATTTGCATGTGCATTTTGGCTCTCTTCCAGAGAAATCAACACAACATTCTCTTGCTGCTAAGGGAATTGCAACATTCGTTGGGCAGCAGCTACGTCAGTAGCAAAACTGGCACCTCCTAGAGTTTCTTCTTCATTGTGTTTGTTTCTAAACACAGCTCTAGTANCTGCACCGTGAGGAAACACGCGGGCGGCGAGAGTTGGGACACTCCGGAGCTGCCGAGCCGGCCCGGACGTGTCCAGCCCCGGAGCCCCGCGGTGCCGGTACCTGGTTGTGGTGCAGGTGGGCGAGCGGCAGCGCGGAGCCCAGGGCGGGCGCGGCGCCCAGGCGCTGCAGCAGCGCGGAGAGCTGCCCGGCCGACAGGCTGTGGTTGGCCCCGAAGACGCGCAGCACATCGTCGGCGAAGCTCGTCGCGTTGGCCGCGCCCGGGAGCTGCCCGTCCATNACAAAACTCCCGCTTGCCACAAGGCCCGGGGCAGGGGCCAAGGGTCACACAGGCATCAGGGTCACTGCCCCCGCTGCCGTTCCCAGACACAGCCCCAGCTCGCCCGCCTGCCCCACCTGCCGTGCGGCAGCCTGCCCCACACCCAGCTGCCCTGACCCACGGGATGCCAGAAGGGATAGCGGAGGCCAAGGTCCAGGTCCAGCCACGCACGCAGGTATGGCCCCGCCGTACACACCTCTCCAACACTATCTCCAGAGCCCAGTCTCCTGGACCTTGGAATGAGTCCTCCGGTTGGCAGCCACTTAGGAAACCTGCTGCTCTCAGGCCCCCTCCCTCCCACAGGCTGAGACACGGATTTGTGTCTAGTCTACCTTTTCAGGCAGGATTAGTGCACCAAAAAGCATGTGATTTAATGTATGCTTTTTAACAAACAGAGAAAATTGTGACTAGTCACAGGTATATTCCTGGGGGCTGTTGGCTTTA
Organism: Drymodes brunneopygia; assembly: GCA_013400955.1. Classification (NCBI taxonomy): domain Eukaryota; kingdom Metazoa; phylum Chordata; class Aves; order Passeriformes; family Petroicidae; genus Drymodes; species Drymodes brunneopygia. Next base: position 229,333 of record VZTZ01014101.1, read on the forward strand.
GTGGTTTAGATAAAAATGCTCATGTTGCAGGACAGCAGCCCCAGCTCAGCAAAGACCTGTACTACGAAATTATCCTGCAACTGACTTTTACAAAATTTCTTATATATCCATGTAGTGGACAGAGAGAGCATGTTTTTAAAGAGTTTGGGATTTTTTTTTTTTTTAAGATTCTCATTTAGATCAATGTGGAACTGTGCTGAATTACGTGAGCTGAGGCATGGTTCCAGATTCCAAATTTTCTGAAACTCGAATTTTGTACTGTCTGTGCCAAGCAGTCCGGGTAACAGCACTATGAAGGAGGCATGGTTAAAAAGATACTTCATGAGCAGAAGAACTGATGTAGATAAATTCTTCATAACAAATTTCTGTGTCACAGTGCACAAAACATCTAGCAGGGGGAACAAAATGCCAGCAGCATAACCTACTACTGGGCAGGCGGGAAGAAAGTCTAGAGAGCTACAATCATATTAATTCTAATACTGAAAAGCCTGTCACTATTTCTGAATTAAAGCCTGAATAACTGCTATGCTTTCACACTTCTATCTTACTTGGTTGGTGGCAGCTAAAACAGCCCGGGCACAACTCAGTGACACATTGTTCCAAAAGTCCCCATCTGTACTGGTTCTACCACCAGCCGTGGCTGAAGATGCTCCACCCTACCCACTTCTCTATTTGCCTGTGCATTTTGGCTCTCTTCCAGAGAAATCAACACAACATTCTCTTGCTGCTAAGGGAATTGCAACATTCGTTGGGCAGCAGCTACGTCAGTAGCAAAACTGGCACCTCCTAGAGTTTCTTCTTCATTGTGTTTGTTTCTAAACACAGCTCTAGTAACAGTTGATTATTGCATTCATTCTGAAATTTTAGAAGCTCAGATTTGAAAAGTGCCTTATGACCAGCAGATAAATTGGAAGTAACTGCAACCTGGCTACAACAGGTAAATCAAAACAGGTTGCTGGTTGCATCAAGAAGATTTGTCAGTGCTCTACTGCACAAGGCCAAAGAGTTAATCTCTAAATTGATTACTTAGAGGAATTGGAGGAAGGCCATACCTGTGTTCCTTTTTTTAGCAGAAATATAAAAGATTATTTAAATTAATATAATTAAACTCATATTTTCATAATGCTGAAAAGTTCAAGGAATTCCTGGATAATTCCATTAAGATTTATTCTCTGTTGGCAATCCAGAATGAAAATCCTGCTTTATTTCTGAGACACAGCCAAAATTTTTCCTCAAGGAGTGATGCATTCATACTGCTCTAGTTTAAAAGAAATACAGAGTTTCTAAACTGTCTGTAACCGAGAAAGCCTGCAGAAACTAGTAGGGCACACTGACAGTAAGACAAGAGGTCATCTACCTTTCAAACTGTATGCACAGCACTTGAAGAATAACTCCAGCTTTTGTGTGTGTATTTTTGTGATGCACAGACCTAATCAGAAAGTCCGATCTTTGTTATGTCAAGTCTGATAAATCTTAGGCAAACACCAACAGAGCCAAATTCTCCTTCCAGAGCTGAAAGAACAATCCGTTTGTACACTGCAAACCAGGTATTGCCCAACAGTTCTTCACGGTCCTGATTCCCCATTGTTTCGTTCCCGCTTTTCTCACACCTGCGGGACATTGCTGTTACATTTAAACTACCACAAAGTGCCAGGGCACCAGATGGTGACTGGCAGTGGGCAAGATGACAAATTAATCAGCTTCTCCAACCTCATACAGGGCCAAAACCTCTCTGAGGTGGGTTTCTGGTGAGAAATTCACTGAAGCTGTACCTATTAACATCAAAGCTAGCACAGTTTGTAATCATACTTGTTATTTGCTTACCACAAAGTCAGAAAAACCCTCTCTGTTTATCGTTATTCAAACTACAGAAAAAAATCTATTTGAAAATAGAAATCATATAATAATTCTGTCTATTGGCAGGTAAAGTGGACATGTCCGTCCCTTGTACTAACATTTTCACCTTTTTTCTCTCAACTCTTAGCTGAATTAACTATTTAAATAGGATTTAAAAATTATTTCCTGTAACTAAACACCCTGGAATGAAATGGCACACAGCAATGGATATTTTGGGGGAAGTACCCAGGTACTTCAGATAAGACTGAAACTCTTTTTCATATTTTTTCTCTGAATAATTCTCTTCACTGGGGTGAGTGAATTCCCAGCAGTTTCATTTGTTCATTTTTAACTTAACCAGAGAGACTCAAACTCTCACAGCCCCTGTACTTTAACTTCCAGAGATTCACAGTCATGAATTACAGATGAACAGTATGCTAAGATAGGTACTCCAATATTGCCAGCTCAGGAATCTTGTGGTTCTCCTCAGTTATATGCTCCTATAAATACTGAAATGGAATTCTGAGATCAGAGCTCTAGAAACACAGTCCAAGTATACTGTGAATACTCAAAACCACCAAAGCCAAACAAAAAACACCATTTGGCTTAAAATAGTTAACATATAAAAGCCTGAATCTCATCGATCTGTAGACCTTGACTCACTTCTGAAAGCTTAGGTACATGGACTGGCACTGGAAAGATGTCCTTCTATATCATAGTAGAAAAGTTTCTGAAGCTAGAGAATTAGAAGGAATCTTTACTTTGAGGCACAAAATATCTCATTCTTGTACTCTAAAACTTTGAAAGAAAAAAATGGGATCTCAACTTTCTCAAAATAGTTGGACTGTAATTTATATAATTTAACAGTGAATTACAAGTGCCTGGGCACGATATGAACCTTGATGTATGAGAGGTATAATGGCATTGCTGTGGTAAATCAATCATAACCTGCTTCTTTTCTTAAGCTGCACTATCAGTACCATTAGTGTGCTGTTTACTACCCTGAGAAGCTTGGCTCCCACAAGAGGTTAACATTATGCAAGATTTCAACCAGCAAGAGGTATTACTTGTTCTACAGCCTACACTAGACAGTTCATTAGCTCTCTCTGTGAAACTGTAAAAGACACTGTTTCTGATAAGAAACATGATACATTTGCTCCTTAGGACTAATTATTGCTGATTAAATGAATATATTTAAAAACAAAACCTCTTCAATAAAATAACTCTCTTAAATCCTTCACTGTGTACATTTTCAGTTACAGAGATATTTAAGGATCTTCAACCACAAGGATAAGAATTGTCTTTAATGGAGATATGCAGGTGAAATTATCTTCAGTTCATAGCTGCTCATTAGAAAACTAAGCTTGTAAAATTCCACTGACACTTTAGAAATATCATCTGTACTCACCTTGTTAGCATAGGGTCAAGATTATTTAGACCCTATTGCTACTGTCGAGGCTTAAAGGTGTTTGGAATCTGAAGTTTTAGCCCAAGGCCATCTCTAATTTTCAGCAGGTAAACAGGCATCCAACTCCCACAGCCAGTAGCTATTGGGCTACAGCTTTGCACGGTATGAGGTGAGATAGTGCCTGGAGAGCTGAGCCAGCCTATAGCAGCTGTGGGTCAAGACTCAAAGTACTCTAGATAGGTGTGCAGAGAGATAGGAAGTAATAAAGTGCCTTAAAAATAGAGCAGTATTCACCATGAAGGTGAACACTGCTCATTTTGCCTCGCATTGCTCAAATAAACTTCACCAAAGAGTCATCTTCTGGGAAAAAATACAGGTCTTCTGCAGTTCTGGGGGGGAATACAGCAAAAAGACACTACACATTTTTATCAGTTAAACTTCATCTTGTTAAGAAAAGGGAAGTTCAACAGTTTGGAGTTCTTTTTCAAACCTTATTTTAAACTGTAACTTTACAAAAAAGAATTTTTACATTTACAAATTCAAAGTGAAACCTTTCAGCCTAGTGTCCCCAAGCCTTGCAAACACACTTTTAAATTTAAATTTTCTATTGTTCTAAAATTAGCTTTAACAACTTGAAAGCCTCAAAAACACTGATGAAACAATACATGTCTTGTAGGAGCATGCCTAGCGGTGACCTCTTACCTGCTGATGACCTTTAAATCCACCGGAGGATGGAGCCCAGGGGATGGTCAGAACATGACTGAAAGCTACAAGCTTAGATTCTATTAACATATCTGCACTGAATTGGATGTATCTGAAGAACAAGGGTTACCACAGAATAAAGGAGAAGCAGTCATTTGTCAATATCAGCCCGATTAGATAAGCTCAGTGGTGTCAGCAGGACGTCTGAGACACAACACGCCGGCACTGTCTTTCACAGGCTGGGTTCTGCAGGGATCAAAATGACCCCGTGAGACAGCAAACCAGCTGCAGCACTCCTCCAGGCTTCTCCCTCATAATCCAGTAGGATGAAGGAGTAAGTAGGATTTCTGGGGAGGGACCAGAGCAGCCTTTCCAGCTCCCATCACAGGATCCAGGCAGAAAGCAATTGTTTGGGACACTTTTATAGAGAAGTGGCCTTCAATGCATCAGTCTCTCCCTTTGTTTCTTGGAAATACAGCTGCTAAAAATGCTTGAATAAGCAAATTCTTACTGGAAACATGAACAGACAGCTCTGAGTTCCTGTCAGTATGCTTAGCACATCTACAAAATAAGTGCTATACCAGTCCCTGGGATTGGCAACTGTGCATTGAACCCAGCTTAAGTTTTCAACAAACACTAAATGAGAGGGCAGAAAAGGTGCAGCAAGGTACAAGACATTTTATTTCAGAGGAAAACCACAATTGCAACTAAAACCTTCCTATTTTTGGGATGCAGTGGTTAGCATACAGCATCAGGCCCTTGAGTCACTTCTCTTCTACACAATTAACACTGACATTTTAAAAGTTCTAATTAGCAGACACTACTCCAAACCTACATGAGTTCTTAAGTACTGTCATCCTGCCAAGTTTAAATTCAGGATATACCTAAACTGTGGTGCTTTAACCTATGCAAATAATTGCCCACAAATGACAAAGTATTTAAATTTGAGACATGGCTTTTAATCAAATATTAGTTCAGTCATTTTGGAGATACTACTTGATTACTGAAAACATATGTTTTAACTCCATCCTGAGTGTATTTTTTTATCTAACTGCAGGTATCTGCAAATAATCAAAGTTACTTTGACTTCAAAGATATTTGCTATCATTCTGCTGCAAGACAAGCAACACCATCACAATGGAGAACCATTTCACAAAATATGACTGTGCATAAGTAAACAAGAGAGGCGTTAAGCATATTCTACCCCTAAGCAATTTATAGGAAAATCTTTAACATGTGCAGCCAGAGGTACAAGGACATCTGTAGGCTACACTCAGCACTTGAATCCTATATTCTGAAGGGTCAAATAAAGAAAGAAGAAAAGAAGATTATATTCAGTGTTATCATAGTTGGAATCTGCAAATTTTCCAGAAGTTACCTTAGGAACCTGAAAGCTTCCTTGATAATTAATAACCTATGTATGTCAAGGATTTTCAGAATGCATGTCCCATAAAGTAAAATATACACAATTCAGTGGAACAGAGAACTATTATTGTTTTGATGTTCTGTACACTTTCACAAAGGTCATGGATACATCCAGCTTCAGGGATTTAATTGAGATGAAGTTTATATGCTAAAAATCATGGAGCGAAACAAGCCCTGCCAGAAGGGTAATCCTGACACTAGGTCTGCCTTCAGCAATTAGAGCTGAAGCACCAGACAAATGCTTGTTTTGGTTACATGTGTAAATCAGTAAATAAATTCAACTTATGTAACAGCCTGTTCTGGAGCTCAGTAAAATTCATGGGGACAAGAGCCCCTCTGAGGGTTCCTCACCTGCAGAAGGAAGCAATACTTCTAGTAGGAAGCAGCTGTTCATCAGTGTTCGTTCACTGTTTTTTCCTTTCTGTCCCCAACAAATTTCCTAGCAAGTAGAATATTTCAGCTATTTCATCTACCCACAGTGCCCTGTTTTCCAAGATGTGTCACACTGTTGAGCAAAGTACAAGAGGATATGCAAAATTCATATATTCCCTTGGCATTCTCACTCACCAGTAAAGTTGTGTATATGCACAGTGGCATTTCAGTATTATTCAACTGATTTGTCTGCAACAGCAAGAGCAATATGGAGTATAAGAGTCTGAACCTTCTCTCACTGGTACACAAAGTTACAAAATGCTAACGGAATAGTTACCCTGACGAGTTCAATGTGTATCTAGCTAGACAATATTCAGATTAGAGAGCTTGTTGTTTATATAAGAATTTCTAATGCCATTTGTAATTGGCCTGGCATGCCTCTTTTAAGAGTTTTATTTATCATGAAGTTGGATTTTATGGAAAGCCATCTGTAAGTGACAGCAGATTGTCATATTCAACTATTTTTGCTTCAAAACCTTGCGCTCTCTTTTAGGCCTAACATGATTAAAACTTGCTGAGGCAGGAGTACAGCCAGCTCTGCTGAGTAGTCTTTATAAACAAAGTGTACAGAAGACCAAGGTTGAAGTCATGAATGTAGCAGAGCACTGATATTAGAGGAGTTGTGAGTTTGCAGAAACAAAAAGGTTCTATGACTAAAAAAATATGCTAAAAAAAAAGTTTTTGGAAGACGTACATTAACATATCATCAGGTCAGAGTACTAAATAAAAACTTCCAAAGAACCACTACCTTTGCTTATGACAACTCTAATATGGAAGTGAGTGACTGAAACCTGAAAAAGTAATTTGAAAAGTGAGGAAGAAACTCCAAAGAAACAAAAACACTACAACCTTCCATCATGTATTTAGTGTCAGTTGTGGAAAACTGTGGAAAGTGTTAAATTGCCTGAAGGAAAACACAGTGCAAACAGTTGACAAAGAGTACTCCCTGAATAAGTTACAGATTAAAAAAGTTAGAGATTTGCAACTGCAGGTCCCATGAAAGAGATCACAAAAAAAAAAAAGAATCAGAGAACTAGTTCAATACCATTAACTTAAGGAAGCTGGCTTTAGAAGTGTTCAATTACTTTACAGCTCAATTCCCACCCTGGATTCTAAACATCCTAACCCTAAAATGCTGCAGAGGATTTACACATTCAATTAACACTTTGAAAGGTCCTTCAGGAGTAAATACATTACAATAAGTCATTTGGGACACTTTGTGCTCTTCTAGTATAAATCAGAGTAGCATCTCTCTGGCAAAGCACAACAGAGGATGAAGTAGAATCAGGATTTGTGTCAAAAATTAAGAGTCTCTCAGTCTCTATTTGCTTGGCCAACAAAAGGAGTTCCCTCAAACAAGCCTAAAAGGAGAAAAGAAACATAAGAGTTCAGGTCAGCTCATTCCCCTTTTTTGTGAGCTTGTGAACTAGTCTGTGCACACAACATTTTTCTAAGCTCTAGGCTGCAGAACCAGATATTAACTTGCTACAGATGAGGAAGTGACCTCTCTATATCCCTTTGTATAGCTGTCAAAGTATACCAACATGAAGAGATTATAAACTTATTCAAAAGTAATTCTTGTTTTTAGCAGAACTGAAAAACTTTGTGAGCAAATGCTTATAACTGTGAGAGAACCAATTGAAAAAATACCCATGAGCAACTGCCCTGGAAATGGTTAGGTTTAGGCATGTGGGCAGACCACCACAGGATAGAGGAGCACACTACAACCAGTGAGAAAGCTTCATAAGTAAGCAATTATCACTCCACTGCTCAACATCACAAGCTGTTGAGATTCCTGGCATAGTTGCTGGTGATAACTATGATCCCTTAGGAAAGAAAGATTCACCGTCTAATCGCTGTAAATAAGAACAGTTCAGGCCTCACTAAAGAGCAAGAAGGCATTAGTTTAATAGCAGTAAGCACCTCAAGTGTGACATTCATCTGAGAATCTGAAGAACATTGAATGTGATGAGCTCATCTTCCCAAAGATGTGAGTGAAGGAAAACACTGCATTAGTTTGTCCTGACTGGCAAACCTACAAACAGTGTAGGTCAGCGATTTAAAAGCAAACAAGTGCATGGAACCCACTTTTTAAACTCCTAATATGCATCACCCCCTGCTGCTCTACAGAGCAGGTCTTCTGCAAACACTTCAGCAAGGGCAAGGCTGTGTATAGAACTAAATGTCTAAACAAGAGAAGCAGAAGGTGTGAGATTCAAATTTGAGAAGCATGTTAAGCATTTTACCAAAACTTTTTTGATTTTTTTAAGTAAATACACCTCAGGACACAGAAAATAACAGTATTTAACGAAATGCTGTAAATGTGTTGTTAGGGACGGAAGAAGCAAAGTTAAACATTGGTTCACAATAACATGGGAGAAGCACTTCTATTTCTAGCAATACATTACTTAACTGTGGAAAGAGATGATCCTCCCTAAATGATTTAATGTTTTAGCTGATCTTCTAGTAAGAAAAGCATTAATCACTAACACCTGTAAGATAAAGGACAAGGAAATGATTTTATGTGTGGCAAAGCTTCCACGTCACTGAAATATCAGTCATCAGGAAAATATATGTCATCAGGTCAAGTGACAACTGCCAGGAGGTCAGACAAGTTTTCTTCCAAAGACCAGCTGAAGTAGAGCATTTAAACATGATCTTTTTATTTTACAGCCCAGAAGGGAAAGTATTTGAAAAGAAAGGGAAGTATTTGAAAAGCATCAAGTAACTACTGGGGGAAGGAGGGGCCAGGAAGGGAGTGCTGAATCTGTAACCACATTGGCAGAAGAATCCAGCATTAAATAAAGGATATCAAATGTGCTCCTGCACTTTAAACTTTTTCATGCTTTTGTCATTGCCAACATACATATGACAGTAAAAAACACAAGATCCCAAGTCCTGACTTAACCTCCTACATGGTGTTTGAGAAACCTGAAGCCATCTCACACAGACTGATAACATCAGAGGCTGTCAGAAACAAAAGTGTTTGAGAGAGCAGAACCAGCCGATTTATTCCTGCAGTGCCCAGTGCAGGTGATTACAGCTCAGGCCTAGCAAGCTCAGCATCAGGTACTACCTTATTCTGCTCAGATGTCTAGAGAACATTATTAGGAATTCACTTAAAATTCACTTCTGTGTATTGGTATATCTTCCAGTACTTTGAACAGTATTGCCAAAGTATCCTGTATTACAGCACTAAACACCCAAAAACACACACAGGTTTTGCATAGTAACATTTTAGGAAATGTGACATTTTAGGAATTTCCAAAGTCTAAACCATTAAAGTGCCATGCAACATCATCATGCAACGTGTTGCAGCCTGTGAGTATTTTATGGCATTTTAGCCATTCTGGGTTTTTTTTTCCTGAAATGTTAAAAATTTTTGTTGTGATGAATACTAATGCCTGCTTTATCTTTCAGTTATTAAATGTACAACATAAATTCAAAATGCATTTTCTTATAGCCATTTGGTTGACTGAAAATAACATCAGTAAAATTAGTAATTCAGTGATGAGTATACATACCTTTGTTTATGGAGAAGAGATTCTGTCAGAGTGTCAGCCAATACGTATTATGACTATGCACTCAAACACTTCCCAATGCTTCCATCTTCTCAGACACGCTATTTTCTTACTGTTTATAAAGCAAACCTCTCTCCTCTCTGTCCTTCATTTGACTTGGTAATATGAGAGTGTTTGAAATTTGAACAAAACCTCCTTGTCCTGGGAGTACAAGGGGCGGAGGAAGATGCAGTTGGAGCAATAGGTGGTTCTCAGAGCCTTACGCCACCCCCTGTGACAAAAGCCAAAGGACAGGACGCTAAAGAGGCCATTCCAGGGCAACTATTCCTGGGTCACTCATCTCCAGCTCCTTCTCCATACTTTGTTATGGAGTTTTCTGGCAAGTGGACTCTAAACTGCAAATTGCTTCATTGTTTTTATTTTTTTCAAAAGAATGGGAAAATGCAATGTCTGACACCTGCCCTAACGTTACCCACATTAAATGGTGACTTAATGTTGTCAGACAAAGGCTGTTCACATACACAAGTTCCCTTTTGGTGTTTTTATTGAAGCAACAGGATTTGATTTATGAAATACCTGGCAAGGATAAGGTCCTATTACACAAACTGGAAGCAGATGGGGGGTGATCATAATGCTGAATTGAAGGAGAAATAGCTTCCTCTCCTGCTGCAAGATTCAAGGAATATATAACTTAATGTTTCCTGTGAAGTCATTCCCATACTTCAGTATGTGAAAACAACTGTCAACACTCAAGAGAGATTGTGTTAAACAGCTGAAACACTCTCAAATGATTTATCCAAAATAAACTTCCATCAGAAAGCTACCACAAATACTTATTCATCTTAGTTCTTAACAATGAACAATAGCTCTGGTTTTAAAGCCATTTCACATTCTCAAATTGAAACTGCAGCATCTACATTATTTTAATATCACTAACTATTACTGTGTCTAACACTGAACAGAACTAAGGCTTTGCACTATTAAAACCAAAGAAAAACTCCTCCTGTCTTATGAAGAGCCAGGATTTTGTAGCTTAGCTCACAGGGAAAGGACTGAACAAGAATAGGGTACTCACTCTCTCCTCTGAAGTTTGTAAGGAGAAATGAAATTGTTTAGATTACAAAGCAACAGAACTGCTGTGTAAGGCCTAAATCAGTTCCATCATTTCTCACAGTGCACAGACAGCAAGCAAGCATGGATCTGGACAACAGAGCAGACACAGAGGGCTGTTAGAATGCAAAGGGATGGAGAGGAACCTCAGAGACAAATCTCAACAGGAGATGGGATAATGGAGTGTGCTGCCAAGCAGGGAACTGAGGTCATCCTGAGAAAGTCAGTGTGGTGTTACCTTAAAGAAATATTTGCTCCCTATACAGTCGTACAAAATCAAATTAATTTCATGCAGTAAAGGCTCATGAGTATATTGCATTTTTATTTTAACCTAAATGATAAAAGCACTGATTTGCTTCTTTACCTTCTAGTCCTATTACAGCAAACACACAGTGTGAGAGAATCCATGGCTCAGCTCCTGCCAAGAGGAGGAGATTCACAGCTGTCCTCTTGGCCTGCCCCCATCCCTGAATCCCAACACCCCGTGGATCAACAGCGGGGGTCGTGTCCCTGCAGTGTGTCCTGCTCTGACAGGTGCTGGCATTTGGCAGCATTACCAGCAAGCAGGCAGTTATCAGACAGGAAGACTTGGCTGAAAGTCAGAAAGCCAAGCTCTTGGAAAGCATGGAAAGATACAGAGGATACAAAGGTGTTAAATCCCTTCTGTCCTTGAACAGCCAAAGACTGCTCTAAACTATGCTTGCTGCCAGCAGTTGCAGGCAATTTTTCAGAAACTAGAACACCAACGAGAAAAAATAATTTGAAATTAAGCATAGACAAATATTTACTAGAAAATTTAGAGGATGTCCCTTAGCTCTTCATCATCATGCAGGTCATGACACACTGAATTATTTGAGGTGCTCAAATCATGCTGTCTGGATTGGCTGCAGCTTCAGACCTGGCTTGATGCAATATACCTACAGTTTTTCCTCCAAATGAAGTCTAGCCTCTCCATCCTCCAATATCAGATACCATCCCTCCACTTTCTTCTGGAATTGCAAGGGCTGTTCTGCTTCTTCTGTTTAACAACTGTGACCTTCAGTGCTACACCAGGTAGGACTCCCTTAAATCTGCTAAACATTCCACTTACAAAACAGAGCTTGCTTTCAATTCATTGTGTTTAAATGCCGAGAATTCCTCTGCAAGCAGCACACAGAGCTGATTTTTCCTTTCCAACCCCTCTCCCTGATCACACATTTCCAAAACATCAGCACAAGAGCAGTCTTCAATTAGAAAGTCTCAGCTAAACTTAAGAAAGAAAGGATTGTTGTCAATTAAAATTGGTTCATATCTCAGCTTACTAAACTAATGTTCTTAATTACATATTAGCAGCGATGCTCAAAGCATGGTTACCATAACCAGGGAAAGAGGTCATGAGAAATTACTCCATGTCTTCTCAGCCAACTTTATCTACTTTTAGCACACCACCTTCCCCTGGACTGATTCTGTTCCTGCTCATTTACCTTACACTAAATAATTACATTACCAGGAGACCTATGCATGTAACCTACCGAACCAGAGACTGATTCTCCATTTAAGTCTGTTCAAATATCTGCTTTAAAAAATATCCTGATGCTGTCATCCTACCTCAAGTTGAAGTTTTGTCTTTTTGGGTGGGGTTTTACCATAGAAAATGGGCATTGTAATGACATGGCACATTGCTGTCAGAAAATGCATTTTATACCTCTTAGGTTGGAACCACACTAGATTATTTGCAGCTGCTTGAAAATGCTAAGGTTCATCAAAGCAGAATGATTTTGTCCTTCTAATACATATAGACCAACACAGATACTTTTCTTCCAAAATTGTACACGTACTTTGCACAAATGCTAAAACTACATGAGGTTCAGGACAGTATAAACATGGGACTTGTTGACTTGTACAACCTGAGACATCGTATGTTACTCTTCAGTTACCTTAAAGGCACAGAACTGCATACAACACAGAACTGTAAAAGAAATCAGGGTAAGTAAACACAGATAAATTGGTAGGATTTGAATTATTTGTCCTTAGCTATGCAAATTAAAGTCACAACTTATAACAGTCATGGAGGCCTTTTATCAATGTATATTTGATGTATTTTCAAGACAGAGTTTGTCAAACAGTGATGGACTCATTCATAAAATTTCTTATGGAAGTTAATGAAGTCTGTCCTTACAATGAAAAGATAAAATACATTCTGGTAAAGTTGTTCCTCTTTTACAGTGTAGATACCAAATGCTAGGGGGTTTTTTCAATTTCTTTAAATGCACTAAAAACAGTTACTCAACACTTAACTGGGCAAAGAGCTAATACATCTCATTTACATTGGGGTTAGACACAGCACACTTTCTAACCCACAGAAGCTATCCTTAATTAGAGAGTGACCGTACTACAAAGTTACTCTAGAATCCAGGATCTGAAAGCCTTCCAGTATGAGTGGAGCATTCGTGTATTTTTAGTGCAGTCTACAGGACTCATTTTAAGAAGCTCATCCCAACCCAGACTCTAAAAGCATAAGTACACCTTGCAAAGAACTACTCAACCCAGTGTATTAGTGAAAAAATATGTACTCCTAAAACTCCCTGGGGAAGGACTGGCAGGTAGACAAGGCCTTTGCATTGCCCTTTTATCCCCATATCTGACACAGTTAAGAATGCAAATGAGAACAAGCATTAAAGTAGAGGCACAAAGGGAACCATATTTTCTAAGAAACCAAGGACCTAATGAAAGAACTCAGCTACAAACCCAGACCTGAGTTTCTGCCACACCAACAATGTCTTTCAGTCACTTGCAGGGAACACCCAGTACATCAGCCTTTCACCAAGTACTTATTAAGGAGCCATTAATTACCATGTCTCCAAGTGCTAGAGTATTTCGATTCCCTCTGCTCCAAAACAAGAACTGTTGTCCTTGATAAATCAGCACTGTAACTGATCCCCTGGCTTTGTGCCTGACTGTGTATTTGTTTTAGTGATACAATCTGACTGTGCTGGATGTTTTATAAGAAACATGCTGTTAAAAGGACAATTTGAAACTTTTTTATTTATTTGCACAACCAAAAACTTGGCTGTCCCTGTTGTGGCCTTCTCTGCACAAACAGCAGCTCTGGGGGAGAAAAAAATTATTTCCATGTTATAAATCAGGCTTTTCAGTTCTGTTGTAAAGATTTACTTGAGAAAATAGGCGGTGTGCTGTTGTTCCTCGAGTCTAGTTCCCCTTTTTATTCAGCCCATCTCCTTCTCCTGGCACGTCTTCGGCATCCTTCTCCAACTCAAACATGTTTTCTAATTCATACCAGCATCAGCTCCTCTCTTCTGCTGCTGTTTCAGTCCTCCAGCTCCTACTGAGGGCACTGAGACCAAACTGACAACCCAAGCTGACTCAGTCTACAATTTCTCAGGTGTCCTTAAGCTATGCTACTCATTCCAGAAGCCAGTAAAGATATGCCAGGACTTGTGCCTGTGGGCTCCAAGCCATGACTGCCTCACCCATGACACAATTATGTCTCAATCACTGAAAAGATACTTTAAAGGTTGCATAAATATAACAACTTTCAGACACATTTTGTGAATACCTCAGTTTACAAAGCATTCCTTCCAGGTGAAAGTAAATGAACCTGACATTTGCCTTCTGGATTTTCAGGTAGAGATACCTACTGTGGTATATAGCATTGCAGCCTTATATAAGAATTTAGCAGCTCATTCTTATGCTGTCATCAGCCATTCTGTCACTACAGAACTGCACTCAAATTAAACCTTGGTGGAGATTTAGCTGCAGAGCAGTACCATTCCAAGGGAGGGGTGGTTGTTTTCAGACTTCTTCTATAAGTGATTATCAACTAGAATTATACATTATATAGAAATATAGAACAGTACATTTCTCTATGTCATGCTGTTGACAAAGTAGGCAACTAACTACAAAACACATAGGAAAGTAGGCAGCAGGGACCAAATGACCAAGGTGGGTTTCAGATCTTTCTTCTCTATATTAACAAGAGCAAGAGAGAGAAATCCATGCACTTCATACCTCAGCACTGTCTTCCTTTCCTAAAGGGTCAGGCTGTGCTCCTGAGTTTCTATCATAGGGTCACAACAAAACTTCATTGTTTCCCTCTTCCCAATATCTAGATATTGCCAAGCAATATTGCCCTTAACTACAGAATGGCTACTTAAAAGTGAGTATTATCAGATCAACTGCTAAGCACCAGTAAAGACTCAAGAGGACAGACAGAACGAACCAGTTCTTTTGTGCAGTCAACAAAACAGCTGCAATTACTGGTAAGAGGCTTTCCAAACAATTTCACTGCTTCACTGAAGAGGTCACCATTACCAGACAGCTCTGAGGCCTGGCTTCTCTTTATTACCCAGTTCAAGGATTGAGCCTTAAATCATCCTGGTAAAGCCATTGCCCTAGGTTTAGAAAATCAATGTCTGATTTTCCTCTAGTCCTGCTATAAAGGACCAGAAAGCTTTCCAGCCTTTAACCTGGGGAAGGAAAGAGATGCGTGTACTTAAACCTAGAAAGCAGCATCACTGAAGTAGCAGCAGAAGTAAGAGAGGTCTTGACCTGTATCTCTCTTTTTCTGCTACCATCAACACCACCCTCAAGCCTTTTACTTCTTCACATTTCAGATGCATCTAACCTGACCTAGTTTTGGAAATGAACAGGAAACTCAGTAACAAAGCCACCTAATCTGCTGTGAGGCACACACCTGGCTCCTTTAACAGCTGAAACAGTAATCAGCAAAGGTTTTTCTCAAATAACTGGACTATTTTGTTGTGTCTTCCCAGCTAGGAAATACAATCAAATAGCAATCAGATAGTTCAGAAGTTTAGACTGAGAATCCACTAAGTATTCAGAGTTTGTTGATTGACATGCAAACATTAATGTTTTTAGTACAAGACCCTCAAGAACAGTGAACCCTCACAATCCAATCAATTAGTAGAGATTAGAACACATGAGGTCATGGGGAAAGATTTTGTGCTATTATATTATATTATTTTTACCTAGACATGTATTTGAATGGCCAGTGTCTCTTTATTCCCATTTTCTTTCTGAATGCTCTGAAAGGTACAGGCAACACTAATTTATGCTTCCATGTGAAACTAATGGTTTGTCAAGGAAGATGTCAGAAAAACAGAACTGGTTCCTTCACTAGGACTCTTCGACCTATTCAAATATGAGTCTGTTCAAATATGACCGAAGAAGTTGTCTTGTTTCACAGTGGCCTTCAGCAGGACATGAAATCAAAGGTTTTCTAAAATGTGAACTTGGCAGACACTTCTTGGCAAGAAGAGGTCTCTTTTCTTCACCTTGATCCCCTGGAGCTAAAAATAGACTGTACATGGATGCACAACATAAGTAATTTTAAAAAATGCAATCAGTTAATTTATAAGATTACTTTGATGTGCTTGTAATTGAAGCACAATAAAACATGCATTTTTAAAGAACTATCGAAACTGGACTATAAGACCTTTGCTCTTAATAATAAATATGCAAACTTCTATTTAGCAACTTCTGAAGTTTCACTGATGTTTACAAACATAACTGGGAGCAAATCCAAGTCTATGCAATATACTCTAAAAATATCTCTGCTAAGAGCAATATTATTTCTGTTATTGTTTATACAATACATCTTTTTCACCCCTCTGGGAATTCTTGCATTTTTTTTTTATATCAGCAGTGTTACTTTCTACTTCTTATGAATCACAGTACAATTGAATCAAATCAGCCATAGATATCTAATTTCTTCTTCTTTCTCTAAGTGAAATAATTTGGTTTCTGTTCACAAGACAGTATTCAATAAACTATTTTATCCCAAAGCATGGAAATTCTTCAGCTAAGCCAGTCTCTACATTAGCAAATTTAAAAAATTTTTCAAGCTTCCTACTTTACAAACCAATTAAGCAAAGACATCTGCAGAACACGTGCTCCATCTAGATATTCAGGTTTTTAAATTCAGTCGTTACCAAAAAACCCTGCCAACCTTTGATGGTTGTGGTTCAGAATTCATTGCTTGGGATTCTTGAATAGATATTGCAGAGAAAGTCTTATTCAAGTAACTAACTTACACTGAAAATTCAGCCTTAAAATGTTGATTGTCTTTAAAGTTAGATGTAATGCTTTAAAAACAATGTTGAAGAGTAATGTTTTAATTGTGGTAACACCATGTGTTCCAAGACGTGTTAGGTGTTGAAGAGACCACTCAAAAGCACGTTTACCACTCCCTTACATCAGCCCTAGTAATATCCTCAAGTGCTTTCACCAACGTGGGGATTTTAGCAAACTTCAGGTGAAGGACACTTCATTATACTTACTGGAAATAAGGAAAATACTTAGGAGATAGGGAACACTGGGGATAATTATCATTTCTGCTGAGAGTGTTCTTAGGCTATTTCAGTTTTGCCACTGTTTCACTGACTGAAAGTGCTTTACCTTCCACATTTCATGGCAGCATGCCCACTTTTTTTTCTTTTTACCAACTAAAAGAAATTCATCATAGAAGCATGGAATGGTTTGGGTTGGAAGGGTCCTTAAAGCTCATCTAGCTCCAACCCCTCTGCCATGGGGCAGTGACACCTTCAACTAGACCAGGTTGCTCAAAGTTGTCCTCTGATAGCAAAATGTAAACTCCGGACTACAACCTCATTGTGCTAAATTTTGATTCTTCTCATTGTGCTAAAAGCTGGACAGAGCAAGGCCAGCTCCTATCCCAAAAATCACATTTGAGTTACAGCTGCACTTGCAATGTAAAAATACCCCCTAACATCAGCACACTCTTGCCTGAGTCATCCCACACAGACTCCAGATTCTGGTCTCAGTGTTCAGAGCAGCAATCGTGAGCAGGCACAGAGGGCTCTGGCTGATATGCAGGCATGATGAGATAACAGCAGCAATCCCCTGCCCCAGCTCTTTATCTTGCCCCAAACACCCTACCCTTATGCAGAGTGCTGAGCTGCTCACAAAACAGCAGTGTGAGCTACTGCAGTTTACAGATGGCCTGTGGAAATAAATCAGCACCAATTTTGGGCTGAAGGAGTAAAATACCTTTTTAGTAGAATTCTCTTTATGATGCAGATCTGGGAATGGCATTAATGCATCCTTCTCTGTAAAAGGTCACTAGCCTGTAACCTATTATCACAGAATCATAGAATCATTAAGGCTGGAAAAAACCTTCACAACCATGGAGTCCAACCTTTGACCAATCATCACCTTGTCAACCAGGCTACAGCACAAAGTGCCATGTCTAGTTATTTCTAGCACACGTCCAGGGACAGTGATTCCACCACCTCACTGGGCAGTCTGTTCCAATGCCTGGCCACCCTTTCAGTGAAAACATTTCTTCCTGATGTCCAACCTGAACGTCCTCTGGCACAGCATGAGGCCACTGCCTCTCATCCTGTCACTGGTTCCCTGGGAGAAGAGGCTGACACCCACCTGGCCACTGCCTCCTTTCAGGGAGTTGTAGAGAGTAATAAGGTCTCTTCTGAGCCTCCTTTTCTTCATTAAAATTATAATACATTAAAATTAAAGACAATGGAGTCTGAGTGTGAAATACTTGGTGTGTCAGAAACAGAGAAGTTGTTTTAGGTGCCATTTCCAGGTGTTTCATAGTCCTACCTGAAAGAGAGGTCCCTTCTTTCCTTAGGGATTCATAACAGGCACACCATACCATGTTCCCATGGAACAACAAACTCACCATGCACTGTCTCTCATTCACAGGTTTATGGCAAGGCTGCATTCTGAACCCAAACAAATACATCATATTCAAATACTGAGCTTTTTTTCCATCTAGTGCATCTTTCTGGTATCATAAAAAGCACAGAAAAAAACATGCCTTAAATTCACAGACACACAAAATCAGAATTCAACCAATCAATGCACAGACGTGTTTTGCAGTTTACATCCATTTACAGTGTATGTCTAATGATGATTATAAAATGCAGTGGTATTGAAAGTCTGACTCTATTCGATTCTTCTCAAATATCAAAATTTGAAGTCATTAAATTACACTGTATTTGTCAATTCTGGCAGGAACTACTGCCACTCAAAGGACACAGTGATGATCTACAGAGGAAAGGAAGCAATGTGGCATTGCCATACACAGGTCTCGGTGACGGATACAGGCTCTGAGAGAGTGCTACAGGAACAAGTCACACTCTGCCTTGCCACCAATCACAGAAGCTTTCCATCACTGAAGACACCACTAAAAATAATCAGGGCTCAAACGGATGTCTTAAGAAAAAAAAACAAACTTAACTGAGATTTAAGCTTTCTGCGGGATTGATTCGACTTTTCACTCAGCAGAACAAAACAGTGTTACAGCAAGGGCAAGACCTTTTTTTAGATACAACTGATGCAATAAAATGTCCTCACTGACTTATGCACAGTATGAAACACCAAAATCCAGCCTCCTGAAATTCTTTTCATTCATTTGGCATCATAAGAATTCAAAAAACATCCCTGGCTTCATTGCCTTCTAGAAATCATTTGTCAATTGACAGAAACACAAGAGAACCTAAACACTTAAGGAACCATCAAAAGCCATAACAGGTTTTTAACAGCAATGCCCTCCTTTCCAAGAAAAGCATGTCAGCCTAGTTCCCCCTTCACTCCTTGTCAGTGAAATAAATATGTTTCAAGCAGAGAACAGAAAGCTCTTAACTCTCTTCTGTGTCTGGGTGTGGCTATTATCACTACTCCTACAGATTGTTTTGCATTATCTCACTGTCCATTCAGACCAGCTGCTACTGGTCTCTTCACATATTAGTGAAAAACAGTCCTACATGAAAAGCTTACACAATTTAAAAAGGCAATTCTGCAGCATGGGAGAGAAACACCAAGTTTACCTCAGATTAAACAACTGGACACAGATTAAGGAACAAATCTGCAATGAAATTCAAGTGTTTCATAGTCATTAAACTCTAACAGGAGCTTTGTCTAAGCCCCTTTTATTGGCCTTGGGCTGCCTACTCCAGGTCACACAGACTGTCCCAGAGTTAGGAGCTGAACTATCCAAATCCTTCTGTAGCGCATTAGCCTCACAGATTCATCCTTGTGTTTCTCTAATAACCACAACAATTATTTCATTACCATAAAAGGTGGATACAGACATAGGCTGAATCCATTCCTGTAGCACCCCAAAACTAGTATGACATTTTCTAAGTTTCTAACTTCCTAACGAGTCCAGAGCCACAAGACATTTCAGTGCCACACATGCCTCACATGCTGCTACCAGAATTGCTCAGAGCTTTAATTTGTTCCATCTACAGCCAGTCACAAACCTGCAGCATGTGTTTCTAGATGATGGCCACAGCAGCTGCTGCCAGCTTTGGTTTACTTTTGATTTCCAACTTCTGTGTTCAGATTATGTATAAGGTCTTCTTAATTTTGCAAAGAATATATATAAAAATATACAAGTAATCATTGTCCAAACCCAGTGACAAATTCAAGCCTAAATTACCAATTAGGCCCATGTGAGTTGGATTTGGTTGATTACTATCTTTAAGACACTGAAATGAAAGCTAAAGTGTGACAATAAACTCTTTAAAAAGCTGCAGTTGGAGCTTCTGTAATTAACAGAAAACTAGCCTGTACTTTTTATATGTTGCTATTGAATTGAATTAAGCATCCTACTGCTGTAGCCTAAAGCCTGCAAGAAAACCTCCCAGACTGTTAAATACATGTTTAATAAAAAGGCTTTGCAAGAAGCTACATTTGGTATCAGATTAGCAATGAAACACAGGTCCAAGAGCATGTGTTACTTCCAGTACAGGATGTTACAAACACCCCCACTGAACACATCTGCACCACGCTGGCTGGTTAAAGATGAGGGTGAGGGGAGATATAGATAATGCAGCTGGTCTCAGTGGTTTTCAGTATCTTCTTCTTTATAAAGGTGAGTGAGTTTCCCAAAAGGTATGTTATTTTCTGCCCTTTTTTTAAAGTAAATCCTTTGAAACTGAGCTGTCATCCTCTGGAAAATAATGGAGCAAGGGGAGAAGGAAACACCCTGTCTTTTACTGATAGTAACAGGGCACTGGGACAAAGAGCACAGTTTTAAATTCCCACTCCTTGCAAGTTTTTGGTTTGGTTGTTTTTTGGGTTTTTTTTTTGTGATCTATTAGGAGTACTCCTGGTTTATCTCTTGCTTCAACTTTTTGCTCCCCCAGTGTCAGGAAGATCAGGGACAGCTGCTGCAGAGCTGATCATGATCCCTTTTCAAGCTTTTTGGAACCCTCGTGCTTCCTGGGACACACCTCACATCTGCTCACCTGTCCAACAGCATCCATCACCGTAGCATCAGCAGTAACTCATTCCTCTTTATATCTGGTGTCTATTAAAATGGTTCATTCACCACGTAACGTGGGGGGGACTGGCTTTAAACTGACAGAGGATAGGTTTAGATTGGATATTAGGAAGAAAATCATTAATGAGGGTGTGGTGAGACCCTGAACAGGTTGCCCAGAGAAGTTGTGGATGCCACATCCCTGGAAGCATTCAAGTCCAGGCTTTGAAAAACCTGATCTAGTTGAAGATATCCCCATTTATTGCAGGAGATTTGGACTAGATGACGTTTAAAGGCCCCTTCCAATCCAAACTATTCTATTATTCTATGATTAGTATTTGCAAGAAAAATCAACTATCACATAATGAAGGCTAGGCAAACAGAACCTGACTAGGATGTCCTTCGGAAAGACATTTCAGGATAACAAGTGAATCCTAAATCTACTTTAAATATTTTCCATTATATTGTAGTGTCCTCTGGGTGGACATTTAAGACCCACTTATCGGTATGCTGCTATTTTTCCGAAGCCATTTTTCAGTAAGACTGTAGGTGGCAGTAGCTCTACAGTTATTTATTTGCCTCGTTCCCTCTTGCAAACACTTCTGGTCACTAAAAAAAAAAAAATCTTTCTTCCTTTTTTGTGAAACAGGTCGTGGGAGGACAATCAGAATCAAGACCAAAAAAAACCATTGCCCCTCTGGTTGTCAAAATTCTCGGATGCAAAGTGTGCTCACTTCCAAAGATTCCTCTCCCCCCACCCTCAAATTAAATCAGGTTCCTGGTCTAAGAGAGCATGTTGGAGGGAAGTAAGGAAGATGTGTCATAATCTTTTCAGGACATAACAGAGGGTTGGATTTGTAATAGTTATACCAAAAAATACAGTTATTTTGATATCTAAAAGCAATATTGTACTGTTTTCCTTTAAATCATCTTTGTATTTTTTTTAGTATTTGCTAAGTAGCAAGAGGTAAAATAGGCATTTTTTTTTACCCAAAAAATTACTCAAAACCTTTAAAGTTACTTTTATGGATTGTGATTCTGCAATCAGGATATCAGTGAGAAGCCCAGATTAGTGGTAAGAACACCAGAAATAGGAGGTTGACTCTCTGCTGAGTTACTCAGGTTTATCCCCATTGCCACAAGATTGGAGCTAGTAAGACCCAACTAAACTTACATTAAATCCTTTATAGTTCACTTAAGTTTAATACAGTTAAGGTGCACTTTTTAACATGTGGTCCTATAAAGAACATTATGGTTGTGATATCAGGGACAGCCACAAGGATGTCAGCATTCAAGTAAGTCTGTATATCCTTATTTCATGTACCAACATTTGTACTTTATCCAAATACACTGTAACTACCTTTATCTACACGATACCATCTTCTTTATTGCTCCCATTCCAAGCTACTGTTCACTAAATGAGCAATCATACTTTGTTCTATTTTCCTTGCTCTACCTCTATGCATTCCCATACCTTTTTCAGTGAAATGTATTAGACTTTGGGCTGGAGGCAGTGTTGATTTGTCCATAGCTCTCTTTTTTTCCCCCTCTGCTTTATGTTCCTCAACTCTACAATAAATAAGTAGAAAAAATTCAACTATTAACATTATGAGATATAACCTCACAATCAGCTTTTGAGTTGGTTCTCCCCTGCCAAACAGAATATGAGGTGAAGGCACAGAAAGCTTGAAAGCTGCTAAAACTTCACCAGTGAATTGCTTTCCTTTCTCCCACACATATACACTATTATCCTGTCTAAATATTTGAAGATGCTTTTTAAGTGTTAGCTAGGCTTGGTATCAGTGTCTGTTATGAAGACACCATTGATTTATTAAGAATTTTAACTAATCCTGAGGGCAGCATTTTGGGGACCATTTTGCTGTTAAAGCCAGTTTTATATTAAAATACAAGAAAAAAGCAATGCAGGAAATAAAAATAACCTGCCCTTACCATAAATAAAACAATATTTGCCAATGGTATATCCATGCTGGCAGAAATTAAATGGTTTGCATCAAATTGTAGTGAACCCTGTAGAAACAAATTATCAAATCAGTGAATTGCAGCTCTCAGAAGCCTATGGCATTTCATATTCTGTAAAAAGTAACTAAAGTTATGGAGTAATTTTAGGTCTCTTAACAGTATTCTGCCCATTTGAAAAAAAAAATGCACTGTTTTTTTACAAATCAGTGAAAAGAGGTGAATTCAGTTGCAGGAGTTTTAAAGTAATAACTCTGTTGCCTTCATTTTCTTAAAGTAAGGCTTTAGGGGTAAAAGATTTATAAAGAAACACAATGGCACAACTATGATTCACTGCCCAATTTTTGGATGGTGGATCACATCCTATAGTCCTGATCTCACAACAACTGAAGGATCTGTCAGCTTCTGGCATCCTTGTTTCTGTGGGAAGGAGGAGCTTGAGTAGGTCCTCTGTTGGAGCAACTGGAGGACAAGGATCCTTATGCATTGCAGGGCATGCACTTGCTATAACACTTATTTCCACATGACTACTTCCCAAAGCCTTTCAAACTTTCCTTCTGATGTCATTTTCTCAACTGGATATGGAAGCCAGCTCTGCAAATCTGGCACTAAATACAGTACCAGGCACATTACAGAAAATGATGTATGGAAGTTCTGCTTTCTGGTTTTCTACATCAGAATCTAAATTTGATGCCATAACCTCTCTGTGTCACTGTGACCCATTTTACCACAAGAATCAGTTCCTCTCTAGCATTTCTCAAAAGCCTGTCCATATAGCTGGAAACAAGACCCCTGCCTTTGATCCTGCAGACAACTCATAACACAGTCTTTTCCAGACTCTCAGAGGCTGTTTGCCCTGACAAGCAGACTATCACCTCAGCCTGCTTCACACTGCTCATGCTGTCATTAAACATCCTCTAGGCTTACTTAGTGCAACTGCTCTCCTCATTTTCTGTGCTGAGGCTTTCCTTGGACACAAACTGGCTGGGCTTGCCATCCGTTCTTCACTTCTGGTGAATCCTGTTGAGACACAGCCTAAAATCACTCACAGGGTACAAATGATGTCTTTTTGGAGCCAGGCTCACAATTTAGTGTCCTCTGCACAGCGCATAGCCCTAAATCCCTCAGGAGTTTAAACACATTCCTTCCCACAGAATAACAAAGTACATGAATTCTTCAGAAACCGAATGGCTTTGCAAATGATTTCTTATCACAGCACACTTTTTTCTCTGGAAAGAAAAAGGCATTTACAGTTCTCCAGGGGAAAAAAAAGAAAGGAAGAAAAAAACAGAGGTGCGCAGTCCATAAACCAAGGAACCTTTATTCGGACTCACCCTGTTGTTAAGTGTGCCAGACATTCCACATATAATGAAGAAAAAAGCCCAGATATTTTCTGTTATTACTGTCCTCCTGATACACCATACACTGTAACTGCTAAAGATCACAAAATTTTCAAGTCCTGTTAGAGCTGTTCAAGCTTTCTGTCATATGACTGAAGTAGCCTCCTGCCAGGTGATAAGATCTTCATTAGGTGATCTGTGTGCCAGTATACCTTTACTGATATCCCCAAACATACTGTTCCCTCCCTGTGCTGATCTACTTAATGTTTAGAAGGCTACTATTTTAACAGTAATTTCCTTAGCTCTGTGACCTTCTGCTGGTACTATGATTCTTTGACATTTCATTCTTCCATGGAAAACCTTCATGCAATGACAAGCACAGTACTGTACCCAGGTGTCTGTGCAGGTTGGCTTTTAACGCCGTGGATTAGGTGGAAATCCACTGGGGATTTTTTTGTTTGTTCTGTGTCAAGTTCATCTCCTTTCTTGTGTGGCCAAGACAGACACTGATAAATACTGACTCTACTTACTCAGAATTTCCCTCTCTAATTTTTTCCTCTGGTCTCTGTTAAACAAGTTTAGATGTAGGAAGTCTGACATGCTGCCTAGGTTTTTTCAGATCTACTTCAGCAAGTCTGGAGATTCCAGGGCTGCTGTTCACAACTCAGAAGTACTTACCTAAAGAATGCTTGATGTGAATATTACCAAATTTGGAAATTTTGGAGTTTGTTCAAATTGTCAAATGCCTTTTAATGTAGATCTGAAAAGCACATTATGTCTATTTTTCCACAGATTTTAGGGCAGGACTACCTTTTGGGTGGTCTCCGTTAATGAGGTGTTACTTTTATGTATGTGCCACTTATTTTATTTCCATTATGTCAGTTCTCTAATGCATCTTTCAAGCGTTTCCATGCAAATCAAAGTAAAAAAGATTAAAACTCAAAATCAGTGGCAGCTTTCCTTTCTAGAAATGGCCAGTGATAGTCTGGCAAAGTATTCTGTTGATGACACACTTTCTACAGAGAGTCTGGTTCAGGCCCTTATAGCAGTCCTGGCACAGAAGCACATGCAGGAGTTAAAAGGAACTAGAACTGATTTTTTAGGGTTTTTTTTCATGTTGATATGGCTTTGATATACACATGGAAAAAGAGGCACTTTGCATAGCTATTAGAAGAACTTAACAACAAACATAATAAAATGCAATAGCTGTTTTTTCTGTTAAGGGGTCAGGTGATGAAACAGAAACACTTGTGGTTGGTTTTGGCCCCTGGTTAAAGAACTGTAACAGGTTTGGACATGCACTGCATGTGATTAGGCTTCTCTACTGGAATCTCTGACCTGTTCAGTTAAAGACATGAATCACAGTCTGAGAAACACTGCAGGAATCCTCAGAAAACCAGGAGGCTCCTGAGAGTTTGAGATGACAGTGTCCTCATTTGCGGTGCTGCTTGATTATTTCATGATTTTACAGTATTTTATGACAAGCAAGGAAATGCGTGTATACCTCATATTGTGGGGAGAGATCATCAACGACTTCAGAAGTATTTCTGTTCAAAAAAGGGTGAGGAGGAAGAGAACTCTTCAATTTCACTAACATCAAAGACCTAATGGATGCCTGAGATGCAATGGTGCCTGACAGTTTCAGGTCATATTGGATGAAAGTTAGTGGGGGTAGATTTTTTATACTGGTTATTGTGATAAAAGGTGTCAAGAGTTTATTGCTCAGTAGTTCAATTTTCAGATTTACCTTTCTCCTCAACAATTTTGTTTCAATTTGTGCTGTTCCTAAGCAGAGCATGTTCTAGAGAGGAAATCAATGGCTCCATCTTCAGGGAGACTTTTTTTTCAGCTGGAGATGCTGCTTATGCGACTTTGTCACACAAAACATTGATAAAGTTTGAAAGATGAGTCATACATACTTTGATTAAATCTGGCTCTGTCTCTTCCACTTTCAAGTTTAGCCGAGACTTATTTCAAGGTTTAAAAGCTGCTCTTCTTAAAGGCACAGCTTAGTAAAATTATTGGCAGATCAGGAGACTGACCTGTGGCAGCTACTCAGTTTTAATGCTTCACACTATGGGTGTTTCATGCAACCAGAAAAATCACACTACTGCATGCCAGTGGAAAATCAAAACAAGTTTTTGCTATCCAAGTGAGCAAAACCAGGATTTGGAGATTTGTTTGCAAAATGGAAAAAACTTAAGGGTGATAAGGAATACTAAATAGGAATTGGTCACCGGCTATTACCTTTATTTTAGCTCTTCCCTCTCCCTCCAGCCTTTAACATAAGTGGTCACATGGATCTTCTCAGAAGTTACACTTGAAGATAACATAGAGAACCCCATTCTGAGACTTTTGCTCTAACCACAAGTTTGTCTTCATGTGATGAATGGGGCTGATTATTCTTCTAGCACCACTAAACCATCGGTGGGAACTTCTTATTAAGAGGAGATTATTTTCAGTTTATCATTTTAGAAAAACTTCTTTCCTTTGTGTGAAAGTTGCTACTCCAGGGCACCTGTACCAAGCTGAATTGTTAGGACAGGACTGCTCTAGAAAAGAACTGCACATTAAAGAGACTGCTTTCCATAGGGCCTCCATTAATTTCCTGGCAAAAGCTGGGAGGATTATAACAAACAAGCAGGTAACTGCTGGAAGAGACAGCATCAGTTCCTTAATCCTGACCAAGTGAGCTGTAAGGTCTCCTCTTCTGTGCTACAATTCCTGTGTGATGCTTGTCACATCACATAATCCAAACTTTTCACAGGTAATCAGTGTTCCTCATTTTCTAGGTGCTTGACTGAAGTCTGATTGCAGAAGTACTAAAATCACTCACATCTGCAAATGAAGTCAGCAGGGGCAGTTGTTTTGAAAATAGTAAGTACTGTACCAGTGTGTCCAACCTTTCTAGTCAGGCAGGTCCTGTAGTATCATCCAATGACAAATTACTTTCTTCTAATGGCACAACCACCTCCTCCAAGTATTCTTATGGGATGGGATGAGACACAGTGAGCCTCAGAGCCAAGTAAATTGTCTGAGTGTGGCACACAGACATCAAGATAGGGTGGACATACTAATCTATGTAGTGACAAAACCTGTGAGGAAAATGAGTCTCTCTGTTTCAAATTCATCCTAACATTCATCTTTTCAATCTTCATTTCTTTGGGCTTATGTTCCCTATCCTTCAAACAAGAACAGCATTTTTGTCACAAGAACATTATTCTAACCTGTCTAGAGCACTGTTAGAATTCCAACAGACCCAGCTGGACCTGCCCAGAAGCACTCACAAAGTCACCATGACACACACCTTACCTTCCTGCAGAATAACACACACTTTGCAAAGCTAACTGCTGCTTCAAGAAAAGACTGGAGTTTCGCAGATGCCTTACTGCTTGCAACCAGATGAGCCCACTGTCAGAACGCTTTCCAAGTGTGTAGAGAAGGCAGGGATCCTCCCTCAGCCGCCAGCCCTACACCCAGGTAGGTCAACAAGAGTTTGCTGTTGATCTGAACACAAGCAGCACAGTTCTCACTATGCTATCAAAGGGAGTGTCTTGGGTGCAGCCAATTGTTGGCAGCACAATGCTTAAAGCTGGGAAGAGCTGTTGTAAATACACCCAAGGGCTTAAACCGTAGTCTCATATTCTTATTTGGACGTCTAGGTAAACAGCAACATTTGAAGACTTTGCAATTCCATTTCCCTGCCCTCAGGTGAGAAAAGTCACATGCACTTTCAGGTCAGGTCTCAGCAGGGCAGAGACCCTGAGCCCGTACAAGTTCACATACTGAGTGTTTGAAGCATTGTGTGGAGTTCCTTAGCCTTGAAAGCAAGGCAGGCCATGGAAGCATGAAAACATCTGAGGCAATGGGCTTGGGAACAACAGCAGAATCACATGGCCATGCCACTCCTAGCCTTGGTGCTGGGATCTTTATTTATAGCTTTAAAGTTTCTGTCCCATGCTCTTTCACTGGGCAGAGAAAGAATCAAAGACTGTCCCGCTATCAGCCAGGCTTCCGCTTCCAAACAGTAAATCATGAGGGGAACTGAGAAAGAAACTACAATAAGGAGAACACCCTGCTTCCTCCACCTACTTCTTGTGTAGAGTAAAAAACAGAATGAGGTCCCTCTCCACTCCTGAGACCCTGCTCTATCACAGGGCTCTTTCTGTCATTACACTGTATACTGTCTTGCTTTTCATCAGCCTGTTGCATCTTACCACAACCTTAGGCAGTGCCTGTATTGTCTCTGGTGTTGCAGTTTTAGGTCTAGAATACTTTCCTAAAGAAACATTTCAAGCCCTCATAGTTTTGGAACAAAGGTTGAAAAAAACATGAACTTTTAAGAAACCAAATCTAAGAGACAACCTGCCTCTTTTAGAGCCCTCCAAACAATCCTGTAATAATCTTGTATGTTTTGGAAGGCTTGATCCATTACACCAATGATTTGTCTCAATTCATCACTCACTGTTGTTATTCCTCCATCATTACAAAATTATAAAGTCCTCTAAACCCATAGGACATGCCTAAAGAGAATCAGTTTAAAAAAATATTTGAACATTGACATTATTGGCTTTTTTAAACACAAGGCTTAAGTTTTCATCAAAACCTGAGAAAGAAACTAGCCATATCCAGATATTCTAGGACTGGGCTTTTAAGAAGAATATTATTAGTTGTGATAAAAGCTTAAAACTTGAAACAGAAACAGTTTGGGAAATCAGAACTACCAACAACTGAGCAGAAGACTTAAATTAATCCCTGCATGAGTTCAAACAGTAGCGAATGTCACTTTCAGCTTTCATAATCTGTTTCCCATTCTATATTTAGATGTTGAAATTTCTGTGGCAGAAGAAATCTCTTCCCTATGTATTTGTACAGTGCTTAGCTATCTGGAATTTTCCTTGATCTGCAGCAATAAAACAGCAGAAATATAAATCAAGTTAGCTAAATTCTACTTTCTACACCATGTTAACATAGGTCCTACTCAGTACACCTGACCCAAAATGACCTCATAAATTGAACTGACATGTATTTACTGAAAGTGACAAAAGAAAGTGACAAAGACAAGAATCAAACAGCTGATTTTGTTTGCATTAGCTAACTGGGTGAAATATTGCTGAGGCTCTAAAGCCACAGTTATGTAATGGGGAGAACTTAAGTCCCTTGGGAAAACAGCTGGGCCCCTGAACTGGGTTCTGATGGATGTAATCAGATAGAAGTTAAAAGTACGTATCATCCAGATATGTAAAATACTATGAAGAGAACCCAACCCACTCATATATTAAATACTGACTATAGCACAGGATATTAATCATAACATGGGGAGGTGGAAAGATAAGGGAGTGCATGCAGTGGACTGGTAAGAACCTGCTGCTCCTGAACTCAAATGGCAAAAAACCATCCCTCTAGCATCAGTGGCTGGCCAAGGTGTCATATAGCTGAGTGACAGATGAGTGAATCACTCACAATCTGAATTAGGCCCAGATTCTGGAGAACTGACTGGCAGCTCATTAGATTTATTACCAGACAGCACAACTCTTGACTGTAACACCACTTGCTGGAGCAGTTTGCTTTGGGCTCTGAGCTGCATGTCCTTCACATTGTTACAGTGCCACAGACCACTAATGGTTCTCTAAACAGTTTCTACAAACCATTTTCTATTCTGTCAATACATGCACATACTGTTGTACAGTGTTACACTGCTCGGCCACTAAACCTGGGCTGCTGAGTAGGACCAGCCTAGGCAACACTTTTGGAACAGTCTGTATGTTCTCCATCAAGCAGCTTCAAGGCTCCGATGAGCTGGTCAGCTCAGAATTTCTCACAGTGGTCTGGGTAGCTCCACTGAGAGCAGCTACCTTGCAAAAAGTTCAGAGAGAATCTATAAACCACTGTTTTTGGTGTAACTGAGAGGTTTGCTATGAAGCTCTCTTTACCATCTGCCAGCATAAAAGCAAAGAAGAAGGCCTAGCACAACAGACAAACTGAGAGGAGGCTAGGCTAACCATTTAAAAAATTATATACATCAAATTGCCTTCTCTGCTTGGTTCTTTCAACGTCTTTTAGGAAGTGATACCCTATACTGTATCACAGCTATGAAGTAAATGTTGGGCAGTGTTCCTTTTCTTGCTTACTTCTAGCTCTCTCCAAAGGCTCCCTTTTCTGTATTTAATTACACATATCAGCCATGTCTACAGCTTCATGGTTCTCTTATTTGAGTCTACTAAATTAACTCCCCTGCACCTGCCCCCCAACAGCTATTCACTACTGAAACCTCCTGCTTCAGCTCTGGCACTCTTACCCAAACCACCAGAAATTTAGTCTTTCAGCAAAGTTCTGAACCACAGTGGAGGTAACATGAGATCCCATGTCTGATTGGTGGCTCTAGAGGAAGCAAGCAAGAGCTGCATTTGGGATGTGGCCTGTGTAACTACAGGAGACACCACACTGTTCAGAGCTTTGCAGGTTGCTGCTGTGTCCATCCAAGCCTGATGAAATATATGATGAATTGAGGCCAGTTCAACCACCAAAAACGACAGAGATGACAGAAAGTATTTCTCATGGATACTGTAACCTGGGGATTCAGCAGCATTGTTGAACTCTATACCCTGCCAGCTGCAGTTCAAATGGTTGGCTTTGCACACGTTCTTTGGCTATGTAGAATGATTTTTTAAAATATAGTTTCTATTGTCAACTTCATTAGGCCTTCAGATATATAATCTTGGAATGATGACACCATCTTAAAAATACAACTGTTTTGGTTTTTTTAACATAATGTCTTCCTGAGTTAGTGGTGTATTCAAGCTATGGGAGACAATGGCAATGCCAACAGCAAATATTGGCTAAACATTGACAATCTCTATGAGACTGGAGTGTGCTAAGATGGTCACTGGCCACTACATAAGGCAAATCAGTTTTTAAGTAAAAACTTCTGGATTATCTGGATGAAAAAGAAATAATGGATTGACCAGAAATAGTTTTGGATAGTACGGCATAGCAGTTCAATTAAGACGGGCAGCTGAAAGGTTTAAAAGGAAGTAGCTATTTCAGACTTTCTCTTATCTTTTCCTGCTTTATCATCAAACCTACTACGTCAAAGGGAATTAAAAGAAGCCTATTCTGATTCCAATACATCCATCAGAAACAGAAGAAAAATAATGTAAGAAATGTTCATGAATTTTTCCAGTACAGGCATATGAATTAAAGATTGATTATTTAAAAAATCTCTGCTTGTCTTACATGTTTATCTATCATTAGTTACAGGATTAAAAAGTACTGAGGCCAAAGATTTCTCACCTTGGAAAGAAAGGGATCTGTATTCCCAGAACAAACCTAGCAGAGAACAGACTCAACTTCTAAATTGCATCTGCATATCAGGAAACTTAAATGTACCCCACCTGACTGAGGTGAAACAGCCTGGTTAAGTGTACAGCTAGAAAGCCTCTCCTTCAGTGCAGCTGCCCAGCTACCAGAGACATGGCAACAACCATTCCACAATGCTCCTCTCAGCTCAACAGCAGGCATTTGCTCCTTTGCGTTCAGCTCTGATCACCTGTTCTTCATCTCTGAGCTGATATTGTCCAGGTTCCGAAGTACTCTGATGGTAATAGTGGAAACCAGTGTTATTCAGGAAACAGGCAGCACTTCATCACTGCAAACCACTGAGCCTGCATTATCTGCCTGATTTCCTCAGTGGCTGGAACAGGATTATTTGGCTCTTCGAGTGGGAATCCCATGCTATAAAGCAGTTCATTTATCTAGAGTGTCCTGTGAAGATAATTTTACCAAAGTGTGGGCTTACAGCCTGGCACTACTGGGGGTTACAGTAGCAATAACATTTCTGTTATGGTATGAAGCCCTAAAAAAGTCAAATTTCTGCTTTAAATCTAATTGAGAAGAGGATTTTATTGTAAAACCTAGATCTTTGTGGAAGCTGCTGAAGATTTCACAGGGAACGCTGAGCCTGAGTACTTGAATATGTGTCCTTTTAAAATAAATCCACCAGGTATGTCTCCTGAAGTTTTGGAACTTATCCACCTCGTCTGATTTCCTGGTACTTGTTCATACAGGTTTTGCCCTGTGAGCACACCTTTGATTAGCTGTGACATGGCACCTTTCCTTTCAAATGAATCTTATTTTGAAACTTCTTTGTATTTAAAAGACATCTATACTTCCTCCTTCAAGGGCTTTGTGACACAATTCTTTCCTCACTTGTCCTATTAATTCAGTGTAATTTCTTCCATAAAAAAAGATTAATATTGGGTCTTGAATGTCTGGGAATATCCCCATATAATAAGAAAAGCATGTTTTACTAGGAAATGCTGAGTCATTCTCAACTCCTAGTTCGTACTGGGAAGAGAATGGGGGAGTGCATTTTTAGAATTGCATCACAGAGCATGAGTGGCAATCCAAAAAAGAAAAGGAAATTACTCTCTCTTCATACATATGTACGTGTAACATGTCAGAAATTTCAGTTCTCTTCTCAAGAAAGCAGAGAATATCCTTTGTACTTCCAAGCTCTCTTTTGCACTCTCAGCAGTCCTTTCAAACAGGGTATCTCTGCTCCAACCCAGAGATGTGGCATGAAATGTAACATCTGAATCTACTCCCCTTCTGGTAAAAATACACCTTAAATTTTGTTGCAGTCAACAGGTGGCTTATGATTTGGCCCTATTTCTTTTGAATATATTTTTCCTCTAGGTTACAATTCCTTGCTTCAAAACAGAAGAAAGCAACAGTCATATACCTTGGTTCCTTTATATGTTTGGGAGGCTTTTAAATCTTTCTTATAAATT
Organism: Drymodes brunneopygia; assembly: GCA_013400955.1. Lineage (NCBI taxonomy): Eukaryota > Metazoa > Chordata > Aves > Passeriformes > Petroicidae > Drymodes > Drymodes brunneopygia. Next base: position 262,146 of record VZTZ01014101.1, read on the forward strand.
ATGATTTTCATTAGTCTCATTTGTGAAGCCCCATGTCAGGTGGCCTTAGTATAACAAAATTCCCCAGAGGTGTGCTGCTGACTTTCTGTGCTAACACACATGGGGTGAGCTATGCTGGTTGCTCATTTTGAAGCACTCTTCACCCTTAACAAACCAGATTGAGCATAAAGGTATCTGAGCTTGTTTCACACGGCATTTGTGCCAATGAAACGTGGCACTAGCTGGCTTGCTTCAGCCTCGGTTAAATGTGTCTGGGAGACTTGGTTACCGTGCTGCAAACGTAGATTTTGGTATTAAGAAGCGTATTATTGATGGTTGGCACTGTTTAACAGAAGCCAAGCTACCTGAGAGCCTGCTCTGTCAGAAACTGTGTAGATCTACAGGAAATGGTGCTGTGTAGTCCATACTCGCTGCTCAGTGATGTTTTCAGGCATCGGGGGCTAAGCCATGGGTAAATTTCCTTTAATGAAGTGCCTGGGAAAGCCGGCCAGCAGCCAGGCACTGCGTGAGGGGGGTTAAATTCACTCTATGCAGTCTCTCTCCTCGTCCAAACTTTGTATTTAGAGGTCAAAAAAACAGTGGCAGCCACCGGGTCGGGCCCGTCTCCACAGAGGTGTCGCGAATGCCGCCGTGGGCCAAGGAAGNGGCGCTGAGGGACCGCCGGCGGCACAGCGCGACGAGGAGGAGGCGCCGCCAGCCCTGCCCCGGTGAGCCCCAGGCGGCCCCTGGCCCGCCGCTCGCTGCTTCTCTCTCCCCTGTCCCCCTGTCCTAACCGCGGCGCCCGCCTGGCTGTGCTCCCTCTGTCCCGCAGCAGCGGGGTCGGGAGCGGGCATTTCGCTGGGCTGGGCGGGGGCAGCGCGGCAGCCCCCGGAGCTCCGCAGGTTTGCCTCGGGAGGCTGTGCCCGGCNGGACAAGGACGGGATTATTCTTGCGGCGGTGGTAGCTGCCCTTGGACGGAAGCACTCGTGTCTTTACGCGGTTTTACCCGGGCGGGAGGACCTGTTCCCGGCTCAGGGATTCCANAGGCTGTGCCCGGCTCCAGCCCCGGGCCGGGCGCGGAGCTGCCGCTGGAGCGCCGGCAGCGACTGCCGCGGGATTCGCCTGCAGCCAGCCCGGGGAGCGGACGGGATGCCGGGTCCGGCTTTGCTGCTGCTGTGTTCCTGGCGAGGGAAGGGGTGTCCGTGACAGGCTGAACAGCAAAGCGAGGAGAATTTGCAAACCCAGGTTCTGCCGGTCGCGTAGCGGGTGCTCGTAGGCAAAGGAGGTGCTGCTTTGGTCGCTTTTGGTTTCGAAGGTGACACACGTACGTGCTGAACCTGAGACGCGACCGGGGCACGGTCACCGGCCGGGCTCGGGAGTGCAGGTGGTCACCACGAAAACGTGGCTTGATGCTGGCAGCTCTGGGTGTCCTCGTCTTGGGTGCAGCCCGAGAGTGCCGCAGACAGTATTAAAAGGTACGGAATAGTGAGGTTTTTAAAGGTAGTTTAGTGGTAAGTGATGAAACCGAAAAGTTCTCGTCGCGGCGAGTAGTATTACTGCACTGGTTGCTCGGTTACATTTGATCTTGTAAACCAAGAATACCGAACTTATTGTCACAATTATTTTTTAATCTATTAGTGCTTTCTGCTTTGATGGTAACTTCGGCAAAGAAGTGCTACTGACATATTTTACGTGAATGTAAAATGGAATATAGTTTCTGTGACACGAGCTATGTGCTATTGGGGTGTTGTAACCATGTGTGTACTGCTGCGTATTATCATTCAAATAAGTAAATCTGAGTGCCTGTAAGCATTTGGAGCATAAGATTTTGGAGGCAAGGGATCATCTGCTGCATTTTAACTTCCTGTCTTAAAATGCTCAAAGTCTTTTCTTAAGAATAATATTTTAAAGGAAATACAGATTATTGTTATCATGATTTTTTTTAGTGCTTGGTTTTAAAGTGCTTGGTTTTTAAAGTGCTGATCATATTTGACACGTTTTGTGCTTCAGAAGTCCTCTTTTCATTTACTCTGTTCACAGAGAAAAGTGGATGAATTCTTTGCTCTATCGCCTTGTGCCTTACATGCTGCAGGGTGCTACACCACCACTGTCAAGCTCGCAGAATAGGGCTGAAAATAGAGCACTTGGATTTTATTGACATCCGGAGTCTCTGTGCTGTGTGCTGTGCGGTATCAACTTTTGAAATAGTATTTCAGTCAAAGTATTTGTGTTCTTTCATGAAAGAAAGTAGCTGCCTGTTCTAGGAAAGCGTTAACCAAGACGTCATTCTAAGATAGCATCCTGCGTGCAATGTTTTGTAATCTACAGAAATGACTACAGTTTATGAGAAAATGAAAGAGAAAAATGCAGCCTGTAACTATCCAGAAGCAGATGCTCTGTTCTGCAATCTTCCCCAGCCCAAGAATTTAACTGTTAGTTAAATGTTAGAAGTATTATTGTCAGGATGTGCCACAGAGTGTGGAGATTTCAGGGAATCTCGGTGCTGAAATCTCAGTGCAAGATCTGTTAAATAACTTGAAATAGTAAATTGAACGGGAAAGGCCTTTTTCTTTCCACTCTTTGTATAGACAGAAATTTCAGTAGAGTCATCAAAAAATGTAGTTACTTTCTCATGCAATAAATGAATACATTTTGAGTTAAGGTTGTGAAACAGAAAAGTTTTATATCATTTATATCATTTTATAAAACAGTGTTGTAGTAAATAAACTTCATATTTGTACTCGCTTTGTTCTGGCACCACCTCGGTAATGTTTTTGTAGTATTTATTTTAAAATCAGAGAAGTTTGCTGGATAGAAAAGTGTGCTGGGACAGAGAACGAGTATCTTAGAAGAGGGAGAGAGGGTGGAAAGCAGACAGTGGTGTTTCATTTATGTGCACATTTGAAAATTTCCTGCTCATTTGTTGAAAAGTAGCAATTCTGGTTGTTTCTTTGTTACTATGTATTTTACTTTTAAAAATTAATTTTAGTAAGAAATTTAAGTTTACTTTAAAATTTTACTTATAAAAATTCAGTAATAAATTTGATTTGTTTTTTTCCTTGAGGTGGCATTATGTGAATTCAGTAGTAAATACCTACAAATGAATATCATTGATGCAAATTTCCTAATTAATAGATTTTTGAGTTTCCTTTTCATTGTTGCCTTTTCCAAAATCTTCCCATGCCACTTTTTCTTGAATACATGCAAACTACAGAAATATGTTCAGTTAGGAATGCATATTATTGTGCATGTTGCTCACTCTGGAAGGACAGAAACTGAGCTTGAAGGCCTGTTGAGTTTTTACTGTCAAAGGTGCTTGTAATGCAAAGTGGATGTTCGTTTTTGCTGTTGCAAAGATACAATGAAAGACAATATATCTTTTGCTAACTTACAGCTGGCTTTCTGATGTAGCAGTGATGAGAAAATTCACTTGTGCTCTTCAGAGATTCTGGTTAGTTCTCCTGCGTATTCATAGATTGCTTCAAACGGTACTTGCTAAAATACTTTCACCTTTCAGTGTTGTGTTTGCCAACTAAATTCAAAAGTATCAGTCATAAAGAAAATTGTTACTCATTTATTTAAGCAACTAATGAAAACTACAGTTAGTTAAAAATCCATTTTTTCAACATGCTGATGGCTGTCCTTTGGATCTCTGATAAAATAATGCAGCTATTGTAAAACAAAGAGAAGATAATGAATGTTTCAGGCAGGTAATGAAAAAGCAATTCCTGCTTCTGGTCACTTTTAGCTCTGACACAGGTATTTTAGCAGTGGAAGTTGTAATTTGATGTCCTCTAAATAAGCTGTGAACCTTTTATGAAGTTCTGTGTTGATAAGATCATAATTATGGTTGTCATTAACTGTGCCCTTAGGTCAATCAGGCACTAAGTTTGCATCTAACTTTGAGCATAGAAATAATTCGGTGAATCTTCTTGAGTGCTTTCATTTAAACATGTATTTTGATGAAGCGCTGCTGACAGTTTCAAAAGCAAGGCCTTAAAAGATGTTTCAAGTTATTGTAGTCTCAAGGTAAAATCCTTTGTTTAGCATTTAGGTGGAGCTGACAGGTCAAGTGTGGGGATGAAGCCACTACTGCTACTCCAAGCATTATTTCTTTGTTCTTTTCAAAAGCAGTGACACAATTCTTTTTCCCTTCATTTAAAATATGAAACTGAAATACCCCTGTGTTTCATTGTGTTCTCCAAGCAAACTGTTGACAGGTCAAGAGCAAAGTAGGTCTGAGTTGTGTGATTTGGGTTTGTTTGGGGGTTTTTTGCTTGGGTTTGGCTTTATTTTTTTATTTCTTCTAAAGATCACGTTTCCATCCGCCCAAACACAGACAGATTTTAGCACATAAATAAAGTATAAACAAAGGAAGCAGGTGGGGTTTTTGGTCTTGTTAGTTTAGTCCAAGTGAGTTTTGTTGTGTCATAGGTTACTGTACATCATTGAGACCGCAGGAGTTTTACAATTTCTTTGGAAAAAGCAGAATATTAAACCTTAGTTAGCCACTTGGCATCTGTAGATTTGAAAACTGGGTATAGCTGTGATGGTGCTGGACTCAGCTCTACCTGTTTGGTTCCTCTTACTGGTGGAGTAAAAAAGTGATTGCTGAAGTCACACTGTGATTTCAGTGGCTGTTCAGAACAAAAAGGACACTGAGAATGCCTCAGTTCACCTTTGTGATTGCAGTGATGACAGCCCTTGCTGTTTTCTGAGCTGCTGCTGTTCATGAAGTGAGGGACTGTGTCGTCAGAAGGAGCCCAGAGCCTGTGTGACTGTACCTGCTGATAGATAGAGCAAACCTTGTGTGAACTGAACTTCTGCAGTCTTGGGGTTATGTGATACTTGGCTTCTCAGAAACTGCTCTTCACGTGCCCCCTCTACCCCTGCAATAAAAAAAAAAAAAAAAAAAAGGAAAGGTTTGCAGTCTAATATTAATGATTCATTTCACTTCAGGCTTATGAAATGGGTGTGTGTGGATTGGCAAGTTAAAATTTGACTTTGATGGACAACTTTTATATGAACTAGAGCTATTTGTAAAGAACATGCAGTGATTCATCTTAATCTGGAGGAAAAAGTAACATTATTTAACATCATATTCAGGTTAGTTCAAGTAACATTAGCACCCCTCATGGCTAAAATACAGTATAGTTACAAGAGCTGTTTTGCTGTGTTGAACCTCAGTATTTTTACATCTACTTAGCATTGTACTTGTGCCAGAATATGTTTGCCATATATTTGAATACTGTTTATTCCTTTGGTTTAAATTACTTTGAATGTATTTTAACAAAAACACTCTAACTTTATTCCAACAATATCATGGAAAAACAGTTTATGTGCTTATGGCATTTTAGTATTTCCTCTTGACATACTAGTTCACTTCTTTGATACTTGGGAAAGGAATAAAACAAAAATTCTGTTTGCAAACATAGTAGAATATCTTTTAGGTAGTCTAGTTACTCTTTGCCAAGGAAATTTTCTTAGGCTATGATTTTTTTTCTTCAGATTTAGTAGTTACCTGCTATAATAAATTTGATTCTAGATTTCAAAAAATAAATATGCACCCAACAATTCTGATTTAGAGCACCACACTTGTGAAATCTCAAGTACCTGAGATTGATTTAATTTTCTAAATATTCTGTAGTTTTTATACTGTTAAGTAATGCATTTGCTCATGACTGAAAATACTTGAAAATTTTAACTTAAGCAATTTAAAAATTTTAAAAATACGTAAACACAACTACCAGGTCCCACCCAACAGGAAATAATAAGCAGGCTTAATTAGTCACAAGAGGAGGCAATTGGGGTTGTTATACTAGAAAAACAAACAGTGTCATTTAGGGTTATGTAGTGTTATTGCAGCTGCAACAATATGTGGATGACAAAAACTCTGCAGAGGAAATCAGAATCTTTGATCAAAATGTCTCTCTGGACGAACTTTTTTGCACTTGTATACTGAGAAATTGCACTCAAATCTTTATTAAAAGATGACACATCTTTGAAGTACCTGAAGGAATGTGAAAAACACAACTTCCTTATGCCACCTTTGTGTAAATTGAGTGTTGTTTCCTTAAAAACAGCTCCCTACACACACAGGTATTGAAGTCATAGTTGGGAGAAGAAATGGTAATAAACATTTCAACATTTAAAGGCAAATTTCAGACCTGTTTCATTACTGAGTTAAAATCCCTTCAAAATAACATTGTTGGTAGGGCTTCATGTCAACGTGAGTGAGTTAACAATTGCTACTTGTGTTTTTGAACATGTTTTTCTTTCCTATTTGTCCTAAAGACAGCTATGCCAATGTTGTTGGTGAAAGTATGCATGATGTTCCCTTAATATTTGAGTTCTGTTTACTTTGTATGTTACAGAATACATTAGCTGTTTATCTTCTCTTACTTTGAGTTATGTGTTCTGGAGCTGTACTTCTGGTGTACTGGGCAGAATAACTGGGTTCCAAGGGAAATGAAGTGCTGGTTGAAGTTGAGAGGTGGCCAGAAGCAAGGTGAAAATGCTGTGCATTGGAAGGGGTGGGCAGCATCCTGACTTTGAAGGGACTGCAGTGCTGAAGGGTTGAGACTGAGCAGCTTGGATCTGTATCTCTGCTCTGTCAGAGCAGAGCATGCTCTGGCCTCCAGCCAAAATATCTCAGCAGCTCTCCTCCTGCTTCCAGCCCTGACCCAGCAACCCAAAGTGTCTATTGCACAATTCCTTTTCCCAGCATCTCTGTTTGGGAAATGCTGATCTCTGAAGTAATTATGCCTAGCCTATACAGATACACATTTTATTTTGCAAAGGGTGGAAGGCTGAGGCTCAAGGATAGATAGTTGCCACACAAAGTTAAGAAAGCAGCAGCAGGTAAAACATACTGTCCTGTCTGCACAGCACAACAGTTACTGTTTCTGTCTTCATAGCTGCTACAGGAATTGTGAGATTTTGGTGCTGTTCCTAAAAACATAGCTCTCTGTAATGAGATCATCCGGCATGCTTTATAGCCCTGATGTAGTGAAAATATACTTACAGTATATGAAACAGACACGTCTTTGCTTTGTTTTCGTCCTTATTCCTCTCTTATTTTTAGTTAGCAAAATAAACAGGCTAAGAGCATAACCACACTGAATGTAATTACTTTCATTCCGTGTCCTGTTAAAGAAATTTTTTTTTAAACAGGTAAGCTCCAGTGAAAGGCAAGTTAAAGAGGAAAAGCACTCTGCTAGAAAGTTTTCAGGAAGAATTGTTCTTTTAGTTTACCAGGTCAGTTGAAGTGTAGTAGTTGAGTTTCCCATTGTGAGGCTTGCTTTCTGAATCCCTGCCTTGAAAGGTGAGAACAGGTGAAACATCTCATAAAATAAGACATGGTTTAAATAAATTTCCTCATGGAAGAACATCCATCAGATGAATTTCAGTTCTCAAGTGCCATGAACTGGGTAATAAAGATCATGATTGTCTGTAGAAAGGGAGAAGTCCCACTCCAAGTTTGTAGGGATTGGATTGGGTACTGACTGGTGTCAAAGAGAACCAGGGTTCACTTCATGCTTAAAATTCAGGCTGTAAATTTGAAGAGAAGTAAAGGGAAGGATCTGTACCCTTGAAAAATCAGGGGGGACTGAAAACAGTAGGGTATGGAAATTTGTCTTGCTTTCTAAAAGGTAAACAGACGCAGTGGATGTTGGAGAACAACAGGGAAGAGCTCTGAAATCAAATGACTGAGATAAAGAGAAATGAGAATTCTTGTTCATGAATTACAGCATTCCTACATGAATTATGTTGATTCCATTTTAAATGGCTGCTCCTTTTGAAGCTTTAGAACAAATATTCAGAACACAGTAAGTCATGTTCTTTCAGCTGTGCCTACTTGTACTTTGTATCATTTGGTTATTAAGGAGGAGCAGTGGTGCAAATTACCTGCCATTAGGTTTGCTTGGTTGTTCGGTGCAACACAGTCATATCCTCTGTGTATACATGACTTCTAGGTTTTTTCTCTTTTTCTCCCTTTTTAAACCTTTTTCACAAGGGCAATTAACCTCCTGTGAGGTCACACACCCTCAGAAGGTATATTTGTGTGGGTTTGGGCAAGTTTAGCTGGATTTTATGTTTTCCTGTTGCATAGGAGCTAAATGAAGTTTCTTCACTGTCCTTTGAATTTTCACACTTATATATGCTTTGAATTGAAATGTCTAGTTTCCTGTGCCCCATTATCTGAAAGGCTTCAGAGGATCTCCAGGGTGGAGACTGTGTGGTTATTTGTGGTGTGCAGGTGTTGGGGTATTTTTTTATTCTAGATTTTAGTTTGCAGAACAATTTGTAGGAATTGGAGCTTATGCAGGAAGCAAGCATCTATAATAATATGAACTTCCACAAAACAATTTTAATCCAGTCATCTTCAAATGAGAGAGGTGGCAATCTCTGACCCATAATACAGCTCATGTAATGAGAGAATGAACAAAGCTACTCGAGGTAGATGCTAATCTTACCACCTGATGCATATGGGAAAGGTGCTTAGAAACTGGAGCAGTAAGGAAAGAGGCCAATTAAAGGTCACACAGTTAATGCTAGGGTCTGTTTTTCTGTAAGCGTCTTCTTGGGGTTTTGATCATGTTACTGCCTCTGTGGATTTGCGCCAATTTTCTTGTAAGAGGAAGTGTAGGGATTTGTCAACTTAATAAATCCTAAGGAAATGAAGTGTAATTTGAAGATAGGGCTCCCAGAACTTTTTTGTTATCTGTTTGGCTTTGGAGAGGATAAAATGCAGTGAAACTGAGAGTGTTTTCAGTCATTTAGAAGGGTTATTTCAAGCATCTGGGTTAATCTTTGCCTAGGCCCTATTAAGGCAATCAAGTGTGAGTTTACATACGCAGAGGTGTACGTTTGCACATCTAAATTATAATCTGTTTATAATAAACTGGCTTAGCATTCAGGCCAGAGAGAGTGTCTTTAACCTCTCCCCCAAGCTCTGCAGCTGACTTGAAGACAAAAGATCTCAAGTAAGAGGCGTTTGTGCTTTTGATGTGAGAGAGATTGTGTTTAGTGCCTGGTTAGACATTCATTAGTACCTGCCTACAACCAACTGGGTGGTATATGGGTAGCTGCCTTGCTGCTTCCAAGTGTAATGTTCATAGAATAATGGAGCAGTTTGGGTTGGAAGGGGCCTCAAAGATCATCCAGTCCGAACCCCCGCACATACCCTGGGTGGAGACACCTTCCACTACCATAAGTTGCCCAAATTGCTCAAAGCCCCATCCAGCCTGACCTTGAACACTTGCAGACACAGGGCAGCCACAGCTTCTCTGGGCAACCCGTTCCAGCACCTCACCACCCTCATAGTGAAGGATTTCTTCCTTATATCAGGTCTAAACCCACCCTCTGTCAGTTTATAGCTATTCTCCCTTGTCTTGTCCCTACACGTCCTTGTGAAAAGTCCCTCTCCATCTTTCCTGGAGGCCCACTGTACTGGGTACTGGAAGATGCTTTAAGGTTTCCCTGAAGCCTTTTCTTCTCCAAGCTGAACAGCCCCAGCTCTCTCAGCCTCTCTGCAGAGGAGAGGTGTCCCAACCCTCTGAGCATCTTCATGGCCTCCTCTGGACTTATTCCAGCAGGTCCATGTGCTCCTTGTGCTGAGGAGCCCAGAGCTGAAGGTAGCACTGCAGGTGAATGTCTTTAAAGGCTGCTGTTTTGCTGTCATGGCACTGTTCACTGCATCAGCCAAAAAGCCAGAAATTACTGTTTTCAAAAGGTGAAACTGAAGGACTGATTCAGATGGACATAGGGTTTTTTTTTTCTGTATGGGTTCTAATTTTTACATCAAAATAGTTTAAATGAAAAGTTTCCAGAAGTGATGCCTGTGCGCTATTTTTTCCACTTTGTTGGAAAGTCAGGTATTGTAGAAGTGTAGATGTGACCAGGAAGTGTGGCAGGTGTGAGAACACTGCCTTTCTCCCTGAGTTCTGCTGTGGGGAGAGGGGTGCAGTCTGAGAAACTAGGATAGGGCAAAGAAAATAGAACCTACTATTACATTTATCCTATGGCTTACAGAAGAAGCTTTGTTTGAAAGTTTAGCAAAGTATACATTTAGCAAACAGCCAAGCAGGCAGATGCCATTCGTGTCAACTCCTCAGAATATTTTATTTTTCTGAAAAAAATTACCATGTCGTATCGAAACTTCAGGATTTGGAACACCATTTTGTGTATGTGACTCATGAAATAGTGTTTAAATATAAGACATCACAAAACAAGACTTTTAGGACCAGTTTTTATTCTATTTATGCAGAAGAAACCTGGCATTTGCACTCACAGTTACCTAATCAGGGTGTAATGAGAGGGTGGGTATTTTCTGACACTTTGTAAAAATAAGTTGGCTATTGACGTCTTCAGATTGTTTTCTGTAATATCTACACCTTTCACTAAGAAGTGTTTGACAAAAAATGTTACAAGTAATTTCAGTGATTTAAATAACTTATCAGTTGGTGATAAGGTTTATTTATATTTTTTCTATAGAACAGAGGTCAAATAAAAACATCTTAGTAAATTTTGTTGTATCGTGAAGGTTTTATCAGCCTTGTATGTTGACTTTTTCCATAAAGATGAATAATAACAATGGAAAATGGTTGATGAAAATAATGCTTTGCAGAATGTGCCTATGAGATCATGTGATTGAGTGGTGGTTTTTTAGCTTGCTGAAATCCTGTTGTATTAGGTGATGAAGTACAGCATGGGTGACATTGGCTGCTTGTTATATCTGTAATTAATTTTTGGCTAAAATTTTATGACCGGTTATTTGATATTTGCCCAAATACTACAAATAAATATTGCCCAGTAAGTATTTCTAAAATTGATTTACAGTCAGGTGGGTATTTTTATTTTCTAGGTTAAAAACCAGTTGTATCCACATGAGCTTTTTTTTAAATTGAAGTCATCTGTGTATTGTCTCCTATTTCTCCATTTTATTTTATTTTACATTTTCTGCTTTGTGAGGGATGGGTGACTGCATTGTCTTTGGAGCTTGTTAACAAGTAGAGTTGGGCCTCTATGAAGTACCCAAGTATTCCAATTTTTCTTTTGATATTTGCCTTTCTAGTTCCTGTAGAAGGTCCATGGTGACTCAGTTTTTCTTTAATGATTTACTGTTATCTTGCACCTCTCTTTGATAGTGCAGTAGGTTTTCACAGTTCTCTTTGCTGGAAAACATGGCTCATGTTCACTGTGGTGGAATATGAGGGCCAGTGACCTGTTTCTGTCTTCTATTAGTTTTTAACCTTATTTAGTGTCTGTTGCATGCAGACATAAATCTCTTGAAATAGTCCTACTGTTATTTCCAGATATTCCCTTGGGGAGTCTTATTTAGTGAGATCAGCATCGGTGAAATTGTAATTCTTTTAGTGACATCTACATGAAAGGAAATAACACTAATGCTAATATCTTCTAATAGACCTAATAAATTCCTAAGAAAATTTACAGGTTCTGCTACTGTCCCACTACTGGTCTAAGTAAAACTAAGCCAAGCTTAGCAAACTTTTCCAGTGTCCAGCATTTACATGTAGACCTGTGATGGATGCTGTGCATCCATGATTGTCATTGTCAACACAGAGTTGTTGTGTGTGCTAAGCAGTTGTGGACTCCTGGAAATAAAGGTATCTAAAATTGGTCAATAATTGATTCCTGGTTTTATTTAAAAAAATCAAATACTGTCTGTTGTTTTTTGGGCATCTTTATTTGCATTTAGTAGTACCTCATAAGAAAACTGTTTGAGTTCATTCATGAATGCTCATAATGTTCTTTTTATTGTATAAAGATGAAGAGTTCTGCTATTTCTATGGTAATGATTTTGCCGAAAGTGTAATGGCAGAATAGTCAGAGCAAAGACAGAAACAGTTCCTGATTTTAAGAAATTTTGACTTCCGGACTTTGACCGTAATTTTTAACTTCTTGGCAATAGACAATGGAAAATCCTAGCTGTAGCCTATCTTGTCCTGACATTGCCTCTTCCAAATACTGAGGAATTTTAGAAGTATTTTAGAAATCATTAATGTTATGAGTAAAATAAGAAGTGTTAGAGATTGGGCTATTAACCCTGAACATTTTTCAGGCTTCTTTATTGCTCTACATTGGAAAAAAAAGAGAGTTCTAATCCTGTTTTTGTGTTTCAGGACCTAAAATGGCAGCAGAAGATTCCTATATTATGGGAGTATCTGATCCCCAAGTAAGTGAATTTCTGTGTTTTCAGTATCCCTGTATCCTGTCCTAGCTGTCTGTTTAGGGGCTTTCTCTCATATTGTGCTGTCATTTCCTAGACTTAACATGGACATAGAAAAGCATTCTGCACTGGCAGAAATCAAAGCTTTTTTTCCCTAAGGTGGTTTTTATGTGACCTGTAAAGTGCTTTGCCACTGGTTAAATGGCTGAAATGAGAAGGAAAGCTAGGTCTGCTGAATTAAGCAGTTGAAATAAAAACTTATTTGTGTGCCCTGCATGCCAGTGACGCTCTGAAATTTCTTCTGTGGTGGACATTGGGCTCTTTCTGAAAAGAAAGCCCGTTATGTCCTAAAAGGCCCTTTTATGTCAATTTTTGTGATGTTTGCATTGACGGTGATGACTAAAAGGTTCCTCCACTCATGCAGATCTGTAGGCCTAGGTCTTCCTGATCTTCTTAGATCATTTCATAAATTGCTTGAACTGTGAGAATGGTGCTTGGGTGAAAAGTTTAAGTGAAGAACAGGTCATTTCTACTCACCTTAATTTTCAAAAAGCAGCTATTTTCTCCTTTATGCTTGCTCCACTTTGGAAGAAGATAGATTTATACCTGACAACAATTACAGTAAGTTAAGACATGTCAGTGTTTAAAAAAAAAAATAAAGTTAAACTTTAACCCGGATGTACTGTTTTCTTGCATTAGAGCTTGTAAATATATTTACATAAGGAATGCAGCCTGGTGGAGTTTAATCAGAGAAGTAGAAATGAAAACTCACAGGTTCTTATCAAGGCCTTGGGCAAGACATCTAGGGTCAGGCTTTCAGAATTTACTGTATAAGCTCTTTAGAATACATAGATGTTAGTGCACGAAAGCAAAATGGGTGTTTGGAAACTGTGCTGAGGTTGGTGCGGTCTCGTGATTCTGGTGAAACTTGGGTCAGTGCTGTCAACTCTACTTGCAGTGCTGCTGCCAGCAAAAACAAAACAGCTATAAAATGTTCATGTAATTCAACAAGGTGTTTGCAATCTCAATATTTGCAGAGAACTTTGAAGTTCTTTGCTGATAGATGTTTTATGCAACTATGTAGATATGTAATAATGAAAAGTATTTTCTTTCAATATAGATGTTTGCGATGGATCAGTTCATGGGAATGAACGCTTTATTTAATAGTACAAATTACATCACTTCAGACTTACCACTACGAACAGGTAGGAGCTCTTACTATTTGGTGGTGTTATTGTCCTGCTGATTCTTCCTGTTTGAGAAGTTCTTTTCAGAGCCTTTTTTGTTTACCGACTTGGGTGTCGTAATGGTAGATTGCAAAGTTGTCAACTACATTTTTTTACTACATCATTTTGCATCTCTTTATTCTCCTCCTGAAGCTTTCAGTAGTGAGGCAAATCTGATTTTCTTGTGGCTTGAACAGAAACTGAAAGTTTCTGCAGTTTCCAAGGTGAAACCAGGACAGTGACCAAAGAGCTTTGAGTAACCTGATTTTATAAATTATTTTTTTTGGGTTTTTTCTGAATTTGCACCTTCAGCGAGTTACATGTTTCTATTGCCAGTTTGCAGACCGCAACATCTGCTGCTTTTCCTTTTGAATGCTGTTGCATTTGTTGTAGTAGTTCTTAAGCTGCTTGTTTTTCACTAATAAAATATAGAGAATATTAACTTCCTGTACCATTTGAATCTGTTTTTCCTTCTTGGTGACTTCTCTGTTTCCTGTGAAGTGGCAGTGTGGTATTAGAAGCACCTGACAATTTCCTGAATAATAACACTAGTTTGAAAGCTCAGACAAATTTTGCAACAAACCACTGAAAATAAGCAACTAGTATTCTGCAAAGATCTGATAAGCAGTTCTTCCAGTATGCTTCCTGAACAGTAAGAACAACTACAAGTCTCCTATACCTCAGTCAGTATTAGTTGCTTGATTAGACTTGGTCTGGTTTTGCTTATTAAAGTTTTTTATAAATATTACTTCTCGCATGAATTTGGAAAACTCTTTTCTCCTGCTTAGTCTATTAGAACAGCTGATACAAAAGGAAGAAGGAAATAAAATTAAAATTTTATTTAAACTTAGGAGATTTCTTCTCAAAATATAGCTCCAATATAGCTGTTCAGGTCTTTTAACATGACAGCTTTCTCTTGTTATCCGTTTGACTCTGTTGTATCAGGATGTAGTTGGTATCTTATGTATTCCAAATTACTTTCTTGGGTTGAAAGTGCAAACCACTTCTGATTGCAATATTTGATACACTTCACAGCAGTGAAGGTGTAAAGGGTAAAATGAAATAAGCTTTTAACATTTTCCTTAACTGGTAAAATTCCACCCTGAAGTAACAATAAATGCTGCTTATAGAATAAAAATTAAAGCAGGTAATACTTTACTGTTTTAGTGTTTCCTTGTTTTCTTGAAAGAATAATAGCAAGAAAGGATCAAGAAACACATGGTTCAGATAATTTTGTTTCAAGATAAAATGTTCTCATGAGCAAAGCTCTTGACAAATATGGAAAAACATCCAGCAAATTAATGTTGCAATCATTTGTTTACAGTATACTTTTATTAAGGCAGATAAAATTACTCAGATTCATCTGTGTAGTATTAAAGGGCTTGTGCATTGTAGACCAAGGGTTTTTTTCTCCCAGTTTCTGTTGAACAAATAAGGTTACTGAAATTTCCCTGTAATGAGCTCTTTCACATGTACCTTTTAAGCTTGCTCTGTATTCTTCATGCCAGACTCATTCCATACAAATTATTCAGATATATAAAACTGATTTTCAGATAACTATGTCCAATCTAAAGTAGAAAACAGCTGTTTTTAAAACCATGTCAGGGTCAAGGATTCACTGAGTTCTGCAGCCACAGGAAACTCTTACTGGGCTAAGTCTAGCTCTGTCCTTAATTTGCAAAATTGCTTAGAAAAAGGCCTTTTTTATAAGTGCCACTGCTCTTGTCTACTGCTGCACTATAGGTGCCAAGTTCCTTGTGAACAAAATGGGATTCAATAAAGGATCATGGATTTCAAGTTATCACAAACAAAATGTTAATAAAAAAATTTTAGAAAAGGTTCATCATTTCAGCAGCACCTGATGATGCCACAGTTGGTTTGTTTCTTGAACAGTATCCCAATAATGGTTACTTCCTCCCCTTCTTGAAAATATGCTGTGTTGTTACTATGGACTAGTTATAAGAAAATATAATAATTTTTATATTCTACTTTAGTGATTTTCAAGCAGGGACTAATGATTTCTTTCTACTCAGCAAGATCAGTTAAAAAAGTCATGCGGGATTTTCCAGCAGTACTTCCAGCTGAGATATGGAGAGAGTGAAATAAAGGCTCTAAAAAGGATTTTTCTCTGGGGCGGTTGGATGATTAAGGCAGAAAGAACCAAAGGCATGAATTGTTGCTCATGGTCTGGCTGTGGTGCATTTATCTTTCAGTCTATGCATCCATAAATGCACAATGTCAGACCTGTTACATTGGCAGACAGGTTTAATGTATAACCATGGATTGCTGTGTTGTGCCAGCATGGCTGAATCAACAAATAGCTGGGGAATTTGGGGACTTTCTGGTGATAGATGTTCTGCTGTTACGTTAATATTTACAGTAATAGTAGAAAACCTTTGAGATGTTTGGACGCGGATTTTCTCAACATTATTGTCAGTGCTCAAGTGTCTTTGTGTGCTTCTTTTTCTCTCTTGTGTGTCCGTTTTAAATAAAAATTAGACTTTTTTGTTATTTTGGCTCTAAAGCTGTAGTAGTTAGGTGGTTCAAATTTTACCAGCAGAAAAGGCAGTACCTCACAAAGTCAGCCTCTTCTTTGGCTTGCTGTGAAGTATCTTGCCTTTGATAAGGTCGGCTAGGTGCCGATCCTCAGTGATATTGGGGATAGAGGGAGCATTATCCACAGCGTGCATTTAGGCAGAGTGAAAACAGGTGCTCATCAGTGGGACATCTACTGTGGAGAGGAGAAACAAAGCGCTGCCTTACATTGGAGAGGAAATGGGCAGAGCTCTGAGCTAAGCGGTTTGAATTTTGGATGTTTCATACTCCCTCATGATGATACAAGGCCCTCTACAACCATGCAGTATGTGCCAGTTAGAGGTGGGTTTGGGAACTGCGTAGTTGTTTTGGCTTCGAGAGGCTCTGGTCTAACTAGCTCTTGGCATTAAAGTGGTGTGTTTTTAAAGCTGTGAAGTTGAAGCAGAGCCATCAGGAGCTGAACAGTATTGCCTGGAGGCTGCTAAAATTAATTTTCTGCTGTTTTTTTAACCTCCTCTGTCCAACCCTGTGTGACACTTGCTGTGAAAAAATGAGGTTATAGAGGGAAAAAGAAGGCACTTATAAATATTTTATTTCGTATTTTTTCAGGGAGAGATAATGTTAGAGGTTCAAGGAAGCCAGACCACCACCAAAAATAAGATGAATGTTAATTTTCCCTGTTCCACAGTAGTGGCCCTAATCCTCAGGAACTTGGGCAGACTTGCATACCATTTCTGGTGTTCTTTCTAGATCTTCTGTGCTTGTGTTTGGAAGAGTGAACCAAGGGAAGAAGTTAAGTGAAGTCTCATGTGCTGCTTGCTTTAAACATCATGCTTTGAACACTGAAGAGCTGGGATTCAAGAGAGCATTCCTGTGCAGGGGAATCCCTGAGGGCTAGGACATGCAAATGCTACAACAGGCCTTCAGAAAGAATAAGGCACTGGGTCTCCAGTCTGAACTTTTAGAAGCAAGGTGCCACTGCTAGGATGGACACGAGACAGTTGATGTGGGATTTAACAATCAAAGCCTGGAGGTTATGAGTGTTTCCATCCATGTCCACAGAGCAAGACAGCAATTACAAGGGTGAGATGCCTGTTCTGGGAGGCCCACCAACGGAGAGGATGTGAGGGAAGAGACCTGTCCACAGGTTGTTGCAGGTTAAATTGAATGGTTTTAGGTACTAGGAAAGCTATTAGATATAGGACCTCACTAGTCCAACAGAGTTGCCAGGCTTGCAGGGATATCCCACCAACCTCAGAGACCTGTTTTTCCCTGACTTTGCTAAGGTGGGAAGAAGGAATCAAGGGGGAGCTTAAGATGGGTGCTCCTTTGGAAGTGTGTGTGTATATGGTGAGGCCTGTCAGGAGGAAGAAAGAATGTAAGTGGTGGGAGTGTCAAGGGGCAGGAGGGCCTCTGACTCAGGCAGGAAGGGAAATGAAGAAACTTGGCAGTTGAAGAAGGCGTGGGGAAGTGGCACTGTGACTCAGACTGGAGTGGGATGCAAGTCAGTCTGTGGTTACCGAGGCAAGAAGACAGAAAAAGAAGCCCTGAAGCATGGCCAGGATGTGGCAGTCTGCACCAAGGCCCCTCCAGGCTGCAGGACCGTGTGTTGTAGTTGCAGTTCTTGGCCTCCCAGCTGTAGCAGTGCCAGGCAGTGCGAGGAGCGCTCCTGTCAAAACTTGGCTCTGGCAGCCGTGAGAGCCGTGCCTGTGTAGAGGCAGCTCCATGACTGTGTCCTTCAGCCTCTCTGTAGGGCAGAAGTAGAACATAAGCTGGGCATTAAGTAGTGCTCCTTCTTGTGGCTGTTTAGCATTTAAAAGGGGGTTGCTCCTTAAACAAGAACTTGAAGCAAACACCTTCCAGGCTGGAACAAAGGATCATCACAAATCTTGTCATTATTGGTTCCTGTTACAAGGTGTTCATCTTCAGGTTCCTGCTCTTTGTCTGCTTAGACCAGACACGCCTACTAATAGAAACAAAATATTAAAAACTTCCGTGTGCAAAACACTCAATGTATGTTCTTTTCCCCGTGGGAAAGGATGAGAGAAAGAAGGAATGACACATAGCCAGCATTAGGCTGTGTAATGTGCTTCTGGAAAGTATTCAGAGTTCATTTAAAACAGCTATATGAGATCTTTTGCTAAGGAAAATCCTTTTTATAATCAAAATAATATACCATTCATGCATGGATGTTTTCTTGAACATTGCTGGTTTATTTTTATGTAGCATTTCAGATATAATTAAGTGCTTTGCATTAGAATGCTTTCTCTGTACTGTTATTTGGGTCTAGTTCAGATGCTATACCAGAGAATTACTTAGTCACTGTTAAAAAAGAAAAAAGGGAAAATCTTTAGTCACAGAACCCAAAGGTTAAAATAAGACCTCAAAAAACCGTTTTAAATACCTTGCTATATGATTTGTATAATGTGGGTTAATGGTAATAGACATCTCATTTAGCTTTGTACATTTACACTGCATCTTTTTTGCACTTTTCTAGAGCTGGTATATAAAACATTTTTATTTTTCTACCAGCATACTTGCATGCTTTTTATAAGCTATTTTCCCAATAGGTCAGAATAACCACAGTCCTAAGTTTTCCATCTTCCTGAGTTCTCACAAGTGCTGTGTGAGGTCAAACCATTTCACTGGTGTGAAGCATTCTCCTTTAGTTTTCGAGTGCATATCCCTGTCTTAGGAGTTTGAATTTCCTTATGCTGAGGAAAAGTTGGAACTTGGTTCTGCTGTGTCCTGGGGGACTCCTGTAGCCACTTAGCCATTGGATAAGAACACTTCCTTTTCTGGGTAATGTTTGAGAGAAAGCAGTAGTATTTTGTGCTAACCCAGTGTGTATGCCTTGAAAATGAATTCCTAAGAGGAGAAGAGCCAAAGAACAATTACTTGGCAGATTGTGCCCTGGAGGCTTGGTTGGAAGTTGAACTACACACTGTTGTATTTTAGGTGCATTATTTCTGCCAATGCCGAGAAAATACATGGCTTCGGGATTGGTAAAGTATAAATTTTCAGGTGCCTAAAGCATGAGGAGGGTTAGAGGTCTGTGAAGAGAAGTCTTAAATTTAAGTGCTGATATATTGCTTAAACCCAACTCAGTTCATCTTGACTTTTATCTGTTACAGACAAAAGCTGAAACACAAGGCCAAAGCTAAATATTACTCTACATCTTTTAAAGTTCCTGAAGTCCAAACTGCTTTTCCTGCTTTGTAATGGAAGATGATGTGTAAATGGTCTTGAGGCAACTGTTTTTCATGAGTTCAAGAAGCACTGTTTACTTTTTAAAAGAAATGTTCAATTGATGGACTTGGGAAATAATTTATCTTTAAATATGAAATTGTTGTGACTGATATTTGCAATATAACTTTGACATGAAGTTAGTTCAGTTGCTGAGTCAGCTAACTGCAGCACAGAATACTAATTGCATCTACTGTGTATTTATTAAAACTTCCATGTTGAAAGAAGCTTGTCCAATTAAGACCTGTGCTTGATTCCTTTGCAATAATACCTTTAACAGAGTAGAAGTAATGATAAAGAATTCCAGCAGGAATATGGCTGGAAAAATATTATGTAGGTATTCCCAGTGAAGCTGTTATTTGGAGTCTAGTTTGAAAACAAGTGATTTTTTTAGCATTGAAATACAAATCATCTTGACTGCTTAGCAAGAGAGAGGGAAGAAATCATAGCTCTTAGAACTGTCATTTTGAGACTCATTAGTGGCTTGCATTTTAAGAGGTATTTCACAGTCACCCAGAGAGCTTTCTCTCTTGTAAATAATCTAAATGATCAGAAGTGGAGCTAAGCTTTGATCAAGTGATGAATTTTTAACTCTGGTGGCATTGAGTTCTCATTGGTTTTGGGGCCTGCTCAAAAGTTATATAAACTGGTGTATTTTGCATGAGGTTTATACTATAGAAGTTAGCCACTGTACAAGACTGAAGGTTTTTTAATAAAGCCTTCTTTAAAAGATACAAATAGAATTTTAGTAGAACATAATCCTGTGTATTGGCACCATGCTCAAGATGGATCTCAATATGGAGTCTGTATTTGTAGTCAAATTGAGTGTATTCAGTGTTTTTAGAGGCCCAGCAGAATACTATATTTAAAAGTGTATCTGAAATTATTAAAAGAATGTAAATTGTTTAGTCTTCTCAATTCCAGGATTTTTTTAAAAGCAGTTCTGACTGTTGGGGCATGTTGAGACAGCTTGAATTCCTTTTGTATTCCCATGCCTCAGAGCTTCTCATTGGCTGTCTCTTGTCTTTCAAAAGCACCGGTGCTGTAGGAAGCCCTAGGGCCAAAAGCTGGTGACTACAGTCTGTAGAGCTCAAGGGGTTTAAATACAAAAGTTAACCTTAGCTCAAGAAGCCACTCTGCTGTCAGTGGCAAGGAAAGGATCCTGTTCTTATTCATCATTGCAAGTTTTAACTGAGTGGTCAGTTACCCATTTAGGCTCTTGGAGCTAAAATCAACTGTTTTGACTTAATCTTCCTCTTCTTACTCCACTGGTCTTTAGTTGGAAATGACAGACTGCCAAGTGATCAAATAATTTATGGAAATTTAAGTTCCGAAGAGACTTAGATGCTTTCAAACCTTTTATCTCAAGTCATTCAAGGACATAATTTTGCCACTACAGCTTACATTTTAATTATAGAAATAGAAATATAACTTTTATTAATACTTTTCTTTCTTTCTTTTATGTTAGCAGATGGACCATATCTTCAAATCATAGAACAGCCAAAGCAGGTAAGAACAAGATTACATTTTGAAAATGTCTAATGTAGCTATATTAATACATTCAGCTTTGAATAAACTTATGACTTAAATAAAAAAGAGCACAGAAAAGGCTGAGCTCTCAAAACAAATGTGGCATTTGAACATGAGCAGTTTTAACTCTTACTTTTGTAGTTAGATCATTTCCTGTTTTGTTCTGTTTTCATCTTTGTCTCTCTCTGGAAGTGTCATAATACGAAAAACCCTAAGGGTTTTAAAAATATGCCTTGCTAAGTATAGACTCTTCATCTTAGAAGTGACTGTTACAGTACCCCAGTATTTGGAAACATAAACTAGTAGTTTATAAATGGAAGATTTTTAGGATTTGTTTCATAGTTTTTGAAACACAAGAAGTTAAAAATAAAAGCACTTAAATCCCAAGTTCCAGGACCTTCTGACTTGTGTTTTGTTGCTGTAAAGAAATGCAGTTGTCCTTTGAGATTCCTTTTGTTGTGGTTGTTTGTTTGGAATAATCCAAGAAAAATGAAGATAAGTATTTGAATGTAATTTTTTTCCTGTTCTGTAGCAAGCACTGATCTATGCTCCTCTGACAGCAGAGAAGTCATTGCAATGCACTGGTCAGTTTTCATGCAACTGATGTACAAAGTAATTGCTGGGTAAAGATTGCCCTGAAGTGTGCCTGGATATTGTTCCCCTTTGGCTGGTGGCACCAGCAATTACAAGAGTTCCTCCTGAAGCTGCTGCAGTATGGAGGTGCCTTTCTTGTCTGTCCCAATGAATTGCCTCAAATCCTACCTTACAGAGCTGTTCAGTAAAGAGGGGAAGACAGTGGCTAGAGGCTGTCCCATCCTCCTTTTGGTCTTCTGCAGAAGCATACTGCAATCCAGTCTTCCTGGCAGGAGGCAGTGGAGAACACTGGTTTCAATCACACACCAGAAACATTTTTGTGCTTGAGCATCCCTCCAGGAACAGGACTGTCATCACAGTGCTAAGTGAAACAGCAGTGTACTGTGAACTTTTGGAAGAATATGCTGCCTCTTCCTCATTGTTTTAAGTTCATCCCAAATCAGGCCGTGTCTTTGCATGGTGGGGCCTGCAGAGCACAGTCCGCAGGGAGAAGCCATTGTTTCCATGTGTGACTTCTCACAAGTGGCTCCTCTCATGGAGTACCCATGTGGCAAGCTGGGCGGGGGTTTGTAACAGAGTGATGAGGGTGATCCATCAGCAGTGACCTGTCCTGACTGCAGAGGTTGATTTGCCTTTCGGACAGCTTGAGTTCAAGCTCATCCCAGCTGGGCACTTCTCTCACAGTACTCCAGGTCACTCAGTTAGGGAGGCAGTTGCCAGGATCTGAATAAAAGTCACATCTTCACATTTGCCTGGGAAACAAGTTCTTAACCTGAAAAGGCTTTAGTGAGATAGGTATTGAAGCTACTGCTTACAGAGTAATTTTAAGGCATGTTGTTCACTTTCAGCTAATACAGACTTCGAATTCAGAGTTGTCTACTACTAGAAAGAAGCTTAAAGATTCTTGAAAAAGGCTACAGTTAACTGGTGCTATTTGGACAGTGGGAGCCCTATATAAGATGGGGATTTTGCCAGAAATTGCAGGACTGGAGAGAAGATCTGGAAGCAAAATTTGGGACCACATGAAATATACCAGACCTTTGCTTAAGAGGCATCTTTTAATCTTATAGATTACTATGTAAAATAAAGGGGATGTTCATTAATGGAGTTAATGGAGAGCTGTGCTCTGCACTGGTTTGCAATATCTTGCAGTTCTCGAAAGTGTATTTCGATGTCTATTGATGTAGTTGAGATGAAAACCTGCCACAGTCCCCTGAAGCTTTTGTGCTGTTTCTGAATTTCACTCAGAGATACAGGTTTCATACGTTTTTCCCAGAAGGAAGAAGTGTTTCTGTTTCATCCCTGACCTTCCTTTATGATGCTTTGGACTTCTTTATTATTTGCTTCAATTTTGTCTACCTAGCAGCAATCTTGGGAGACAGTATCTGCTCTTGCATTCTCTGCATGTGAATTTTTATCCTGTTTTAAGAGTATAAATAGTGATCTGTTTGAAAACATCTTCACTTAACTGAAAGAAAGAAATGAGCTTGCTGCTTTGTGTTAAAGTGAGAATAGAACAGGTTCTCCAGGGCTACAGTTCAGTGATGCTTAGTTAACTAGCATTCAACATTTCAAGAATGTTGCCCATTTGGGCAAGTCTTGTTTGTGGGTGTGCATGTTCCTGTTTGTGTGTGCTATTTCTTTTTTAGTTTTGTTTCTGTACACCTTTCAAATTTCTTTTCTTTATTCCACAGAGGGGATTTCGTTTCCGATACGTTTGTGAAGGGCCTTCACATGGTGGACTTCCTGGTGCTTCTAGTGAAAAGAACAAAAAATCTTACCCTCAGGTCAAAGTAAGGACATACAGCATTCATTTTGTGAAGTCAATGCAAGTATCATCATATGTGTGTGTAGAGGTCCTTATTGCACAACAACATAAATTTGTATGAAGTTGCTCAAGACATACTACATTTCAATCCCAACGTTCAAATTGATTTTGAAAATAAAGTTGTCCTAAGATGTGTGGCTTTGTTTTGGCACCGTTTTTGTCTGCCAGCAGTTGAGCAGGAACTTACCTGCACCTACCACCTCACTACCATTGTGCAGACTAATGGAGCTCTTCCTTAAGGTGCAGTTTCAGCAAGGCAGGAGCTGCTCAGTTGCTCCATTTCCATTGCAAAGCATGAGTCTGCTTAGTTATTCCACTTTACTCTAGGATGCTGTTTACCAAATTTTCCTTTTTTTTCTGTTCATGTTACTCCTTATTCAATATCTCTAGGGTACTCCATTTTAAGAACTTAATTCCTTTAAAGTCAACATAGAATTTCTCATTTTAATAGGAACAGTGTTATGTTCAGGTGTTCATTGAACTTTTTTTGTGGGTTTTTTTCCCCCTGGAAAAAAATTAAAATATGTTAATCAAAGAAGTGTTCTATGGAGGCACTGAATTAAGATTTAAAAAGTGATTAATCATTCTGGGATTGGAGAACTGTGTTTGCCTGTGGTTCTTGCAGCAAATTTTTTTTCTGTGGAAGTCTGGAAAAGCTACACTGTGTCTTTTCAATATTCTTTTTAACTGAAATGCAGGCCTTGGTCTTGTTACTGCATTACATCTTTGAACTGTTGCACCTCAAATTCTCATGAGGAGCAGGGTTAATGTATTCTAATTCTGGTGTTCTCTTACTCCTTTATGGGGAAAGAAGGGGAGGGGAGAGTGGCAAGCAATAAACCTCTGCTTTGGCATGTGCCACTCTTTGTTGTTCTCCTCCTTCTGTAGTTCATCTGCAGTTCTTGGGAAAGGCTGGAGTTTGGAACAGTTGCATCTCCTAATGAATCAGTATAAGCATAACATAATGGAAAATAATCAGCACTGGCTGAGGTAGCTTAGGCTGTTAGTCTTGTGAATTGAGAAGAAGCTGGGAAAGCTGAATTCATATAGCCTTGCAAAACTTAGGAGAAATTACTAGCCCAGGAAAATGATCTACTTACTTTACTCTTTCCTATTTTGACAGTAATGATGAAACAATGAATAAAATTTCACTGGTATGTTCAAATATAAAATAATTTACTTCATTTGAGCCAGATCTTTGGATTCCAATCCAATCTGTAATGATAATAATACAAGTGATACTTTATAAAGGTGTGGTACATCACACAATAGCATGACAAGGAGTTATACAGGAAATAGAATTTCTCCTTGAGTAAACTAGAAAGCAGAATGTTCTTTGGCTTTCCATCAAACCTTCTAATTTCATTGATCATCACTTTTTAATTTCATCTAGAGCGCACACACACGCACACATCCCTTCCCTTCCCTTCCCTCCCATCCTACTGTGTGCATCTGGGGTTTTTTTTCTAGTACAAATCCCCACATGGCAACACCTGCTGGGAGAGGCTGGCAAGGGAACACAAGTAAATTCCTCAAGGCTATTGCTTGTTAGTGCCTGTTCCTGATTCAAGTAGTGCCAGTAAAGACAGAAGTATTTCACACCTTTTCCTGTAAGCCTCTTCTGTGTTTTGTCAGAATGTGCTTCCTTCATCATAACTGAGGGGAGCATATTTGAAAATTGCAATTTTTTGTTGTGTTGGGGTTTTTTGTTTTGGTTTTTTCTTGTTTGGGGTTTGTTGTTTTTTTTGTTTTGATTTTTTGGGTTTTTTTTTTTACTCTTGTGCCAGTGTTTTCACTATAAAACCTGTATTAGTTGATCACACTGCATTGAAAGGACAGTAGCATGAGCTTTGGCTGTACTGTAAATTAAAGGAGGTTTTGTGACAGATCTTTAAACCCTTGGCCATGGTGTGGTCAGTGCAGCTCACATTGGGATCTGCTTTGTGCTTGGCCAACTGTCTCAAAATTTACCAGCAGCTACCATGGGATGTCCTGAAAATAGACATTCTCAGTGCACAAAAAACCATTGCAGTTTCCCTAATCTGTTTTCATAGGATTATGGATTGGAGGGCAAAAGAAAACACATACATGGGATGTGACCTCTTGCATAATGTGGAGTGCTCAATGTCACCCTTTTTTTAATCTCCCTGCACCATCACTAACTTGTAACTAAGCTGGAACACATCAAGACATATCTCTCATGTAAAGGCTGGAATGTTGAAGACTTCGCCATGTCTCTAAATAAGATGTTTTGGTATTTAATGACATGTAACCTCTTCCTGTGTAGTGTATCAGTAGATGGTGTAGGTCAGGAGTTTGTGTAGCAGTTCTGCAATGTCAGTCTTTACACTTGAAATAAATCTGCACTGGCCAGCAAGGTGGAATTGATGTAAAACCTCTTGTTTAATGGAACAGTCCTGAATAATGGAGTCTGGATAACAGTGTCTATTTTTATATAATGTCAAAAATTGGATTAATTTATCTTAATGGTTGTCTAGCCCTGTCTTTGCTAACAGTAATCCTAATATGTAGAAAACATTTGCATATTCAGAGGATTCTATATAACTTTGCATGTCATTATGGAGAGCAGAGAAGTTGTAGATAATGAATATGTTACAATGAAGTTATGCTTCATGATTGCAAACTAAAATTCTTCATTTAAATTTAATTTTCATCCACTTAGTTTAAGTAACACAATGCTGGAAAATTTTACTGTATAGAACAGTTGAAATCAAAGCTGCTGAACTGCTTATTCATCATTACTTTTTTGTTCAGGGGAAAAAGCAATCAGTAGTATAAAAAGAAAGGATAAAACAGGAAAGTCTAATATTATCACCAGCATACTTAACTATCCAATTTTTTTATTTATAATTTGCTTGGATTTTATATAGTTGAAAAAACGTGAGAAAACTTGCGCAGAAAATTTCCACTGTCCTTACACGTTTACCATGTGTGTCCTGATCTTGCATACTGCTGTTAGTATGGGTAGGTCCATGTTTTACACTGAAGTGCTTGATCCAGTTTTAGGTGTGACAAGAATTTGCTGAAAACAGTAGAGTGAAGGAAATGTTGTGAATTTTCATCTCCTTGGGAGCAAATCTACGTGGGTGGCTGCAGTCTCTGGTTGCATGTTCTGTGTAAGCTGGATGTAAATGAGCTCCAGCCTGGAGTTCAGAGGTGTGCCTGAGCTAAAGAGCACCAGCTCTCTGCTGAAGAGTTTGGGCATGGAGCACTTTGGCTTGGAAATTGAAGCTGCATACCAGTTAGGCAGCCAGGCACACTGACAGCACTGCCCAGCCAGTCATGTCCTGGGGCTAGCCCAAATTATACCTCGACTTGGAGATAAGAGTTCTAACTGAAATCAGGGATTTCAGCACACTTACTTCAAGTTCAGGAGGAGAATTTATGGAAAAGTAGTCAAATTACTTTGTTGATGAGCCTTGGTGGCGAAAGGAACATATTTATTTGCTTTCCCTCCCCCAGGAATTAAATTTAAAGTGATATAGATTGCTGATTACAAGTTAAAAAGTCACCTAGCAGCTAAATAAAGGAGTAAATATGAGAAAAGAATAAGCAGACTTTTTGTTATAAATCCTTACCCCACTTAAAACTGTACTGAACCAGATTCAGCCAAAGCTAAATTCAGTGAGATTTGAGCTTTTTACTGATATGGTTGATTTGGCTGAACAGGAGGCACTGAATCTCTTCAGTTGGGCTTGTAAAGCAGAGCACCTAGCTCCATATTTTTGTCATTAGAGTGACCTCACAGTCAGAGGATCAGACGATCTTCACCTCTCATTGGTTTAAATTACTTTACGTTGCTTTTTTTAAAGTCTATTAAGTAAGTATTCTGTTGCCTACACAATTAGTACCACATCTGAAATATTTTGTCTTTAATTAGCAACTGGAAAAAAGAGTGAGATTGCTCTGTAAAAACAGGCTGTTTATAAAGAGTGAGTGGTGCCTCATCTTTGGAACACTTCTTGTGCATGTATACTGAGGACACCCTGAAGGTTAGGTAGGGCTGGGGCTGTAGTTGCTATAACAAAGGGATTGGAAAGACAAATAGGTGCTTTTGTAATGCTGGCATTGTAAGTTTGACATGGTCTTTTCCATCATTAGCTCCTGTTGTTGACCAGTTGGGTTCATTTCTTGCTTGTAAGAGTAACTGGAAAAAACATCTTTGAAGTATAAAAATATTCTTTTTGTTACCTTTTTTTTTAAGTTTTGGAAGCTATAAAAATTGGCTGGGGTCTGGATTGCAGGAGGACATGAAATAACTGAAAAAACTTTCTACTCTTGTTTTGAAATTGACTCAATTTCGAGTTCCTTTTAATCTTTCAGACAAATCTCTCGAACAGAAACAGCAGATAAATGTAAGCCGGCAGCCTTTTAAGTTTTATCAGATCAATTGAGTGCTGCTTCAGGATGTAATCAAGTATTACAGCTATACTCTGCCCAGGAACTCCTCCTTTTCTTTTTCCCTCTCACCTTTAATTGGAAGTTCAGTAGCTATTCTTTGGATCACAGCTCTGATTTTGAGCTGTACAGCACACCCACATGCTATCTCCCCCTCATGCTGAGTCTATGTTTTTGTGTCAAAACCATAATTCCTATTCAGCCTTGTAACATACCTTCTACCTTTCCAGGCCTTTGACAGAGTTTCTTAAGTTCTTATGCAACAGGTGATAGTTACTTGTATATCTTAGTGCCAGAATAAATTTAAAATTACTCTGAAATTATGGCATAATTCAAGAACATTGAAAAGTTTTTTTCAGGCTTAATTTATGGTACCTAAGGATGTTTAACAACTCAACTATTTTCCTGGGCACCAAGTTACCCCAAATGACTCAAAATCAAGTAGGAAAGTCTGTCTGTAAGAAATAAAGGTAGAAGATGGTTCAGAGACGTTCTGTCCCCTTTGCAGCACAGAACATACTACTAGATGACAAAAATAGTCCTTTCTTGCCTTACGACCTACATAAGGTATTATGTTTTGAGAGCCCTTTTGTTTTTCCCCTGAGAGAGAGAGACTGCAAAGATCATGCTGAGCTGAGTAACAGGGGCAGATTGCAATCTGGTTACCACTGCAGTTCTGTGTTCTGCTTTCAGAGGCTGGAAAGTCCTTGACGTGCAGCAGTCCTGTCTCCAGTTTCACTGTGGTTTCTACAGCTGATGGAGGATTGTCTTGAACTTTTCTGATGTGATGCTAGAACATCAATGTTACTCATAGTGAATATAGCACTACAGATGTTCTGGGAGCTATGTAGTAGGGAAAGGCTTATTGAGTGAGGGAAAAAATGAAAAGATTTTTTTTTAAAGCTACCTTTTTGAAAAGTTAATTGTAACAGTATTGGTGACATACTGCACCATACTGCACCAAAGGCAGTTGCTTTTATTTTCAGATGACTTTGTGAAAGGTACATAGGAATTTCCTCCCTGCTGGTAAATGACAGAAATAGTGCAGCAGTGATTATTCTGCATCTCTGTATTATTTCAGTCCAGAAGAGATTTCAGTGTGGAAACTGGAGGGAATCATGAGCACTCTATGTATTGCATGTTAGAAACTGCCACTTGTAAAATGCACATTACTGCTGTATTATATAGTTGACTAGCAGGAGTCGGTAATGAGAGGGCTTTTGCACACCTGCTCCTCCTGGAACAACTTTTTCATAGTTGGGATTTTTTTTGCTTTCAACAGTGATTAGGAAGGCAGGGAGGGCACGCATTGTACATATGCAAAGTGTTTCAGCTGTGATGGAATGGGTTCAAGAGAGGGGTTAACTGGAGTGAAGGAAGCTAGCACGACTCAGTAATGTGGTGAAATTCAGGCAATCCCTCGCTATCAGTATTTTATCAGCAGTATAACCTTAAATATTCAGTTCATCACTGATTCATCACTTTAATGTTTATCGTGATCCTTTAATACTGTGGTTGATTAGATCTATAAGCTGCTGTAATACAAAGAACTTTGCCCAAGGCAAATTAGAAGAAAAATTAGAGGAGGAGGGGGAAAAGCCCAACATTGATAAAAGGGTTAATTAAGTGAATTGGAAGGGAAGGTAATGTTTGCTTTTTAAAAAGTGGGGTAATTTTATGTTCAGCATAATTTGAAAGTGGTGCATAACCCATGACTGCCTTGGAGTATTACTGTTTTGGAGTGAGGAAAGAAAATAAAGTTCTAAATAATATATGTAAAGCAAATAACTTACCAGGATGGTATGTTATTAGTAATTTTAGATGTGTTTTTGAGGTATTATTTGACGTGATGGTTTTATTAAAAGCTGTTAAAAAATGTATGGTGATTAGAAACTATGGCAGGGGGAAAAAAAGGCTTTTTTGGCTTTCAGAGTTTGGTATATGAAAGAAAGCAGTTCATGATAGTTCTAGTCCAGCAAAATCCTAGGTGGGAATTTATTATATATCCTCGTGTACACTTAAGGGACATATTGACTGTGCTGGGTAGTATGTGTTGATGAAGCATATTGAACTAACAAAATGCCTATTAATATAGAATTTATTCACTGTAAAATCTCTACCTGAAGAGTCATTGTAATGAGGCTAAAATGTTTTAAAACAATCGTAATGTTTAAAAATGATTTTTAAAGTCTTTCCAAATTGGGCAAAACAATGCAGCAGATTTAGTTTAATACATACATTTTCTCTATGCTTCTTAATCGGTAACAATGTTTATTGTGAATTCAGTGTACTGATTGAAACTTAAGGGGAGCAATGTGAAGTAAATGGGGAGAGTGTAAAACTGAGATTCATGTTTTAGGAAACAGATGAGGCTTTCCTTTAGCTTTTTTGGTCAGTACCTCTGGCATTAGCATGTCAAGTTTAATTGCAAAAGAAAGTGATGATCTGGTACAGTTAGTTTGCCATTTGTATTTCATGAAGAAATGCATTACCCATTTCTCCTACGTAAACTTGATTGTATTTACTTGACAGAAATTACTCAATTGGAATCTTTACTTGTTCCATTTTAAAAAAATTGTAAGCAAACTGTCCCACATTTTTTAATATTTGTTTACAGATCTGCAATTACGTTGGACCTGCAAAAGTAATTGTCCAGTTAGTTACTAATGGGAAATACGTCCACTTACACGCTCACAGCTTGGTGGGTAAATTCTGCGAGGATGGAGTGTGCACGGTTAACGCAGGACCCAAGGACATGGTTGTGGGGTAAGGCTGGGGACTCCCCTGGAAACCTCAGTGTAGGGGAATCATCAACCCTGTAAAAAAATACAAAAACACTCCTAAGAGGCAGCTCTGTGGAGCACTCATCTTCGCACTCTGATCGCTGTTTTGTTTGTATCATAAATAGAAAATTTAATGGGCTTTTTGTTCACGTTTGTAGAATTTGTGCTGAGCAAACTCAGTAAGTTTAAGTAACTAATTTTTACTTAGAATTTGTAGAGTTTTAATCTCTTGGTGTGCAGTGCAAATTTGTATTGTAAGTCCATTCTTTAAAATGTAAGTAGTTTTGATCAGAGTGGGGACTAAAATAAGTGTTACGATTTTGTTACCATTTCGATCAGTATTTTACTTTTATTGGAACCTGTCAATAGAAATGCAATGGAAAACATTAAGAAAATAGAATTAGTAAATTTGAAATTAATGCAAGACATGTATAAACATGAAAATATTCCATAAGTAAAACTTCTAAAGTTTAAAGCAGTAAGATTGTAGTGAAATTGTAGTTGGCCTGTTCTTGTTTAATTTGAAAGAATAATTGTTTCTATCGGTAAATGGCGCTGAAGCTCCCAACCATGTTTTCAGGCTTAGATCAGATTTCATGCTGGCTGTGAGTTTTAGTTCTGTGATCTCAAGAATGTCTTTGTTGGTGAAGATGATGAAGTTTAAAAAGCTGAGAAGGCTGGGAGAGAGAGATTCTTTTAAACTGTAACTTTTGATGTCCAAGCCCAGTGCACTGACTTTACCGCGCACAACAATTTAAATAGCTTTATTTCAAATGCTCCTTTTCATCTTGAAAAGTTTGGCTCATTTTCTAACCTGTCTTGTTTTTCATCAGATGTTCAGAAACAGCTTTCCTGTCCTCACTTGACCCACGTGAAAATTGAGTTATTGTCTTGTTTTCATACTTCCAGATCTAATTGATTTTTAAATGTGCCAGGAGACTTTTACAGAAGCACACCTTGTATTATGGAATTTTTCATTCAAATAGATACCCAGAGTGTCTTGCAGAATCACCAGAGCCTTGTTTAAAAACATTTTCTTTGGGAAATACTGCGCTGTTTTTAGGTTCTTAGCTTGCTCTCCAAACCATTTTCAATAGATGGAGCATACTCTGTACAGTTACTGCTTAACAGACATACAGAATGACATTAATGTTATTGCCAAGATGCAGCAAAGAAGTTGACTGCCAGATTTTTCCAATGTTTTGTAAGTTGCTTTCCCAGTGGAAGTCTGAAACCTGATAGATTACTACTTATGCCATAGGAAAACGCACCCATACAATCGCTGTCATATAATGGTGCACATTTAAACCTTTTGTGATCTTGGCCAAATTTTTTGTGATGGCAAATTCTCCCTCAAACATTATTAGTTTCTAAGTAATTATGCCTGTAGAGTCCTTCTGTAGACTTGGGTTGTGTAGCTACCTCTAGTAAGAGAAAGGCTACTTGCTGCAGGTCTGGTCTGAAGAACTAAGAAAATACTTCCTTTGATCAAAATTTGGCAGGTTTGCAAATCTTGGAATACTTCATGTCACGAAGAAGAAAGTGTTTGAAACTCTGGAAACACGCATGATAGATGCTTGCAAGAAGGGATACAACCCGGGCCTCCTGGTGCATCCAGAACTCGGCTACATGCAAGCAGAAGGATGCGGAGAAAGGCAGCTAACTGGTATGTGGAAATGGTGGCCTGGTTTTAACTGGTCTTTTATTAACAACAGGCTGAGCTTCTGAAAACACCGATTCCTAGCCAGAAAAAGACCTTGTGTAGGATGACAGCCAATGTCTGTGCTTTTAAGAGGTGGTGTATTGTTGCTGTATTTTAGGGAATCTGAAAGAAAGAGTCAGCTGTCAAAACACGCTTGAGAATGGAGAAACTTTCTTCCACAGCTGCCCGTACCCACCTCTGCGCCTATATTCCATTGCTCTTATTCTGTTTGATGATCTCTTAAATAGAGTGATTTTGCACTATTGCAGCAAGACAGGATATCCTTAATTAACTTAGGGACCTGCTTTTGAGAACACTGTTTCATTCAGCTGCATTTCACCCATATCCCTGTAAAACCTGTCATCTGCGTTGCTTTCAGGTACTGTAGAGGTGCCAGCTGTCTTTTTATCACTCTTAACACCAGGAATTCTGGTGTCCTCAGCGGTGACCTTCATCCTTTTCACAACCTTTATAAATTGAGAGCAGAAAATAGTAATTTTCTGTCTGTCTTTTAATTATATAACTTACCTTAAGTAAGATCTGATGCACAAACTGCAGGATGAATGCAGTATGATTTGAATAGCTGCTCGTCTCTGCTTAGAAAGGGAAAACCCAATGGATGCTAAATGTAAAAGACAACATTTCCTCACTATATCCATGCCTTTGGATGTTTGTCTGTTCTCTTTTTTGTTAGGGGTGCTCTACCCCTTGTGTTAATAATTCCTCTGTCTGTCAATTCCAGAACGGGAGAGAGAAATCATCCGCCAGGCAGCCATACAGCAGACCAAGGAGATGGATCTGAGCGTGGTGCGGCTCATGTTCACAGCCTTTCTCCCCGACAGCAACGGCAGCTTCACGCGGAAACTTGATCCTGTTATATCAGATGCAATATATGACAGCAGTAAGTATATTTGGCTTTAATTACTCTTTTAATAAGGGGCAGGCTTTTGTACACACAGAAATGACAGGTAGATATTGCTGTTCATAGACTCATCTAGCCCTGCCTGCCTGGTGTTTGATGAATAACAAGTAAGTAGCCCATGGATAATTAGCCCCATGTCTGTCCAAGTGCATATGGTATCATTCTGGGTTTTAATAGATGCTGATGTAAGCCACAGAGGAAGATTTTATTTTGCTGTCAGCATGTTTAATCCTGCCACTTTTATTAGGAGGATTTTGTAAGTTCTTGTTATATTCATAAGAAGGGCTTGAATTTTGCAGAGTTTTCAGTTGCTTTCTGTGACAAAGCATTGTCACGAGACGTGAGGGAAAAAAAATTACTTTGCTTCTATCTTTGTTGAGAATTTGACACCTTTCAGTTTTGCAGACCATCTGCTTGTCCGTATCTTAAAAGATAACACAACCAGAGTTCTCATTCCATTTCTTTTAGATCTGTCAGTATTTTTCAGAGCATTCTTTTTTCTAAGAGAATTTTTTCACTTCATATTTTCCCTTGTGCTATTAAATTATACTGACTCATCTTGCTTGAACCCTTTCTGCTGCCTGAGTTTTCCTTCCTGAGGAGGCTGTGGATTCCCATGTTCTTGACAGTCATTCTGTAATGACTCAGAAAAAGTACCTTTTTTTCCCTTTGTGCACCAGTTGTTTCTATATCATTCCTTTTTAAGGACAAAGTCTAGATCAAAAGGTATTAAATGCAACTATTTTTCTGTAGTCTGCTCCTCGCTGTTAATTGGGAAATGTAGTGATGTCAAAAATTTTGTCCTAAACTAGGGAGACAAACAAAGGGGATATTTTGTATGCATGCTTCTGCTGTTGTAAGTTGCTACACAGATGTCAGTTACTAGTTTCTGATCTCCCAAGGTATTCACCTTGATTGCTAATTTCAGAAGAATTTTCTTGGGTTTTGTTTGGGGTCTTTTTGAATACTTCATTGGCACCATTCAAGCCTTCCTCACAGAACAGACACAACTTTTGGTAGCATAACTTGCCTGTCAAAGGTGCCTTCACTTATCAGATGATATTTCTGTCTTGAGGACCGATATTTGTCTATTGATGCCTCTCCTAGGAGGTGCGCATTTTTATCACTGTCCAGTGTTCTGGCCAAAACCTGGCATGCTTTCAAGTAGGTCACAGTGTAAAGCAAAGCACTGTAGATAGTGAGAAAAGGAAATGGCTTTCAAGAATGTCTCTCTGTCAAAAAGCAGGGAAGAAATAATTACATTCTCTTGTCATAAAATGAGTGCTAGTGCAGGGTGCTGGATGCAGGTCACTGCTGGGTTACTTTGCTACTGCAATAATTGTGCTGCAATGGCCAGGACCTTATTTTGTAGTTCACAGTTCAGTCATAGCTTAGAAGATATGAGACTGTCTTTCATACGAAAAGCCCTTGATTAATGCATGTTTAAAAAAACACAGACAAATTCAGATAGGTCGTATTGGAGGCTTCTCTTTCTATTGCATTTCTGTGTGTTGTGTTGGTTGTTTTTTTTTTAAACTAAAGTTGTTACAAAGGTAAGCATTGCTTTTTTTTTAATCTTCCCTTTCAATAGAAGCTCCCAATGCCTCCAACCTAAAAATCGTAAGAATGGACAGAACAGCAGGGTGTGTGACAGGAGGGGAAGAGATTTACCTCCTCTGTGACAAGGTTCAGAAAGGTAAGAGTCACAAGTATTGTAAGGCACACCAGGATGTTTATCTGGAGTACACATGAAGCCTGCTGTGCTGTCTTTAGTGTTCTCCCACTCTGATAGTGCAGCAGGATTTGTAAGCACTCAGCCTTTCCGGAAATTAAGCCAGCATTCCAGAGATTTAATAAATCAAACTAGTCTATTGCAAAGCAAATTCTGCTTCTCTTGCCTCCACAGAGATCATGTGATCATCTTTGTTCTTCTCAAGTTTCCATCCTTGCCCATGTTCCGGAGTTTTGGGGGGTGGTGGGTACTGGGTGATGTTTGACTCCATTAAGTAACACCTGCCCTGAATTATTCTAAAGTTTCTGATTTATTATTAAGTTCCTGATTGTAAAGAATAAGTATGAGCATTCTCTGTTAACCACAGATGGGAGCTTAATGTGTTCAGCACTGCTGCTAATAACTTCATTTTTGTGTATATGCTTATGGTAGAGGTTACTCAGTGTAAACAGATACTTCTCACAGGTTCATTTTCAATCTCTGCTCATGGCTGTGAATGTGTCAGAATTCAGCAGTGTGGATTAGGATACTTTGTTTTTGTATTGGAAGATAATGGTTAAATATGGTTGGTTGTGTTTGGGCTAAGTAAAAAGAAAAAATAAGGGAGTGAAGGAATTGTATTTTTCAGCTACAGGTAGTACTTGGGACACCCTGGTGTAGATTACGTGGTAGAGTGAGTGCCCTGTGCTCATCTGTTTGGAATCAGTCCCTGCACATGTTGTTAAAATGACAGTGACATTTTTTGTTGATGCAGGCTGTCCTTTCCCATATCTCTTTCTTGTAAATGCCCTTCTACCACTTAGGGAAGAGGGAAAGCTTTGGGGGCTTTTAGGGACTTTGAAAGAACTACTTTCCTTTAATAGTGCATCTACCCTCTGCCATCAGGAGAACTGAGATAAAACATAACTTTTAAGCACAAAATAAATAATAAATGTCTGACTCAGTGGAAGCCCTGATGTGGGGTTTCCCCTCAGCCAGACTGGGGTTTCCCCTGACCTCACTGCCTTCAGAAACCTCCTGCCTGAAGGAACTTGAGCATGTAGGACAGCAGGACTGGAAGTGGTGGTTCATGGTCTTGAGACTAGCAGGTGGTGGACCAGGGGAAGCAGTCTGTCTGCTACAGCAGTCTGTCCTGCATCAGTCACCCTGAGAGACAGTAGGCTTTTTCTAGCTTTTTCTCACCAGGAGTGCTGTGGAAGGAATTTACTAATGTGATACTTTTACTACAAATATAAATAAATAAATACAAAGAGAATGAAAGAAAATTTGTTTAGAGGAGCAGAAGCCAAATGCCATGTTTCTGGCCTGTGCTGTTTGGAGGGTGAAGGATCCCTGCTGACACACTGCTCGCTCACACCCGCGAGGTCTCTGAGCTGCAGCTCCACTGTGGCACGCTGCCAGCAGCAAGCGGAACTTCAACTGTGGCACTTCAGGTTTTGCTACAGTTTTTTGAACTGAAACTGTTGGAGGAGAGAGGGTGGTTTCTACATTTCACGCTTCAAGTTCTCCCCTCCTTACATGTTTGTTCCAAATAAGGCTCCTCTGGAATGTTTTATAACCCTAGAATAGGAAGATGATGTGAACCTAGTTCTCTTTTTACAGCTCAGTAAATAGCAACTTCAGTGAAGTCATTAGGATTAGGCTGATTTAAACTTGATGTCAAAAATGGGTTATTTCTGCCGTTTTCATAAAACAGCTAAAGGTAGTTGATGTGTTGTGTAATATTGTCATCCACCCAAAAAGTAACAGTGTTAATTTTTATCTGCAATAACCATAGCCAAAGGTTAAACAAATGCACAAACATCTCAGAGTGTTCCTTTCATTCTTTGCAGATGATATTCAAATACGTTTCTATGAAGAGGATGAGAATGGTGGTATGTGGGAAGGCTTTGGAGATTTTTCTCCCACGGATGTACATAGACAGGTAAGTAACAGAGCATTTGTCCTTTTTTAATTATTCTCCCATCTCTGTAAGGTGGGATTATATTATAGTTCATAAATTATGTAAAAGCATCTGTATCCTGTACTGACCTCCTCTTAGGTTGGTTACTTTCTAATAATAATAAAAACTTTACAGTTTTTTAAAGACATCTGTTAGGTAACTAGGAATGCAGAGCAAGGAGATTGGGAGAAAGCCCCTTGCTTTAAGATGCACCACTGTAAATTGGGATAGGATATAGAAACAGCTCTGAGAGCTCCTGTGAACACACTGAGAAAGCCACAGAAGAGATGCTAAAGGATGAGGGGACAAACAGTGCAGTACTGACATATGGGATGTGGTGGCACTTAGCATGGCAGTTCTGTCTTTCCCAAAAGGCTTTAGGAGTCAACCTCAGAAGTGAAACTGAAAACTGAAATGGAAGTTTATTGTTGTAACAGCCCTTCGCTATGAACTTTGCCTCACAAGCCCTACAAAAAAACCAAACCAATGCCTACAAAATAGCACAGATGTAAAAGCCAAGTTGTCAAAAGCCGTGCTCTGTGATCGATAAGCTTATCTTTGTTTCCTTCACAGTTTGCTATTGTGTTCAAAACACCCAAGTACCGAGATGTCAATATCACAAAGCCAGCATCTGTATTTGTACAACTGCGTAGGAAATCTGACCTAGAAACAAGCGAACCAAAGCCTTTTCTCTACTACCCGGAAATCAAAGGTAAGTCATTAAACCTGTTTTATAGACTCGGAATGGAAACCTTTTAGGGTCCCTAGGAATGTTTTTAACAAGATAGGATTGGTTGAATGAGGAATTTTTAGTTTTAGCTGTTATTTTTAGAAAGTACGTTTGCCTCCTTGTTTTGGGCAGAGTCATTGTGCAGTGTAGTAGCTTTATAATGGGTTTTGTAGGTATTGTTCTAGGAGTGGCAGGCAGTAAATCCATGCATATTTTCCAAGTGAGGCTTATTCCTTTCAGGTTCCTATATGCACGCATGCCTGTCCATACAGTAGATGGCACTCTCTTCCTCTGAGTTTCTGCCAAATAATACCTGAGGAGATTTTACTGTCAATACTTTCAGATGAAACCCTAAACCAAAGCCTGTTTGGTTCCTGGTGGAAAAGGTACATATTTTGCAGTTCTCACCTTTTACCATCATGCCAATATCACTGATGTTTCTGAATTTTCCAATTGTCTGTACTAATTAAGTAAGCCCAGGACATTCCTTGTGAAAGCAGGGAAAGTGCTGTTCCAGTCTTACATTTAAAGTTTGAGTTGCTTAGCAGAAGTAGAATAGTCAGTATTGGACCTGCTTCCTAAATTACTAGCGGAAAGAAGTTTAACCAGCAGATCTGTGTCCTTTGAAGTCTGCATTTGAAAT
Organism: Drymodes brunneopygia; assembly: GCA_013400955.1. Lineage (NCBI taxonomy): Eukaryota > Metazoa > Chordata > Aves > Passeriformes > Petroicidae > Drymodes > Drymodes brunneopygia. Next base: position 300,150 of record VZTZ01014101.1, read on the forward strand.
GTTTGACGGGAATGGCATTGGCAGTCACGGTTTTAAATACCAGTAAGGTTGATGATACGGAAATGCCTTGAGGCCCAAGTAATAATTGGTGTTTCATTGTATTATCTTTCTGCTTAGCAGCTTATCTGCCTGCAGGTTGCACTACTGAATTCTAATCTTGAATGTTTTCTGTGCCTAAGGTAGAGCCGTGTTGAAATCAATTCCCTGTCAAAATCTCTAAAATACACTTGCATTAGTGATGAGTCTCAGGACAGCTGAGGAGGGAGTGGTGATGGTCCGAGTGAGTCTTCACGACTTCACAACTGTTAGAATAAAATAGCAGCAAGCGTGAATTCACAAAAGCTTCCAGAGTTGCCAGAGGATTTCTTCTTGGTAATGATTTCAGGAACCTCTTGCACAAGTGTTAAGGAAGTGAAGTGTTCAGCTGCAGAGCAAAGTTGCCAGATTTGAAGTAAATCTCTTTTATGTGCCTCTTAGGCGAGTAAAATTAGCTCAACATTGTTATGTGCATTTTCAGATCCCCTATACAACTTAATTGTCAAATTACCATTTAGGAACTATATTTTTCCCCTGTTGTGAATGTTCCCACAAACTCAAGATACATGTATGTGGATTTTTTTTGTTTCTCTGACTAGATTGCTCTCTAGAGTTTTCTCTCCTCGTCAGTGTGAGTATGCCTGATGTGTGCATGCATACATACTTACACATTGTGTGTACCTGTAAACAGTGCACATGGATTTGTCAGTGTCTCATGTATTCAGCTGTCTCATCTGATGCACTGACTGATGTGCCTCTGCATGAAGTTTCTTTTTGTCATATGTCTGTTGAAAACTACTAGCTGGTTTAATAAACAAATGATATTTTGTTATTATCTCAACAGTTCTACTGGATTTTAACCCATGTAATGTTTGTATCCTTATTTTTGTAGCTCTTGTCATGACATTTTCACTTTCCCCAATCATTGGGATAGTCCTTTTAAATCCTTGTGTTTTGCTTTCCAGTGGGGCTAAGTCTTATTTTGTACTTACACTATAAAATAAGTTTAGGCTTTTTTTTTTCTACTGCTACTCAGCATGGTTTGACAGTAATATGTCCCTGCCTGAAAATAAGTTGTCTTTGTTCTAGTAGTTGTTGCAGTATTTTAAGTAAATAATTTCAAGCAAGCACAGTTTTCACCATTTCTTCCCATCCCTTAAACAGAAGTTCAGGGGGCACTGCGGATACTTTGCACTGTTGAAACTCCAAAGTGCTTTGTGATCCTCTGATGAGGCCCCATTTCTGAAGTAGATTTCCTTGGAAAAAGAGCCTGTGCTTATATTCCCCAAAGGCAGATTTTCTTGAACAAATTTGGGGTTTGGAGCACTTGTGCTGATTCATGATTTGGCTTAGACATTGAAGAATTATGGGACCACTGATCTCCAGGGCTCTAAGTACATGAGACGCTTTTGAAGGAAGCTCTGAGCCCCCTAAGACATCTCCACATGTGTCTCCTGAGCCTGAGCACAAGGCACTGACACAGCTGAGGAGACCATGCAGGCCTGAGCTATGCTGCTGACCTGTCTGGGGACTTGGCCCTGGCTTGTTTCTCAGAGGAATTCTCACTGCTCCTGTACTTACAAAGATTTTCTGCTATTTGCAGCTTGAAGAAAGTTGATTCTTCTACCATACTCCGCATTTTCCTTGTAGTGATGCTTTCTGTATGCACACCCTGCGCTGTGCCTGGCCACCAGCAGGACTGACTCCCCATTCTCTCTGTTCCTTCTACCCCAGATAAAGAAGAAGTGCAAAGGAAACGACAGAAGCTCATGCCGAACTTCTCCGATGGCTACGGTGGAGGCAGTGGTGCTGGAGGTGGTAGCATGTATGGAGGGGCAGGTGCAGGTGCTGGCTCTGGTAAGGCAGCAGTTCTGGGCAGAGAGGGAAAACGGTTCTACTTTGAGAGCAGTACAGATGTTTATGCTGATTTTTAAAATGTAAAGAGGATTTTGTCTCCTAGGCATGTAAGACCTGACTCTGTTACCTTTATACTAGTGCTATTCAATCAAGCATCTCCTTATTCTAAACACTTCATCATCCCCTTTGCCTTCCCACTTGGGAAGCTTTGTTGCTTCCTAGGGTCTTGGAGGCACTGAAATTCATGAGACAGCTCAGTTAATTATCATTTTGTGTGCCTAAAATTAAACAGGTTCTGAATTATTTCTTGGACCACAAGTGGAATTTGGCAAATTAACCCTGTTAGTGCAAAGAACTATTAAAAAATTGGAGATACTATTTAGTAAATTTTCTGTGCTCTGTCTGTTGAAGTCAGAGTATATCTGATATGCAGGATTATGAGAGCATTGCTTTGGTTCTTGCAGCAGAGCATGAAAAACCTATAGGTCAGCAAATGTCGCCTAAACCATAACCTTTTTTTAGAGCAAGGAATAGAGCAGCAGCTTTCAAATTACTACACGTGTTGCTGGTTGCACATGTATAGCATAACACCAGAATACAAATCTGTTGGATTCAAAAGCACAGAGGCAGCTTGGGATGTCTCAGCTGAGTTTTAGAGCAAAGACATAGTGATACTACGTTTGTGTGGTCTCATGGATGTTGGGATAGAGAGTGTCACTAGCCAACCACCCAGAATTTCTTTGGATTTTTGAAGGGATAGGGGAGATCTCACCTTTAGCCTGGAAAATTTATTGGATGGAATAAAGCAGAAGATATGCAGAAAACAAAAACTCAGTTCTTTAGGTTCAGTGTTCTTCTAGATGGTGTTCTTTTTGCTTTAGGATGTAATTAATTCTTAATCTTTTTCCTTTCTTTAGGCTTCAGTTTTCCTTCATACGGATACTCTGCTTTTGGAGGGATGCATTTCCATCCTGGCCCAACAAAGTCCAATGCTGGCATGAAACATGGTAACAGCAAAAATGTCTTCGAACAGTTGAATTGAGTTTGACTTGTATTTTCTTCTACAGTATGAGCCAAAGTGTCAGGCAGGTCTAGGGGAGGGTCTCTTCTGGAACCTCTGGCAGCAGAGGGGTTTGTGTAGGTTATACTGCCCTGCTTCTCTTTTTTTCTCTCCAAGTGTAGTTCCTTTAAACTGTGCAGTCCTGAGAAGCAGTCACCAAAACCCTTCCATGTGCCTCTGTATTCAGTGTATTGTTTCAAGCAACAGGTCTCTTGCTTGCTTGAATGTGCTGATACAGGTGACCCAAGGACTAGACCACAGAAAATGTATCTCCCTTTGTTGCCACAGTCTGGTACTACCCAGTAGCCCAGAGAAATCAATGAAAAAGATTAAGTTAATAATGACACTCTTGGCTTCCTAAAAAAGGAAAGTAATTTCAGGTGTATATGTTGAATACTCTGTAGATATTTCCAGAGTCTTGGGCATGAATTTGTTGTCAGGAAAAAAAATGTATCTGAGTAATTCTGCTAGAGTTTGTGTGAGTACTTCAGACATACATTCTTGTATCATGAAAAGAGAGGTAAATCCATTGTTATATATAAAAGTTTATTTCTAAAGTAGAGGCTGTCAAAAACTTAGCATCACTTTAGAGCAAGTTGCATCACTGTGTCTGTCCATGTGTTTTGGCATCTGGAATATTATGATTCATTAGTGACAGGTTTTACGTTTAAGTAAATTTTTGTATTGGTTTTTCAATGTTTGGTTTCGTCTGGTTGTGGTTTATCACTTGTATTAAAAAAAGCAACCATACTGGACACTAGTGATTCTATTTTTTGTTAGAAGGTCTATCAAATTGCACAGCTGAACAAGACAGGAAGAGCTCTGATAAACGAAGTGACGAATGGGACATGAAACATGATGTGAAGGTGGAAACCGTGGAGGGGACTGAGTGCAGGATGTCTGCTATTAATGAGAAGGAAGATTCTGCTGCTTCCTGTAAACGTGAAGTAACAGAAGCAGATTGCAGGTGGCAGGGTAAGTGAACAAGTAAATGTATTTAGGGTAAATCAAACTGCAGTAAGAGCAAAGCAAGTATTAAAGGTCTGGAAACTCCAAAAATGTCTGCTTGCTGTTTTCAGAATATGATAATGCCTCCTGGAGGAAACAGGAATGATTCCATTTCCCCAGATTTAAGGTCCCTCCCCATACCTAATTCTGTGGATAACCTTCCACCTTTGTACTGCCACTGGGCACTTGAGCTTCTACCTGTCATGCAAGGAGATGAGACAGCTTTCCCTGCTGGGCATGTTTAACATTGCCTTTTAATTAACTTGTGTGAGGAAGAAACACTGCAAGCAGTGATGGCACATGGACTATAACTCAGCGGTTGACTTGGATTTTGATATTTGAGAGACTTTAGTAGATGAGTTAACGGATGTTGGTATGACTGTTGCAGTAATTCTTCCCTGCAACACTATAAATTGTGTGCCAAGTAGGCTTGAATTTAAAATGCAAAGGTACCTGTTTCCATTTGGCAAATACACAGTAAAATAACTGTAGTAGCCAAGCGTTACACATAATACTGATACCTAAAAGTTTTTGCTTTTTATGTATTTTTCATATATTTGTAGCTTTGTAGACCATTAATATGTGGTTATACAGTTCCTGGTATTTTTTCTATCCTTTCTCTCAGATTTTAGAGTAATGAGCTAACCTTCTAACACACTCCTGGGAATCCTGTTTCCTCTCATTTTCAAGTAGAGGACCTACAAGAAGAACAAAAGTTTTCCAATCAGAATCTTAGAAGACATAACAAGAAGTGGGGCACAGAAACCCTCGACCAACTCCATTGAGGCAGTACCCAGGGGAAAAATTACCTAACCAACTGCTCTTCTAATTGGACAATGTTTGTTAGATGTGATAATTTGTTAAACTTACAAAAACTGTAGAAATCTGTTACTGGGTGTGCCCCTAACTATGGATGCACCTGGAAGCTTCTAATAAAGAACTGCTTTTTTATATTACCATTTTAATACTGTTGCAAGGGGTTTTGTCTTTCAATTTCAGGCAATAAAACAAAAGGAGGAAGGCAAGGGTAGTCAACAGAACTGGTTTAGCAGCAGAGTTCTAAGATATATAAAGACTACTAATCATCCTTTTCCAGACAGCAAGACATGCATTTCCTGGATTGGTTTTTTTAAATAGTTGATGGACACTTTTTTAAAGGATTTGAGTAATTATGCTTATCATAAGATAAGAAAACAGTAGTTGGACTAGAAAGACATGGTAGTGGTAGGAATTGAGCCGGAAGGAAATTTTGGTTCTGGTTTTTACCAAGTGCAACATGATCCAGACCACTTTTGTTATTCCCTGGATCAGGGAGAGGGCATATTACCTTGTGTGTGTCAGCCCTGTCTGACACTTGCTATTAACAGCACTAGAAACTTGTGGCTTGGGAATCCGAAGTAGCACAGGAGGTGGGTTGTAGTTGTAAACAGCTCCAGGGTGTAGCTTCTTGTGACCTGAGAATGAATGGTGCTCTTGAGTAAAGCTGAAGCAACCTGCTGTTTGTAGTTTTGGTTGTGATAAATCCCATGACTGGTTCAGAGAACAAAATCTCATGCTGATATGAAGAAATAATAATGTCCATTTAGCTGTGGTGAAGGAGGGTCTGAATTGTGTACCTATTTTCCAAGCAATAAATATTATAGGCAGGAGGCTGATTTTTTTTTTTTAATCTATTGTAATGGCATGAAAGGAGGCAATTTCTAGCTCCAGATTATACAAAGATTTGGTGCAGAAAAATAGGCTCCATAAAACAGCTACTGCAGGCTGGATCATTTGAGTATTAGACTAAAAGATGCATGTAATATTTTGAAGGATATCTTTCCTGTGTGTTTGATACGGAAAAGCAGGGAGTTTCAGCATCCAGTTCTTTGATCTTTGGAAATGTGTATAATCAGAAAAGACTGAATTGCTTAACACCCTTTACCCTGAATATGTATTCTGACTATAACACATTTAGTGTTAAGAGGTAAATAGTAAATAAAAATCCGTCAGCCCAGGCATAGAGTACAGCAGCCACAGGGGGAGGTACTGGCCAGAACAATAAGCTTCATGGATAGCTGAGTAAGTCTTTGCCTTACAGGAATGATGTATTCATGTTCATCAGGGATACGCTTCTGACCCAGTCCAAATGCCTGGTTTTGTGTAGCTGGAAATCCTGGCTATTGTCTCCCCATGTGTGCTTTAAATGACACAGTCTGTTGTACTTGTTTGCTCTCAGTAATTCCCAAACTCACAAGATTTTATAGAAACATGAAACTGCTCAAAATAGAGGCTGGTTTCAGATGATACTGCTTCACACAATGACGCTGTCGTTTCAGAGTTCATCTGTTTCATTTTCACTAATTTCTTGCCAATACAGAACCACAAAAGTATTGACAGAGCACCTAGAGTTACTTTCTTCCGCAAATTAGTTTTTTTTCTCCCCTTTATCCCTTTTGCCTCCCCACCATGACAACTTCTGCTTTTTGAAATCTGAGTGGCTGTCCATTTTAAAATTCTAAAATCAGGATACAAATACCAAGCATTGTAAAAAGTGAAATGTTTTAAACAGGAGAACAGACTCTGTGCTGCTGCAATAAAGCAGGCTAGACTGCATGATTTGAGCTGGAGTGCAAAGCCCTGCATTTATTCCATAGCTTTTCTCAGAGCTTCTCTGCAGTATTTGATGGGTCACTTAGGCTTCCTGTGCCTCAGCTTCCTCAAGGCAAAACTACTCAGACCTGCAAGTTCCAAATCCAAGTCCTGCTCCTTTTGTCTTGTTACACACAACTGCACATCAGTGCTGTTAATTCAGTGCCAGTCAAACCAGAGGGAGCTTCCAGATTTGACTGTTCTCAGGGTTCCTGCTGTCTGAATCATCAGCATGCCCCTAGTTTTCCTTCCCAGGCATTTGTTCTCTCTGTCCTTATCTCTCAGGAGTAATTAGCAACCATCTCAGTGAAGCAGTGAACAATGCTTGGTGGTCTGCACTTTGTATTTCTGCGACTGCACAAATGCCTGTCAAAAGTAGGTGGTGTTCCAGGGAAAACAACTGAGCTGATGAAAAGGAAACTTTTGTGTTGTAGATGCTCTGTTCCTGGAGAAGGCCATGCAGCTTGCCAGGCGTCACTGCAATGCTCTCTTCGATTATGCCGTGACTGGAGATGTGAAGATGCTGTTGGCAGCTCAGCGCCATCTCACCGCTGTCCAGGATGATAATGGAGACAAGTGAGTTGGCCACACTGCACTTTCTGGGTTGAAACTGATGGGTTTGAGGGAAGAATGGTGTAGTCAATTTGTTCTGTCCCTCACACGTGCCAATCACTGATGGCACCACTGCTCTAATCAAATAAATACTGCTCTTCTTTCTGCTGTTTGGGAGCGGTGCAGCTGGGATTTAGACGTTTTTGTTTCATTTGCAAAGAAGTCATGTACACCATGAAGTTCATTGATCCAGTACCTATCAGAAAGTAATCTGGTCATTGAGGGTATGTTGAGCATGTTGTGCGTTTGAGTTTCTTTGCCCTTTTTTTACTTAAAATCTTGACTGAGTGTGAATTGCTGTGCTTGCATCATGCTACATGGTGTATGGGGATCCTCAGCTTGGTGCTGAAGGAGTGTGCCCTGCTTTTTATTCCATTCAAGTCCGTAAGTCTTCATAGGATGTTTCAAGTAAGAGATTCAGCAGAAGATGTAGAAATGGTAGCTGTAGGGTCCATACTGCATTTCTCCCACTGACATCAAGTTCTTCCCAGAGGACGTTATTTTGCTCTTGCTTCTGTCTGTACTGTTGTCTTCCAAGGGATTGCACAGATGTTCATGGCAGACTTGGCTGCTAATACTTGCATATCAGTCCTTCAATAATGTGAGCTGGAGTGGAAATTTGCTTTGTTCCAGCCAGGCAGATTCTGTGGAACTCAGAGTGAAGTACTGTGAGGAATGAATGATCAGTAGTTATTCAAAACAAAATTCAGCAGAAGCGGCTCTAAACAAATGCAAAGATAACCTCTTTAACAAGCAAGTGACATTATCACATCCTCACTTTCTGGCTGGCAGGCCCTGTGCAATCACCTACATTTGCTTAAATTGTAGTTTTGAACAGTAGAAACCAGAGAAGCCTCAAAGTATCCAGCTGGAAGGAAGATTTCAAGTGACTGAGACCTGTATCCCACTGTTCAATTACTCTGAGAGAGGTTTCAACTTTCACTCTCTTTTCAGTGAAAATAGGCCTCATGTCACAGACAGAGGACTGCACAAATCAGAGAGAGCTACTTGACTAGCTTTGCTTTCCAACTGCAAACCTAATGTCTGCTTTGAGATAAGCAGGAATATGAACAAGGGGGGAGCTAGCAACAAAATCTGCAAGCATATGGACAGTGCAGCTTCTGTGTTTAATAAAAAAGGCGGGGGTTACAGGAGTATTGAGCAAGTCAGACCTGCATTTAAATATCAAAAAGGTGCTCCTCAGATTTGGACTTGCAGGGCATTTTACCTAAGTTAAAATACTTTTTAGAATTATGATTAATAGTTGTTTTCTTGCTGAATCAAGAAATACCTGCAGGTATGTGAGGCTCGAGTTCCTGTTGCCTTTCTCCTGAGATGGATTTATTCTGTGAGGTGTCATATATCTGTATTACTTCACAACTTTTTAACAAGGTGAAACTTTGGGGGTTGTCTTCCAGCTCTCTTGGGGGAGAAGAAAAAGGTCAAAATTAATTAATAAATTGCCCTGATTTTCACTTTAGTCATTAAAATTATATGGTGACTATAAAGTTTTTTCTTAAGCCTTTCAAAAATGTTGCTGTCAACAATTCATGGCTTTGAGACAGAACCCAGCAAGCTGGGATGAGCGTATATTTGCAGTGACTCAGTAACACTAGCTGTGACTGCATTTATACCAGTACCACTGCTCTGTAGGTATCTGATGGCTCTACAGTGGTGCTCAAATGCATTTTTTCCATGTAGGAATGTTTAAGATATGGAACTGACCTTTCATGATATAGTCAGCAGCATCACATATAATAGAAGGGTAAAATTAAAATACTTGCTGCTGAAAGGAGAACTAAAAGCAGTAGAAGAACAAATGTGTTTCTGCCGTGAGATCTGGAAATAAAATGTCAGCATGATACAGAGCATAAATAGCATCTATCAGAGCAGAGGAACAGCTCTTTTCCAGAAATGGTGGGACTGTTTGAACACCATAGGAGAGTTGAAGGAGGGAAGGTGCCATGGTACTTCCAGTGGCAGTGTATAGAACCAATAAAAAACACCCTTTAAGGATGAGTTTAGTTTGTAAATTATCTTCTTCTCTTTTTTAAAATATCTTCTGGTTTTGACTCCTCTCTGTCTCAGTTTCATGATGACTCCTTGCCCTGAGTGGCATGGAACTTCTTTTTATTTTTCTGACAAAAGTGTAAATCTGAGACTGTTCAGGTATTTCTGGAGTGGCATAAGAGAAACACCATGTGTCCCGTGTTGATATTTTGTGTCAGCAGCACCTTATTACAAAGATGAGTCTAGAAGTTGGCCAGCATCTGCCAAGGAAGCGCTTGGCAGGATATGTTTCAAAACAAAGGGCATGATTTTCAAATGAATCCTAAGGTAGCAAGGCAGAGGGAGCTCTGTGGGACAGGGGTGATGGGATTCATAACCTGCTTTTTTCCTGGTGCCATGATGTTGCATGCCCAGCCAGTCAGGCTGGTGGTGAGGGACATGGCTTTGGAGAAAAGCACAGGAAGGGCCATTGCACTGACCCAGTAGAAGTGAAGTGTCTTGCTGTGCTGTCACTCATGTCTCAAAACAGGTGCTTTTTTGGCATGATGCCTCTGGCCACTGCTGCAGATCCTGTGGTTGTTAGTCACTAGGCCTGAGTCCTTAGTCATTTTTCTGTTTGAAAATGAAATAAAGAAAACCCCACAGATCTGGGAAAACCCCCAAGGGAAAATCTGCCTTGGTGGCAGAGAGGCCTGTGGAAATTCTGCAGGAAGGTCTTGACAGTAAGAAGTGTTTATCTGCTGTGTAATTCAAAACATGAAAAAAAGCAAACCAACAGAGAATCTGAGGATCTCTGAAATAATTGTTTTCTGCCACACATTTTGTATATCAGCCTAGTAGTAAAGTAATGCTGAGGGTCAGCAAAAGCCATCCTGAGTTTGCTATTGTGATTGAAGGGTTGAGCAGTTACCTTCTGATCTGCTTTTTTTAATGCTGGGATTTATTTTAGGTGTTGGTACTTAGTGCTGGAATCATTACCTCCAACAGTCAAGTGTTTATATCAGAATGCAGTCACATTACAGCAAAACCTTGACATTTTCTGTAATAAATCTGAAAACAGTGTGAATTTGTTAATCTGTTTTTTGTTTGTTTCAGTGTCCTTCATTTAGCAATTATCCACCTTCATACTGAGCTGGTGAAAAACCTCTTGGAAGTGATGCCCGATTTGAATTACGATGACATCATTAACATGAGAAATGACCTCTATCAGGTGCACTGTGGTGGGGGTGTAAATGTGGCTGATTGTTGAGCCAGTAAAAAAGTGATTGCACAACTTGCTGTCTGTGGGAAGAGATCAGACTGATGCAAACAGGTTTAGAAACAAGGATACATTGGAAGGTTGAGGAGGAAAGAGAGCGTGTTTTCACTGGTTTAGTCCATAACACTCCTTGATGTTAACAGAAGTGTCTCCATGGGTTAACTGTGGAACAGGCCAAAAAGAGTAAATTCTTCAGTTCTTGGCTTCAGTATTTGGCTTCTCTGTTACTAAACCAGAGGTATGGATTACAGTGTGCCAGCTTTGGGCTCTCCTGACCTTTCTGACACTGCTTAACTTGGGATCATGAGTCAGTTCCTGCATCATCAGTTATCTGTAGGCACATGTGGAAGCCATAATAACCTATGCCCTTCCTACAGCCTAGATTATATTTGTGTCCATCACGTGAGCACCAAGATTTCACTTTCCTTTCTACAGTAACTGAGAAAAGCCCATCCCCTTGTCTTTTACCCAGGAGGGAAAGAACTGCCAGGCATGATTCTGTCTCCTCAGCTTTAGTCCTGGCCTATTTGTATTGCAACTCAGGTGTTAAAAAGAGCTGTGGGAACCTGCTTGGAAAAGAATCTCTTTTAAAGAGATTGTGCACACCATTAGGCAGCACTCTGACACTTTTGTCATTTATTTTGCTGGGAACAGTAAAGACAAGTTTTAATTCTGTACAGGTAGTCCCAGAAGGTTTATTTTGACTTTTCTGTTTTTCTTCACATTTTTATGTTCATATAAAGCAAGTTTGAAATGTGGAGCTGCTGAAAGTAAGCGGAAGATTCTGAACTGAATTCTGTGCCCTGTGTTTAACAGAAACAGTAAGCAAAGCTGGGCTCCACACTGGAGATAAATCCCTGACTACCAGAACCTCTACAGCTCTTCCTACCTTCAACTTAAACCTTAAGCCATTGATGGAAGAGAATGTAGGCTTGGGCTAGAATTTTCCTTCTCTACGGATATTCTGAAAGCTGACACATACCTTATAGATGCAGTAATTAATTGCAAATGTGTTGACAGATCTATTGACAAACACAAGCTTACTGTGCAGAGCTGGAATTAGTGGGGTTTTTTAAGTTTTCTGTTAATATAATGATCTAGAGATGGAAACTTACTCAATTTTTAAATTATTTCAGCATTGGAAATACGATTTCCCAGACCTCACTAGAATGCTTACTGTTTAAACATGTGCATGTGTGAGTATGTTCAGTGTGAGGCTGCTCAGAACTGACAATGCAACCAACTTTTGGAAGGTCCCAAAACCTCTCGGCCTGAGAGCTGCTCAGTGCTGCAGGTGCACAAAAATGGGCAATGTGCAGATGGGATCAGCGAGTTCAACACACATGGCATAAATGCACAGTTGTTCTGCAGTTTGACAAATGCACAGAACTGCAGGATTTTCTTCTTTTCTGTGCAGCCATTTTGAGGGATAAGGAACTCCTATGCCCATGGCTGCAAAGCTCTGATTCAGGAGCAAAATGAGAGCATGGTTCATTGCTAAAGGATCTGAGCAGGGCCTGGAAAGCACGTGTGCTCCCACCATGGCATAAACTGGCAATGGGGCAGCTGGAAGCAGGGTTACAGTGTGTGGGGGGCACTGGGATTATCTCATTTCCCAAGTCCCTTGCACTGCAATGCTCAAATAGCCAGGTCAGTGCCCTGGCTTATAGAATAGGCAACATCTTTGTTCCTCCCAAAGTCCAACTGCTGACATTGGCAAGGCAGCTTTTATTTCCAGTAAGTAGAAACCCTATTTGTAGTATTCAGTAGAAAAGAATCTACACATATGCAAGCTTTTAGTTTGTTGGCTGTGGAGGGGTGTAACATCTTCTCGCGTTGGGAGCTTTTATGGGTTTCAGAGATTTCTGTACGAGTGACGTAGCTGCTGCTTATGTTCTCGTGGCTTGCTTCTGTCACTTGCAGACCCCCTTGCACCTGGCAGTAATCACAAAGCAGGCAAAGGTGGTGGAAGACTTGCTGAAGGCTGGAGCAGATGTCAGCCTTCTGGATCGCTATGGCAATTCTGTCTTACATTTAGCTGCTACTGAAGGAGATGACAAGATCTTGAGTCTACTCCTCAAGCATGAGAAGATATCTCCGATGGTCAACCTCCCCAATGGTGAAGGTATGGCCAGATAAGGGCTGTATTTTACACTTCCCTACTAGACAAACACACCTCAATTCCTGCCAACAGCGTGTTGCTACACAGGTAGATACAGACCCTGAAAATAACATCTTTCCCCATTTTGCATATGCCGTCCTTGGTTTTTATATGCCTGCAGGCACAGATGAGAGAACATAGATGTGTCAGTTTTCTGGTTATACAGGACAGAAAGATTGGGAATGGTCATGTGACAGAGCATGGATTTGAATTTTTGTCACTGTACATTCTCTTCAATCTCAGAGAACCTCAAGCGCTCTGTTCGTCTTGTTCCTTATGCCACTTTTGGTTTTTTAAAAAACCCTCCCAGAAGAAAATGTTTCGTCATGTCTAGTGAATTAAATCCCCTTAAAAATACTTTCTGGACTAGTATTGAGTTTCGTATCTGGTGCTTTGTGACCATACAGAATTAGAGGCTGTAAAATAACCACAAAGAGACAGTTCTCCCATTTTTCAGTGCACAGGCGACTTCAGTTTAGTACTCCTGCTCTAATAGATTGTAAAATTGTCATTATGGATTCAAAAAACGGTGTTCATTTCCTCAGACAGAGTGGATTTGTTGGTTGGTTGGTTTTTAAAGAAAAGGCTTTATTATTACCTTTCTGGTGCAGGTATTTTTGAGATGTCAGGTCACTGTGACCTTACAGGAGGATGATACTAAAATACAACAGTTATTCCCCAGACCATTTCCTAGAAGAGATGTTCAGTAGCAGATGGGGCCAGTGTGGGGTACCTAGTTGTTTAGTACAAAGATGCAGATTTTCTTTTTAAGGCTATTCTCTTCAGGCAAAGAGATGCTCTAGGTGAGCTCTGTAGTTCCTGCCTTGTGTTCCACCTTGTTATCTGATTTTTTTTCGCTTGCATGGTTTTGACTTGCCAAGTTTGAATTTATGCACAAAGAACATATTTATTAACACCATTAATACCATCCTGAGCCTCCACCTGGAGTACTCCCTTAGGGTCTGGGGCCCCCAACATAAATAAGGACATGGGCTTGTTGGAGCAGGGCCAGGGAGGCCATGAAGATGCTCGCAGGGCTGTAACACCCCTCCCCCTGCAGACAGGCTGGGAGAGCTGGGACTGTTCAGCCTGGAGAAGAAAAGGCTCCAAGGAGGCCTTATAAAACCTTCCAGTAAAGGGGGCCTACAGGAAAGCTGGAGAAAGGTGTTTTACAAGGACATGTAGGGATAGGGCAAGGGAGAATGGCTGTAAACTGACAGAGGGTGGGTTTAGATTCATCATCTTTTAGTGTATAAGCAGGCAAAATATGTTACTTCTGCTCAGGTAACTACAGTAATTAACTCATTTTACAATTCTCTTACTTTAAAACTCATTACTCTGACATTTCTGAGTTTTACAAATATTAATGCACGTGATGGATGGGTTTTGTTTTGTGTAGGTCTCAGTGCAATTCACATGGTGGTGATGGCAAATAACATGTCCTGCCTCAAACAGCTGATTGCTGCTGGAGTTAACGTCAATGCTCAGGAGCAAAAATCAGGACGAACTGCATTGCATTTGGCTGTTGAACAAGAGAACATCCCCTTGGCAGGCTGCCTTTTACTTGAGGTAAGGGCAGAATTTCTTTCTCCCAGGTCTTTTCAATTTCATATTTAAAAGCTGTTGACAATCCTTGAGTGCTTCAGAAAAAGAGGAGGGGGGAGGTTGCTGTTCACTGACTAGATTACTTGAACTGGTATAATGGCAAAGTTAGTGGTAATGTTACTGTTTTGTTCAGCACTGCTGGTGAAACTTTTGCCCAAGTTGAGGAATTTAGAGTTTGTGACCCTAACCTGACTGCATATACCATGTATAATTTGCACTGAGTAATCCTGGCCAGCACTGATGTTACCATGAACAAATTCATCTCTTCTTCAGTGCGAAGCAGAACATGTATAGAGACATGTATAGAGATGTAGTTGTGTAATCTATAAATATCTGTCTCATCTTAACACCTTGATCCTGGTATCCTTAATTCTACACCCCCCAGCTGACCGCAGTTGCTTTCCTCAGTGTTTGTGCATGGATGTGCCACCAGCCTGGCTGCTCTTCTGAGCAGCAGCAGGGCAGGATTCTGTGCACACCACTCAGACTCCAAAAGCCCTGGGTAATCACATGGCAGAACTTTTACAGGGGATGCAAAGTGGCTTTTGCCTACCTGACCTATTTGGAGATACACAATGTGCCTCCTGCTCCAACACCGGAGCACACAACCACCATATGCATGCAGACAGCTGTAGTTACTTTTAATTTCCTCTTTTCAGGCAACAATTAAGAGTTTTTGTGGAACTAGGCATAGAATGGTGCTTACTTGCACAGTAGCAGTGTTTATGCTGATGTGAGCCTCTGCAGCTGCATTGTACAGATTTCTTTTTGCCATTCAATAAAAACACAGGGCGATGCAGATGTGGACAGCACTACATACGATGGGACAACTCCGCTTCACATAGCAGCTGGAAGGGGCTCAACAAAATTGGCAGCAGTTCTCAAAGCAGCAGGTATGGAAGTACATCTTTGCTGGAGACTTTCCTTTCACAGACACAATTCAAGTTAGAAGGCTGCAAGCAGAAAAGAATGTGCCAGTGAACTTTTTTAATGGGTGGAGGAAGTCAGATGCTAAAAGCAAGAAGGTCTGAATTTCCTCAGAAAGTCCTGCTCTGAGGTGCTATACTAATCACTCTTCAGCACCATCTAATGGCTAGAAAGGCAAATTATGTTGGTAAAAAAAATCTCTTGAGGACTTTGATTTGAGTATCTTTTGTAGCTAGGTCTTTAGGCCCTAATGCTCTGCTTGACATTCTTTCCTCTGTTTATAAATGAAAGTTATGTTATACAGAGATGTAACAGCATTTAAATGTAATTGATAAAAAAAGATACTTGCTAGCTTAATATATAATCTAGCTGAAGTAGCTAAATTAGCTGATTTGCCATTTAGTACAGAGAATGCATATTTTAAATATTATTGAGAGGCAACTTGAAGGCCTTTTTTCCCCCCCCCACACTTGTTTTTCAGGTGCAAATCCTCACATTGAGAACTTTGAGCCATTGTTTGATCCAGATGATGTGAAAGATGGTGAAGATGACGATGAAGGGATTGTGCCTGGAACAACACCACTGGATATGGCAGCCAACTGTGAGGTATGGTGTCTGGTTTTTCTTTCAGTTTTTTGTTGTTTTTTTCCTAATTATGAAGGATAACTCAGCTCTCTCAGCCAGCTCCTTTCACTGCATCCACAATTATTTCAATTAATTCGACTAATTTGCCATAAAAAATTAAGCTAGTTCAGCCATAAAACTCCCCTGATGAAACAGCACTGGAAGAAAGCTCCACTGAACTGACTAATGCTGCTGAACAGAAATGACCAGGCAGTGCTTGGAGTAGTTACACTACAGTCTTCAGTGTGCGAAGGTATTTACCTGGGTGGGCAGCTTGTGTTTGAAGGCCCACTCTCCAGTGGGTTTCTTTGCTGGGTTTTCTTCAGAATTGCAGCCTGTGATGGGAAAATGTTTTACCCAAACAATGATTAAGCTGATTATTGTGCATTTGGCTTGGTGTCAGTGTAAAGGACAAGCACTCAGCATCTCTAATCATCTGGAGCTGGGGTGTGATACCAGCCTTAGGTGAAAATCTAACCCAGGCTTTGGTTTAAATGACTGGTTGCAGACAGGCAGCAGCTTGTTGCTTAGCCACTGCTACTGTCATTTATTTACTGCCATGACTTCCTCTGTGTCTTGAAAATAGTTGCCAGATGACACAGCTTAAAATAAAGGGAGTTTAACTTCTCAAGATTTCTCCCTAAAGTTTAGCACAGATTTTCTACAGTATCCTTAGTCATACTGAGCCTGGAACAGGAAAAAAAATGCTGATTTACAGATGGAATTAGTGTTTTATACAACACTGCTGAAACTTAATGGACACTAACCATGCTGAATATTGACTTTAATGTGTTCTCTTAGGTATATGACATATTAAATGGCAAACCCTACGAGTCAGCAGAGGTTTTGGAGGACTTACTCACACAAGGTAACACCTATAAAGACTTGACAATATCCCTCTAGTAACTGAATATTGAAACTGTAGTGACAGAAGACATTGCCCTGCAATAGCCTTGTAACTGAGCTGGCGAGAGAGAAGAGGTGCCCTCCCTCCCACCCCCTTGCTCACAAGAATGAGCATGATTCCCTTAAGAGGTCTTAAGGACAAGGAGTACATCTGCAGTATTGCAGCAATACATTTGTAAATGCTGGGATTGGACTCTCAAATAGTCTTACGTTTGGCTTTGTTTCTGCTTCATTTGTAGAAATAAAAAACTAACATATTTCTCTGTTCCCCAGGACATTTGAGAGAGCTGAATGAGAGTTCCAAGATGCAGCTTTACAAACTATTGGAATTGCCTGATCCAACCAAAAACTGGTCCACCCTAGCACAAAAACTGGGTCTTGGCATACTTAATAATGCTTTCAGGTTGAGCCCTTCTCCATCAAAAACTCTGCTGGATAACTATGAGGTACTGTGCTGTAACAAGTTATAAAGAACATTTAGACATGTAGAGAACCTTGTCTTCCTGCAAGGTGAGACAGTGCAGCCCTGCAGTTTTGGCCAGCCTGGATGATGCTGAGTATCTGCTGTCTGCTCTTTCAGGTTTCTGGTGGGACAGTTCAAGAGCTGATCGCTGCTTTGAGACAGATGGATCACACAGAAGCCATACAAATAATTCAGGAAGCAATGTCCATCTCATGCAGACCATCTCACCTGGAGGACAGTATAGCAAGAGCTCCTCCATCATCATTACTGCTCACCTTTCCAAATGGAGAGACAGGTAAAATCGACAGCAAAATATGAAGAGCTTTATTTAAGACATTTTTTTCAGTTCTCCCTCCCCATCCCATCTAGGACTGCTGATGGATTGCATGCCTTCTTGCACACACTGCTTTACCTGCTTACTGGTTTCAGAAATACTTTACTGCAGCATGACCCCTCTCATCATAGATAGCTGCAAGGCCTAGAAGAGAGAGGACAAATGGATCACTTGAATCAGCATGCCTGCATCACAGTATTGATTATACTGCTGTCCTTTGTTAAAACCAGACACCTGCCATTTGCTAATGGTAATGCCTTCGATGTACTGGAAATACAGACAATTATCTCCTAGGCATGTACAAGTGCTATTAGCTTTTGAATTTTCACCCCCTCAGAGCTGGCTAAACAAAAATGTTTTGGGCTCCTAAACCTCTCAGTAAGACTTTGATTTTAAATTTCACCTTCAACAATGTGCAGCACTCCAAAATGGCCCAGTGTTCTATAAGCAGAGAAATTAGGGATGGCTCAGGTTACACAGGACCTCAAGCAGTCCTGTCCCACCCAACTACCTGCTCAGAGCAGGGCCAGTGGAACATTATATGCTCATGTTAGGTCCAGTTAAGTTCTGAGCATCTTCAGTGACAGAGGTCCTACAGTGTTTTCAGAACTCTACTGAGAGCAATCTACTAAGAGAAAAAGAGAGGTTGTGTGAAGTTTGTCATCAGGGATTGTTCAGTCATTGCCTGGCCAGGTTTAGTAACAAATTGTTTTTTCCTGTTCAGACATCAGTAGTGCTGCCTGTAGCCTAATGTGAAAACTTAGACCCTGTGTAAAAATACTGTAGGTATTTCTGGAAAGAAAAAAGAGTCACTCCATTCCGGTCTAACACTGCCAGTTTATTCTCAATAGAAAACTGTTTGGTCAGTCATGGAATAAACCTTCACACCCACCCAAAAATGTGCTTGTACATGTATTGCCCTTTTAGATTAATCTTGAAGGGTAAGAGGGATTCTGCTCCCTCTGCAACATGAATGGAGGGCATCACATTGTTTAAGATATTTGTTTAGAAAAACAAGACTGAACTCTAAGATGCCAAGACTGTTTTAGTCACACTGATCCCACAGTGTACCTTTAGCACAGGTGCTGACCTCTTGCAGTCAGGCACTCCTTCTGTGGATCCTGCACAGGTGATAGATGCTGCTGACTTGCTCCTATTTTGGGGTCACATGCTAGATGAAAACTCTTCAAGTGTTTGTCTTGAAATCTGTAAGTTGAAATAACATGGATTAGAAGTTTTAGGAGCCTCATCGTGGAGCTGTACACTTGCACAGAGTGTGAATCTGAGAACCACAGAACATTTTGCCCTGCGACTGCTGCAGTTGGGCAGAGTCCTGACCTGAGAGCAGTGACAGCATCAGTGTCAGCAGAGCACCAGGCTTCTCATCCCATCCCAGCTCCAACTGCAAGCTGATCTCTGCCAGCAGTACATCAGATCACATGCTTTGGTGGCCTGAAAACATTCACCGCAGCTTTTTCTATTATAACATCTCATGTTTGAGTTAGTTTCCTATAGAAGAGCTTAACCCTGTTGGTTTGTATTCCCATTTCTTAAAGCATCCTTGCTCAAGCCACACAAATGATGTTTCCCTTTTCTCTGTCCCTCAGGTGAGCTCTACAATAGCAGATTCCAAGACACTGAAAGTACGTGTGACAGTGGTGTGGAGACCTCCTTCCGCAAGCTGAGTTTCACTTACTCAGACTCTCTGAACAGCAAGTCCTCACTAACACTTGGCAAAATGGCCCTGGGCTATGGACATGAAAGTTCAGGGCATAGCAATTATATAGCTGACTAGTGATCTTCAATTAGCAACATGCAGTTACAGGAACAAATGGGACATTTCAAATGACATCCATGTCATCCTGGCCAGAGAGAAGGGAACTCACAACCAGAAGTGCACTGGAAGAATCCCACCCAAACCTGAACCAATGGCAACTGCAGCATGTGACTCCTAGCCATTGCTTCCTTCCTCAAGTACATTTAGTTGTATTCATTTACAAGCCATTTACATAACCAGGGCTCCCCTGCTGCATTAATACACAGGACTGGACACTGTGGAAGACTGACTGAGCTTTCCTGGTCTGTGAGGATTGTCTTTTACAGATGAAAAAGAAATTGTTAGTGCATAATACAAACTTACTAAAGAGGTGAAGCACACAGACCAATTGGAGGATACAGATTCTAGCTGCTCTCTTCATAATTTTTGCAGCACAGTTGCATGAAAAGAGCTCATAAAATAGCTGGCACAGAAAAATCGTTACTTTAATCACAACAGTGACGACTCAGAGAAAAAAGAGAAACCTACACGAACCTTGTATATTTCAAATAATGTATTTAAACTTAATGTTGGTGCCTCTTACTCAAAGATTTTTTCAAGTTTGGCATTTTCCTACTTGTAAATAGTTTTTTTATATCTGTTCCTTTTTGAAAAAGCGTGCTTTTTAAAAGCTTATTTTTATTTTACTTTTATAATAAAACCCCAAAATTAATTCTCCTGTCTGTGCCTGCTGTGATTTTGACATTACCTTTCAAGTACAGGTATTGAAGACTTAGCATCTCAGTTTTAGGCATTGATACACTCCCAAGCACCAAAATAAATGAAGGGTTGCAAGCTACCTGTCTTAAAGCTGAAGTATCTTTTATATGGTGCAAGAGCAGGAGCATCAGCTGCTGCTGAGCAGCTGTGCTTTGGGATTTAAGCCTCTGCCATGTTTTAGTTCTCATTATGGCAGCAGAGAATCATTTACACTGAAACCAACTATTTTGTGTCTCAGCAAATCTCTGATGAGACAGTTCTCCTTTGGGCTATCTAGAATCTCCTGTAGTAACTGTACTCATGAGCAGTGTTTCTTCTTGTCTGACATCAATTCTGAGATGGTGAGTGTCCTGTTACTGATGTTGGCCCAACAGAGCTAAACAGAACAGGCATCAGAGATCACAATGAAAAAGCCAAGAGGGGAACTGTACCATTGTCACTCACTTGTAGCCAGTTTTTCTGGCACGAATATGGAGTGTTGACAGGGTGGGTCTTGGCTCAGCTCATTCTTCAGTAACCTGGGTGTCACTCCTGAGAAAATGAATCAAGATAAACTTTGAGAATGGTTGTTTAGAGCAGCAGTTCCTGTAATGAATTAAACTGTAAGTAATGAAAAAAACTTGTGAACTAATTTTATATCCAGCTGAATTACTGAGAACACTAATTACTTCCAGAGAAGATGAGTAATAGTAAAAATGCCATTATTTCTTTCAGTTCTGGTATGTACAACCCACATCTAGGCAGTGTCTAAGGCATATAGATTTTTGTTCAATCGATGTACTTCTCCAGTGTTCTCTTTGTATTCCAGCTATAATTGAAACAGGTAAAAGTTTTCGTATTCTACAGGTGGAGGGGCTTTTTGAGCCCTAGGAGAGCTGCTGTCCAAGTAAAACACATCTTCTGCTTCCACAGAATTTCCAGCACAGCTCGGGGCTGACAAAAGATTTTTACAGAGATTTTTGCAATTCAGGGCACCCTGACTGTTACTCACACCTTTAGTTTTTGTTCTGACAAGTTCTGCATTTAAACCACCAGAAGACATCTGGATCTGTATTTTCTTAAAGCACTTCATGACCAGATGTTGCACAATAGCTGTTTATCAGGTTAGTGATCAGACACAGCAGGTCCCCTACACCCTGTGTACTGAAGTGCTTTAAATGGCAGTCTGGCAGCTTCTCAGTTTCAGTGTATTTAATAAAAAAGGCTTTCATCCTTTTAGCTTTTTTCCCTTTGTTTAGAGATAGAAAAATACTAATTTTAAAAGTATTCTCGGTAATTCAAAATGTAAGCTTCAAAACCCAGCTCTCCTGTACTGAAAATAAGATGGTCATTGGCCCATTTCTCTGCTCCTGACACTGCTTCAAGTCACTGAAATGGTCCCTGCTACACAGCTCCAAAACAAAAGGGAAGTACTGAAGAAAGATGCGCCTCTAAGGCAGAAAATTTGTCCAGGCCACAAGGTATGCAAACAGCAGGTAACAAGAAAGACTGAGAGAGAACCATGAACACTTACTTAAGAGAGGAACTTTCAGATACATTTGCATGCTTCTTTCCTGGAGAAGATGCAGAACTTGAAAAAGCTTCCAAGGATATGCTCCAGTAAACTGGAGTGAAATAAGTCTTCCTTGTGTGGCAGAAAGTACAAATAAACAGGTGTCCAGAATGGGTTCAGAGGCAAATCTCAGCCAGAGAACAGTTTTAGGACATCAGTAGCCAACACCATACAGTGTTCTCTCAAAACCTGCTCTCAAGTTCTGTTCTGGAAGGGCATTTCATGGCTGTGGGGCACTCTGGCTGCCATCAGTGGAGAACAGCCCAGAGGGGCCTGGGAGCAAACAAAGGCCATCAGCACAAGCGAGCTCACTGGTCCTTGAACAAGACATTGTAAGGCAGCACCCTGAAAGAACACTGACAAGGCCAGTCCCCTCTACTGCTGCCACCAGTAATGTAATGACATGGAGCACCAGCACCATGACACTTACCAAATGCTCCTCTTAACGCCCCTGCCAAACCCCCATCAGACAGAACAGGCAGTACAGGTACTGCTGTAGCTGTAACAACTCTCAGCTGGCAAGATGGATGTGTCGATAGCAGTGCTGGGTAGGAGTGCTGCCTTCCTATCTCAGCCCTGATCTGACACCAAGGCAGAACAATGTAACCAAGTATAGCACAGGATGCCACTGCGAAAGCACCAAGGGGAAATGGTTAACCAAAGCACACCTTACGGCCACGACTGCATGGCAAGAGAACAGCTTCTATAAATACACACCTGCTCCAACACCAGGAAACCAAAAGAACATATTAAGACAATAATGGAAGTCAACCTTCCCCTTTAAATTCTGTTTTGATTTCAAGCATTTAGCTTAAGCAATTGTTAAACTTCCATAACAGCACCTTAGTGCTGAATTAAAGCTTTCCAGTGAGAAAGAATGGACCTACTCCTTAGGGAGCTTCTGACCTTGAAACACAGCAATTAAAGTAATTGCCCAACCTTGCTATGTCAATCTGGTAACTGCAGAAAGCAACAGGGAAAAAATACTAGAATGCTGTTCTGTATAACTGTGCTGGTAGACTTCAGTTGCATAGCCACTTCATCACTTATTGATCATGTACCACATAATTTTGCCTGAAAATTGTGATAACCCAGACAAGGTCACAGTTATCCAAACTGATGGGTTTTGCTTCTAGCAATCCAAAAGCTCTTTTCTACATATCTCAAACTTCTTTCATATGCTGAGATGAACAAGTGTCACCTCCAGATAGGCCTCTTGATTGTCCTTAAACAAAGAGATTCCTCCAAAGTTTTATTTACTTAACACTACTAAGTGCCATTTTAAAATTCTATCTAGATGTTGCTGGAGAAACATTTCTCCATCACTGTAAGAGAAACACATCAACAAACTTGCCCTTTTCCTAATACACTACAGTAGTACATATTAATCATATTTTCTCCACATTTTTTTCATTCTTACCTCATATTGACTTTATTGCTACTTTGATTCCACTTTGATTCCAGGAAACCAAAAAAACTGAAGAATTTTTCTGGTATTGTTAACCCATGATGTCTCTCAGAATAACTTTTAATTTCCTTTGTCAATGCCTGCATTTGTTAAGCTTTACTGATGACTGTCATTTTCCCTATTTATTTTACAAAATCTATAAACATTGGCACATACACATCCATATTTTGATTGTTTTCAAGTCTTCTTTTAACTAGGACTAGTTTTGAATCAGATGCAACTGCAGTTAGTTGTTTTGGTGACCCAATAAAGCATTTTTAAGAAACTTACATTTATCTTTCCCCTTTCATCTTAAAGTTCTTCCTCATGCTCAGGAGTATGTCAGTTTTGGTTAACACCAGAGTATCAGTGAATATGCTCACCTCTCTGCCCATTGAAACTGTGATCACTTCAAGGAATCAACCCCCAGCCTGCGTTCTCCAGTGGAACACAGAGCTGCTTCCCCCCCCAGGTTCCAGACCCCCCACACCAACAGCAGGTATTGCCCACGTGCTGCTTTGACGACACCGACGGACATCAGCAGCAGAGCTCATTCAAACTCCACCTACTGTGGTGCTCATTCTGCTTTGCAAGAAAATTAATATTTGCTTGGGTGGAGAGAAGACCCTCATGGAAACCCAGCAAGATCCCAGCTGCATTTCAAACCACATCTGACAGACAAGCCCAGTATTTAGCAACCTACCCATGAAGCGGCTCGGTGGCTCACTGGAGGTAGTCCCAGCTTCACTCCCTGTCCTTTTCCCTTGGCCCCCAGCATACCCTGCTGTTATTCTAAAATGAATTTCCACTTAAAGCATAATGAAACTAGAAAAAAAAATGGATGTGCTTTCAATACACCACATATATTATATGTAAGTTTTGCTGTTGGTATCTTTATATTGAACCATCAGTTAAAATTCACATGACAGATGAACAGACAGTATGTTCTTCAGCCAGCTCAAAGTGTATGTCGCTTGAACTTCAGTCAAATTCTTCTAATTTTTTTTTCTCCTCCTGTTCCACTCTTCATCTAGAAGGAAATTGAGTTTTCTCAGACAACGTCCAGCAGAGAGGTCAAGATTAGTGAACTTTCTAGTTCTTCAATACTGGTAGGTTCCCAAGGATAAAACACAACCATTTTCTTCTTTTCAGTCATGAGGAAACCATTATCACTAAATCTGCCTTTTATACTCCCTACATCCAGAGTAACAAAAGGAGCAATTGCTGTGGTCTGAAGAACAAATATATAAATGTCATCTTGTTGGGATACAGAAGCCTGAAAGAGAAATTAAAAAAAAGTATTAAAAAAAAAAAACATGTTAAAGAAGACCCCAGTTACACCCAAACTGGGAAGGACTTGCATGTCAGTAAAACAGCCTGAACAACCACATTTGATCAAAATTAATACTCTTCATATGTAAGAATCATGCAAAAACTGTAAATGTTACTAGAGCCTTCCTACAGTTTAGTACAGATTGTGGAAAAATGCCAAGAAGTATTATCACTTTGCCATCTTCTTATGAAAATAACTGAGTAAACGGTAATCTGTCTTCCACATAGTACTGGTATTCCGTATTTACTGCAGTGGAAGAGATTTTTCCTTTCACCAACACTTCACTCAACTTATCAATTCACATCTACTAACAGAGCTTGCCTTTCCATTACATACATAATAGAAAAACACAGAAGCAAAAGATGGTAGAAATCCCACTAAGATCTTAATGCATCATGGCAGTGAAGCCCTTATATCTCCTATTTAGTAAAATAAAAGTTGTAAAATATCAGGTCAAGGTATAATGTTTTATATTAAGTTCCATCAGTACTTAAATCTCAGAGAGACTTAGAATCCCAACCAGGATGCATTTTCATGCAGCACTCCTCATTCACTATAATGAAAGATTATGCTACATAACTTTCAAATGCCAGTTAACCATCTATAAAAAGAGGACAAATTGCAGTCAGTGCAGACATCATGTTCCGGTTACAAGAAAAGCAACACTACTCATTTTTGAGAAAAAGCACACATCCTCTACACATTTTGTTTCCTGAAGAAATAGTAATGCCTTGATGCTTTTTAAAAGCAATGCTATGAACAGTAGCTCTCAGATTGGCAATGTATTTGAAAGTCTAGTTAGTTTATTAGTAACTAAGTATAGATGTACCAGCCTCTAGCAAAGCAAAGTCATTTTTTTAATTACAGCTGTATTTCTTAAAATGACCACTTTGCATTAATCCATACTAACTACCCTTATTAGTATTGCAAAGGCAACACAGTTACAAGATAAAGGAATGAAATTTTCCAACAATGCTCCAGTTGCAGAGCTTTTCTTACTGATGATATCATCCACAAACCAAAAAACCAAACCAAAACAAACAAAAAACCCCCCTACAGCATGACTCAGACTCCAGATTGTACCACCAGATGAAAAAAAAACCAGGCTGATTTCTTTGTATACTCAGGAGGCAGGCTGTGCTGCCGTGAAAGAGATAAGAAGGGAAAATCTGGCCCATTTTCTTTTTGTAAAGCAATTATGCTGGTCCAGATTCAAAGAGATTAGACCTCTATTCCCCCCTTGTTTAGTTTAGCACTAAAGAACAAAGCTGCAGTTTGAAAGCCAAATGTGAGAACATAAAGGTCCCCCATCCTGCCCATCTGATGATTAAGAATTTTCCAATAAGATGTACATGCTAGGAAGTAAGGCTTAACAAAATGATGTGCACACACACACAGGGCATGCCCACTCTATATATACAGCAAGCTTGCTAGGAGCAGAAGAAATACAGGAAAAAGCAGCAAATTGACTAAATGATAGTGTTATACGACACTGATGTTTTTTGTGCCTGTTCAGGAGACTGACACACTTGCTAGTTATTAAGAAATAATCACTATTATGCAAATCAGAACCCTTACTGGAGGGCAGGGATTTGAAGGCAGAGGAAAGGAGCATGCAATACTGAGTGTTAGCAATGATCTGAGAGCCTGAGCACTTCCAGAGGAAATACTGCTGACAATAATGCACTCCATACTCAGCTGAACTAGGATCACCTCATACTGACATACAGTGCTGTCTGCAAACCAGAACACTTGTCATGATGTTATTTGCTGTCTAGGGACAAAAAGAAAGAAAGCAGCAATGCTGCAAGGTGAAAGACAGTCTAAACAAATGAAAGGGAGAGTTCATTATTTAAAACACAACAAAGCCCAGACAAAAAAGACACGCAAACAAATAAACAAACCCCACCCTGCTCTTATTCCGATACACATATAGTGACACAGGAAAAAAATCTGATTTTGAACTCAACATGGAAGCCAGAGTAGCAACAACTAAGGAGAAAGAACATTTGGTGGAATCAGACACTGCATAGCTGACAAACAACTCAAAACAGTAAGATTAGCAAAACCAAATACAGTAATTTAGCATGATTGATGCTTACACTAAGCTGGGTCTTTTCTAATCCCACAGCATCCTTTAGTGATGAAAGGAAGTAATGGTTCATAGGACTCCGGAGCCCATCTTCTCCCACGAGGCAGAAAGTAATAACACAGCTTCTCCTGGTACAATTTCTGCATCTTTCCAGAAGGTCACTGATGGACTCCTCGTAGATGGGGACAGCACTTTGTGCTTTAACAGTAACACCTTCTTTAGCAAGGGTGCACACGGCCTCCAAAGAGCTCCAGGCATGTACAACGACCTATCACAGAGAGAGAGCACAAAGCTTAGAAGAAAGGCTTCATCTGTGAAAACAATGCAGCATCCTAGATTTCAGATTGCTTATCACAATAGATGCTTTTCTGACAGCACCAGCTGATTTCCACCTAGCAAGAAACTACACAAAGATTTAAACAATAGATATGGCATAAAAATTAAACGGTTCTAAAAACCTAACAAGAGGTCAATTTCAAACAGTCTGGAGCTGCTCTTGATCTGCAAGACTTTTTTTGATTTCTCTAGGCTCCTTGAGAGGAAGAGATTGCCAATTCCTGCCAAGGGAGTGCTGGGAAATGGAATTATTGAGTGACTAATTTGTTGACTCTTTTTCCTCCCTTCCTTGATTAAAAAAAGTCAAACAAAGGATTCTCTTGAGATTGCTCAGTATTATCTGATGTAACCCAACTGGGTATGCTAGAGTTTCTGTATAATCACCCTTAAACTGAAGCAAACTCCATCATCTTAAAAGGGATTATGAAGGTGATATTAATACAGCAAAATACATTCCCAGACATCATCCATGCATTATGAATATACCCTTTAAAAAAAGGATATATTCATAATTCGGAAATTTAGCACTTAATGAGAATTATAACATTGTATTTCATAGATTTTAAGTTATTTTTTTGCCTTAACAGGAGTGTGTAATCAGGAATAGATCTTAACTCCCTTCAAAAGTTAAGTTCCAAATTTTCTTGAAGTGCAATATACAGTACTCATCAGAACTATCCTACTGCCAACACCTCTCTGATGCTATCAGAAAATCTGAATTTGTCTGTTAGAATAACTCAGATCAGAAATGAACAATTTCATTAAGTGCGGTCCTACTCCAAGAACTGACTATCCAGAAATTGCAACCATTTTCTGTACCATATATTACTCCATATAAGCAACCTTATATGGACTATTTTGGAGCTAGTAGTGACTAGTGAGTCATTCCAGGTCTCGAGGTCTGTTTTTCCATCCTGCAGAGCGTTTTCACATGGGACACACTTTATGTCAGGAGTTACATCTCACAGTGAAAAATGGTCCCTAAATTCATCTGGGATCTGGTTGCCATATGATTAACAGCAACAAAATGCAACCAGCTGAAAAGGAAGACTTGTCTACAAAAAAACTCAGCAGCCCAAATACTGCCTTAAAAATCCCATCAGTTTCTACAGCATTATCAGAAAACAGTTAAGGCATCAATTGCAAAATGGAGACATGCATCAGTGACATTCCAATTAAAAATGTGCTGTTAATATTTCAGAAAAAAATCCAGTCCTTTTCCCCAAAGCTGTATAGTTTGAGTACAGATAAGCAATGGTACAATCCATTTTTCCCCCCTACTTAGTCAGTTAATCTAGTTCTAACATCCAGGGAACAGTTCTGTTAAGCAGTGAGGTATCATTTTTCACACTTTGTTCTATTTAACCATCGATCCCTTTAAGATTTCAACAGAATAGTTCATTTCAGCCTTACACCTACAGGCTATAAAAGCAAAGCAATTCCTTCTTCTGTGAAGCACTATACACTACTTTCATAAAGAATAGTGTTGCCCCTAAGATTAAACACTAGCGTTGCATCCCACACTGTTTGAGCATGGCCTTACTGAAGCTTGTCTGTACAAAGATGTGCCTGTTTCAGCTTCTCACATTCTTGCAGGAGGCACACAAGAGTGGTGAGGGAGGTGTCACTTACCCTCAAAGTCAGCTTGTGGTCCTCATGAAGATCCGAGACACCATAAATGTGCAACATCCCTTTGTCTTCATAGGCCACAGGCAGCAGTGGTGCAAAGAAGTCCTGGGCAAAATAATGGAGCAGTTTCCACTTACCACCATACTCTAAAAAGGGTTAAAAAGAAGAAAGATTGAAACTGAATCCAAGACTGCCTTGTCACACATTCCCTGTATGTGCTTTCTGATCCTGCTATGGCAATGCAACATCCCCTGTTGCACAGCTGGCAACAGAAGAAACACGCGGGTCTCAGAGCAGCAGCTGAATCTCCAGGCAGGACCGACCAAAAGGGCCGCCCTTCTTTATTTTCCTATTTTTATATGTTTCTAAAGACAATCAAGGATTGGTGAAAAGCGTCAACACCCCTGAAGGTTTACAGGACAAAGACATGGTCAATCATCTTTCTCCACCCCAGGGAAAGGAATGAAAAACAATTCCACAAGTGCAAAACAATCCCGGCCGGTTAAGAAAAAACAAGGCCCATGTTTACAGAAAAAGCATGGGAAACTACAGTTACAATGTTACAACTCATGGGGCCCTGTAAAACCAGGGCGACAATCCCCCTCCACCCCTTTTCACCTCTATCAAGTGCAAAGAATGACTGAATGTACTCTTGTTTCCTTCCAGGCAAGGCTCTGTCCTGGAAAAGATTTGATGCTCTTTCAAGCTTTACTGTGAGCTTTCCCGAAAGTTCGTATTTTTCTACATCTCTGTCCTATCATTATTACACTGTCATTCAGTTAAAGGAAACCTTAAACACAAGTGACAAGGCTGACACAGCATACCACACATAAACCAAGCAGCTGAAGCATCTGTACTGTTGAGAATCCAGAAAAACACACTGGCATTGCCACAAACTACCACTACTACTACAAAAAGAGACAAGATACTTATACGAAGTGCTCTCTTCTCCTTTTTCATCTTCTTTTCAGTTCTTCCTTAGAGGACGTCAATAGCAATAAAGACAAAAATAAGTTCTCAACGCAGAGACAACTGTGAGCCTGGTAAAACGAATTTGCCAAGATCTAGAGACAACACCTCTTCCACGGGAGTTAGTATCCATGACAGACACATGACAAACAGTTCACACTGCCTCTTTAATGGAAAGCTGTACCTCATTACTTTTAATACTTTGAAAGTCTGCCATTAAACTGGAAAAGCCATCAAACACTGCATCCTCTGCAAAAAAACCAAATTTTGCTTTTCTGCTTCGCAACACTGCCATGTAATAATTCTGAAAAAGAAGCTGTATCCATTTCTTCCTCTATTAACATTCCCTCTAGCACCCACTGTATGCATTTTAAGTTTGTCTTTGCTCAACCATTATTCAGACATTGAAATGGCACTGAAAGTCAGCTGCACCATCTCATAAGGAAAGAAAAGCTAGATACTGATTTCCTTCTTGTTTCTGGCTCTTCATTTTATACAAGTTTAAAACTGATGTATGCTCAAGAATATTTTTAGTGAGACGTTTTTTGTTGTAACTCTCTTAGTAATTACTCTCTTAGTTCTGGTTCTTGTACAAAGCTCTTAGCACTTTAAAACATCTCATAATTAAAGAGTTATCTGTGGGAGTTGCCTTCCCAGTGGAAGGGCCTCCCGAGGTCTCCAACTCCTCCCCCTGGTGGGAAGGATCCACACCCCAGGATCCCGCCCCTGACATGTCAATCTAATCCAGAAGGGTTTTGCTGAGTCATAGTGACTCTCACCTTTCCTGCCTTACCATTGGTTTATGCTCATGTCTGTCCAAGTTGCTCTCCTCCCCTTGCTCCAGAAGCTTCGGTACTGTTCGGTTTCCCATTGGCTCTCTACCCCTGTTCCCTCCCTTCCTCATTCCCTACTGGGCGAGCTAGCCCGGCTCCTCCCTAACTCCTCCCCTTACCCCAGTTCCTATTGGTTGTGTACTTCGTATAAAACCTCATGTCCAGCCCTTATTCGGGGCTCTCATGAGGAGGACCCAACAGATTAAAACCCTGTTGCTGCCACTCAGAGAGTCTCTCCCTTTTGTGCATCGCCGGACACCCTCAGCGGGATCTCAGCAGACCAAACCCTGACACCCTAACCCTTTTCCTGGCTCGGGGACTCCTTGAGGACATAGTTCCTCCCCACTGGCAACCTTAAGGCTTAGCCTTTGGGACCAAGGAGGACTCCGACCACAGGCACCCTATCCCCGGTTGCCTTGCAGGTCCCAGGTCTGTGCTACTCCACCAGCACAAGACCCGCGAACGAACACATTTTATTTTTTTTATTTTTTAATAGTTATCCAAAGTGATGTTGTCTTTAAAGAGTTGTTGTGGCTTTCCTAGGGGGACTTGAACATGCTTTGTCTGTACTCCACATCGACATGAATGAACTTTGTGAAGAGTAAGTGCTATAGCTCCAGCTTAGCACCTTACACATCACCTTGTTCTCAGCAAGTTCACAACAAGCTAGCTTGGAGAACAACAAGAGAAGCTCATATCTGCCTGGAAAACCCACACAAGATTGAACTGTGCTATGAGATCAGTCTGTTGCCAGCAAAACCACCACTGGCATTCAAGTTAATTGCACTGAAGCAAACGAAAGAGATAAGGCTGAAGGGAAACTTCAGGAGAGACATCTGTGTTTCTTCCAGACAGTTGATAAAGTGATGAACATGCTCAGTATATTGGTGCTTCTCGGTATAGAACTGTAGAACCATTTATGATGGAAAAGACCTCTAGGATGGAGTTCAGCTGTTCACCTGCCAAGGGCACAACTAAATCATGTCCCTAAGTTCCCATGCCACACCTCTACAACCTGTAAATACCTCTAGGGATGGTGAATCCACCACTTCCCTGGCCAGGCTGCTCCAATGCTTGACAACACCTTTGGTGAAGAATTTTTTCCTAAGATCCAATTTAAACCTCCACTGGCACATCTTGATGCCATTTCCTCTTGTCCTGTCACTTCTTAATGGAGAAAAGGGGCTGACCCCTACCTTGTTATGACCTCCACTCAGGTAGTTGTAGAGAGTGATAAGGGATGGGTGGTGTGTGTGCTCGTGTCCCAGCCTTCTTTCCTCTATGCTAAACATCCCCAGCTCCCTCGGCCACTCTCCATAAGCCTTGTGCTCCACACCCTTCCCCTGCTCCACTGCCCTTCTCTGGACATGCTCCAGCGCCCCAATGTCCTTGTAGTGAGGGGCTCAGAACTGAACACAGATTTTGAGGTGCAGCCTCCCCAGTGCCGAGTACAGGGGGACAATATATCCTCCCTACTCCTTCTGGCCACACTATTCCTAATACAAGCCAGGATGCCATTGGCCTTCCTGGCCACATGCTGGCTCATGTTCAGCTGCTGTCACCAGCACCCCCAGGTCCTTTTCCACTGGGCAGCTTCCCAGCCACTCTGCCCCAGCCTGTAGCACTGCCTGGGTTGTGGCCTAAGCGCAGGACTTGGCACTTGGCCTTGTTGAACCCTCATAAAACCAGCCTCAGTTCATCGATGCAGCCTGTCCACATGTTTCTGCAGAGCCTTACTGCCACTCCCACCCAACTTGGTGTTGTTTGGAAACTGGCTGAGGGTGCACTTGAATCCCTTGTTCAGATCCTTGATAAAGACATTAAGCAGGTCTGGTCCCAACACAGAGCCCTGGGAAATCCCAGTAGTGACCCACTGCCAGCTGGATGAGAATCCATTCACCATCACACTCTGGGCCCAGCCATCCAGCCAGTTTGCTTTCATGGGGAACAGCGCACCCATCCACACCATGAGCGGCCAGTTTCTCCAGGAGAATGTTGTGGGAAATGGCGCTAAGGCTTTGCTAAAGTCTAGGGAGACAACAACAGCCTTTCCTCATCCACCAACTGTTGTCAACCAACAGCGTCACCTTGTCACAGAAGGAGATCAGGCTGGTCAGGCAGGACTTGTCTTTCATAAACCTATGCTGGCTGAGTCTGATCCCCTAGTGATATGAACAAACACATGTTCTGGCATTCCAAGGACACTTTCTGACAGAAAACACTGGTAGTTTAAAGAACAGATCTACCAAAAACAGAGAGCGGTAACAAATTACTCTTCAGCCATTAAAACTGAGAAGATGGGAGATTTGGACTGGGGATGGATTGTCTGAAACAGAGTAAACTGGGGGGCAGTATCTGATCCAACAAACAAAAGCTACGGGCCTTGTATGAGAAATGGGCAGCGAGAGTCTGGGCGGGGTTGAAATCTTTAAAGCCCCCAAGATTGCTACAGGACTTCCTGGAATTTCAATCATCAATTAATTAAACTGTCAATGCAACAGATGTTGCTCACAGCAGAATCCAGACAGCCCACCACAAACTCACACAAATTACCCAGCATGGTCTGAGGTTTCAGTGCCTGTTGATTTGAATTTTCTTCCTGAGCTTAATTCACATGATGAAAATCAAGGCTTCAGCTGTCTTATATATGGAAATGAAAAATGCAATTGATGTGGAACAGTTTCTGCTACTTAGTGTAATATAAAATCCTGTTTCTTTTTGAATGGGTCCTTCTCTCAGTTTCTGCCGTGCCTCAATTTCCAACTGGATTACACAACCACACTGCAGTGGTTCCCACTGCAGAGGGAAAGAAAGGAGGTTTGCTACCTAGGCAGCAGAGATCCTCAAAAAAACTGTACAGTGGAGAAGACAACTCAGAATGAACATGGCATTAAACTTCCAAAGGGAAACTGAAGCAAACAAAAACCCCAGCCCAACAAACAAAATCAAACAAACCACACACTTAAAAGTTTGCACCATTTCAAAACCCACTATACTACTACAACACCCATTGTTTTGGAATGTTTGAAACATCATTAGTCTGCTTACCTCAGATCAGCTTTTAAGACTGGTATTTCCCTTCCCAAAAAAACCGGAGCCATTTTAAAGAACCAAAACTCAACTGCTGTAGCAGTTTCACACAGGACATGTTTTTCAAACACAGCTTTTCCAGCAACAGGATCTTGATAATACAATTGTCAAAGGAACTTCAAGACAGCAAGGAAAACTAAAGCTGACTAATTAAAAAACTCATATTCTTCAGTTCTTCTGTTGTCTTGATTTCCATAAGACCAGAGCTACGTTCCTTTATTTAAAAACAGGCAAGTTGCACATCAAATACACCAAGTACACACACCCAAAAACGATGTAAAAATTCTGGAGGTCAGGAAGTTATCATGAGAAACCTTGGGGTTTAAACTTTCCTGTTTACAGACATGCATGCCCAAAGGCAACAGTCAAAAGTTATTTAAAATAGCGCTGGGGTGGTTTTCTCCTCCTCCCACCACATTTAAACAAGTTCTTACAGAAATCCAAGTTCCTCCATTTTTCCTGACAATAACAAGGGGTTTGCACTCTCTGTGGTATTAAACCTCAGAACAGTAAACTAAAGTTAGGTTTGTAATGAGACCCCAGTACCCTTTTTTCTGACTCTTCCCTGAAGCCTTCTGCACTGATGGCAGGAGTGCAAGTAAACAGATCTCCCTGAAACGATTTTAAATTAATCACTTCACACCATTAAATGCAACCTGAGAAACACGTTGCTGGTTCTTTCCTCACCTCAGTCCCATGAATTCAGATCAATTATTCTCCACAACAGCCTGTACCAGGGCTCACCAGGGGCTCTAAATACTGCATTTGCAACAAAACCCAGTTATCTGTTCAAGGGAATCTCACGACAACCAAGCTGGGTACCTCAAAATGACACTTGTCTGGGAGTGTCACAGCAATCCACCAAAACATACTGCAGAGATGCTAAAGTATCCAATGCGGCACAGTCAGCACCACAGCTAGGTGCTAACAGTAAGAACCCACTTGTGATAAAACCTGTTTACTTCTGAGCTGAAGGCAGAAGTACTATGACACAAGAGCTATGCTGTGTTTTCATTCAACCCCAAGCAAACATCCTAAAGGTAAAAGTTAAAAGGAGAAACATTTGCTACCTTCTTCCTTCCCCACCACGTGGAAACATTTCTGCTTTGTACCGGAAATTATGTAAAGCTCTCCATGACTTTCTGCAGAGTAACAGATTTAAATAAAAAGCACTCATTGGTGATACTACTGTGCCATCTAACAAGATGCAGAAACGTGTTTTTGAAGTGCAAATAAAACTAATTTCGCCAAAGTCTTGCATAATTTCAGCCATTAGCATTTCAAAATCCCTCTACCACACTGCCTAATTAAATGAATATTAAACCTTTCCTCATCTCACAGAGGGAATACAACAAAACAAAGGGACAGCTGTATCTCTGCTGAGCTTCTTTCTTCTAAACCAACTTCAACAACATATGAATAATTCAAGTATTTGATAAATATTCTATAGTGATGTCAGCTCTGTACTCGAAAAGACATTTATGGTCTCCACCACCATTACATCTATCAATACACCTGTCTTTACAAAGGGACATTTTTCCCAGCATCTTTTTCTCTTGAGGCACTTAAAGCCTGAGAGCATCACTCATTGCTAGAATCATAAAAATGAACATTGTCATATTTCATTTCCTAATACAAGTCTAGAAAGTCCAGAAAGATAAGCATCATAGCTGGACCACTACCTCAACATTTAAATAGATTAGCCTCTTTCTTCTGGTTTTTCCTTTGTTGTTGCAGTTATTTTCCTTGGGTTAATTAAAATAAAAAAAAAGAAAAANTTTTTTCTCAAAACCAGGCCAAATGGCATTTTGTTTCAAGTACACATCAAAACTGTCCTTAGACAGCCTTACTTTTTCTCTTAGCTTTTTCTAGTTTGCTCATATTTTTCACACGTGAAATGCTTAAGTAAAGATTTTCAAAACCAGAATATGTGAGAAATTGAAAGAGAATCTACCCAAGTCCTATACAGCTGCCATAGGACAGCTTCTCCATTTCAAAACAACTTCTAGACACAATGTTTAGAACATGAAACACAACCACTTCCCTCATGCCACACATTCCTCATTCCTTCCCTACTTCTTAGTGCTTAAGTGATTTCTCTCTTTATATGTCTGATTATTTTTGTGTTCTAAGAGGGGAAAAAAATTAAAGGAGATACCATGTGTGTAAATAATATATTAGCAGAATAATTTAGTCACAAGGAGTAATTCACCTCATCTGACACCAAGTTAGACATCAAAGCTCAGCCAGTCATCTCCTATTAAAGAGCTTCTCAGAAGCTACGCTGGGTGAGAGATATCTTAAGAAACTCTATGAAAATCAGATTCATCATGAAGAAGATAATTCACCCCAGTTCTGAGACAGTTAAGGAGACAGTAATTCACATTTGGAGATAACCATCTCTCCCCTCCAAGTGACTACAAAAGAAATCTAGATGCTCAGCTTTTACATCATAAATCCCATCCTGTAAAGCATTTCTGAAGGATGGACAGAAACATGTTCAAAGTTCAAGAGACAGAGCAGAGCTTTATTTCTTATTCTGATACTTCCAGATGAGGAAAACACAACTGGCAGCTGGTGCTTTTTACCAGAATGTCACAAAACTTACCCAAGGAAGCCCATGAAGGAGCCTGCCAAATGTCATTGAGTTGCCAGTACAGAGCTCCCATGGTGTGTCCTTCTCCATTGATTATTTCACTTTGACTAAAACGATAGAATTCGGTTTCTGCCTTTATACACTGAGCCTGCATCACCTTGGTCAACAAAGAGAGAAAAAATATTTCTGGTATACTGGATTTTACTTTTTTGCAAAACATGTGTGAATATATCAATACACGACACAGATTTCACAGCAACAGCTCCTAACTTTAAACTTGAGCCCTGAGGAGTATCCACATGCAGTGCAGTGGATCTTGGCTGGAAAGAGATCTATTCCTAGCAGCTCCCAACAGCTTTGCAAGCAGTACCCTCCAAGAAACTCATAAGCTACTTCCTGCCTTCCATACACTGAAAATGGTCTTTGAAAGGTAAATGGAAGACAAGGAAAATAAAATGAAATTTAAAACAATATTTTACATTAATTCAAATAACCCCCTCCAGAGTCGCAAAGTGATGTTAAGCTGCATTACCCTTCAGTATACATTAGGGTCCATACAGTGTAGGGTCTAAAGCCTTACACTCTGAACTTACATTCTCACTATACAGTCAAAACTACACCTCAGAAGAGCAACCTTTTTTCAGCTCCACTCCCACTCCTTTTCTCTTTCTCCACATCATCTAAAAAGCACTTTTCAGAATTTTTCATTGGCCAAGTTCTCAATGGATGCTAAACAGATTGTTATGTTCTTCACACAGTTTATTATTAGGCTGGAGAAATATAAAGAAATTCTTAAAATAAAGTTAAAAGCCTTTAGGAGAGCTCAAAAGGTAAAGATATTACTTCGAATTAACCACTAAAGCAAGTTTGCTTTCTTTATCCTTTTTGCTATCATTATTTTGGTATTATATTGTTTAATCTGTTAATAAAGCCCTGACAGCCTTACAGAAACTGTCACAGCTTTTTAGAGTCAGGACCTCACAGTGCAAGCTTTACCCCTGGTTTCAGTTTCACAGTATCATCTATCCTTGTTCTCTTGTCAAGAGTGCCAAAAATTCTCAAGCTATTTTGCTTTTATATAAAACCTGCTGACAGCAGCTCTCAAACATTAGAAACTTAGTGAGTGTGCAGTTATTTCCATCAAGAACGTTTCTGAAATTCTTGAAACACAACAAAAATTAACAGCAGTTTCAATTCGCCTAATAGCATTAGAAAGTTACTTAGCATCTTTTAGAAGCTGCACAGAAATCACAAATAAAGATACAAGCATGATGTAGAACTACTATGGGCGAAGAGCAAAATACATCCTTCTGATCTGAATATAACCCCAAAATATATTCTCTAAAATATCAATATTTGAGTCCATAACAAAATAAAAGCTACTACTAATCTAATTAATACAGAACTACATTCTTGGGAAAAAATCTTGTTCCAAAAGCTCGTGTGCTCCATGTGGCAAAAAATCAAAGCAGCGAGCCAACAGGGGCCACATGAAGAGCATAACATCCTCACCCTGGAACAGGGAGTAACATGCAGCATTGCGAATAATCTTGTACCATGGAAGCCCAGCACACCCCTGCATCCTCCACCAGCTACCTGAGCCCAGCTGGGAAGAAAGACCAGCGCAGCACATACAGAAAGACAGACTTTCTCCCAGTTGAGAAAATTTGTGGGTAATCCCCTTATTATTCCAGCCCTTCAGTGATGAAAATTGGAGTCTCTCTACAATAAAATAGAGACAAGCTAGCTCCAAATTAAACTGGACTCTCCAGTTCTTCAGTATGGAAACTTTCTGTATGATGGAACATTCCCTAAGGGACCAGGTCCAGTTCTAACAGCTGACAGAATTTAATGGAACAAGTACTGACAGCTACTTCTATGGAAGGCATCACTGTTACCTGAGTGAGGAAAATCATATCTTTGAACTGTTTTACAGGATCTGGGCTCTGGGGAAGCTTGAAATGGCGCCCAATCTCTTGAAGCATCTGAATATTGCCACCTTCATGGTGTTGCCGATGGAGAGAAAAATTGCTTGTGTAGGACCAATCCTCAGGGGAAGAAACCTTTTAAAAAGCACAGAACTAAGGAATCTGAATGAAAAGGTAAAATGTAAATTTAATGACTGTCAGCATACTGAGGAAGGGTATCCATTACAGTCTACTAACATCATCCAAAACCTTAAAATTGGTAGTATATTTCTACAGTGCCCTCTTTGTAGTCATGCAAGGATTTTGAGTCACTAACACCCTTTGCACAAATAAATGGAAACACCCATTGCTGTTGAACCCAGAAGAGCAACTTTTGGCTCAGTGGCATTTAACTTATTTGTCCTAAGGTCTGGGTTGACCAAGGCACCTCAGAGTTTTGCTTGCATTCACAGTAGATCAGAAACACCCTCAAGAATGTATTCTAGTCAAACACATTTAAGTATAAAAGTTACGTAAGTCAGTAGGACTATACATTCTAATAGGATGTACATATATTTTCAAAACCCGCCTCTGATAATAAATGATCATAAACCAGCTTTTTTTCAACTAAAGACAATAATGCAGCATAACTCTTTAAGTTATTATTGCCAAGTTTTCATCGCAATTACACTCTCTAAACAACCTTATTTAAATTTGTTTCTTTTTAGGCTGGGTAGAATAATTTTTATTGTTATTAATATAGATGAATGTTCTGATTATGTTTCAGATAATATGCTTTGCCTAGCAATTTGGAAGGAACATTCTGAACTCCTTTTGGTTGCATGCATGACCAACATCTCTCTCTGGACAAATGGACAAACAGTATGATATGTCTCTGCTCCACTTTGATAAATAAGTTAGAACATATAATATCTAAATTTAACAGAGACAAAACCAAATCCTCTTACATGCAATACGTTAAGAGACAAATTATTTAAATGAAAGAAATTGGTAAATACATAAAAATGAAAACATATTAAAATCCAGCACAATTCAGCTTTTGTCATGTTTCTTCTCTTTCTCAAATACATGGCCCTAGACACCACAAAAGCAAACAGATGTTAGTCGATCATTACTGAGCTATACATTAAACAGAATTACTATTAGAAATAACAGTTTCATAATAGTCTTTCATCCAAACCAGGTTCATCTTCCAACATCAGGGTAAGTATATTGAACCCTGAAGAGGGAAACAGTCGGGTTTCATCCCCTCCCTCCCCACCAGCACACACCTCTAACCCACTTGTGCCATACCACACCTAACACATTACTACCGTTTGGCTGCAGAAGTTTGTTGGGAAGAGACTCACTGCCCTCACTAAATGAGAGAAAAGGGGACAGTAAGGTGTGGAAGCCCAGCCTTACCTTTTCAATTGTACTGAAGGAAGGCCAGGATTGAAATCCATACTCAGAAGCAAAACGAGTTTTAGGATACACTGTCCAGTTCCAGCAGTCACTGTTGTAGTCATAAAAGTGAGTGTCACCATAATGGGTGTCATAAGGATCCCGGGAGACCCAGCCTTCTTTAACTGACTCCAAGCCATTGGTGGGACTGGATGCAACAAAAGGACGACTCTTATCTTCCTGGGATTTTAAAAAAACAAAACAAAAATACGACCCCCTTACAAAGTGATTGGCTTTCATCATCTGAATACATAGACCATTTTTTGAAGAAGGGGGGCTGGGGGCAGGGAGAACATGCCTTTTCCAAATTTCTGAGTCACCACCTAGGAAACATTCCCTTTTTATGTCCTAACATTCATCATCTTTACTTGCTTAATGAGCTTCTTACTTATGTTCTTAGAGGACAGCTGGGCATGATTCTGCTTGCTCTGCTGTTCTGAGGGATTCTCTCCTCACATCAAGAGATTTTCTATCTTTATATGCCTCTAAATTCTTAATGAAGGCTATTTAAAGTGTGCCTTGTGAAATACAAACTCAAGGAACATTAATATTTGAGTACTACGACTTCTTTATGGAAAATTATTACTTTTGCAGCATTTTTGCAGGAACAAGGGCATTATTTTCTCCTTTCTTAATAAACAGTCACCTGAATTTAGTCCTAACAAATCCAAGGTGTTCTGCTTTTAATGCTTGCATGGTATCATTACGGGTTATTGTCATTTTAGCTGGTTCCGCATGCTAAGATAGATGAGACTACAAGAAGGGTTACATTTCAAATTGTTCAGAGCTGCCTTTATTTATAGACTCAGTAGATCTAGAATACTAAATCTTTTAACAGCAGCCTACAAAGTCCTGAAGGAATCCTTTTGCAGGTATAATACATTTAACACCCTACCTGCAGCAAGACAGAGGTCCGAGTTAGTTACCAGTCACAAGTTACAGCAATTGTTACAACACAGCAATGCACTCAGACATGTGCTTCATTTTAATAAACACTTCTCTTTCCCCATCTTCTTCTTTCTGTTTTTCTTGATGTAATTAATAATTAACTGAAATGATTTACTACAGGATATCCTGGATTCCCTGGAGTCTTTAGCTCAAAGTTAGAAGTCTTTACAGGTTACCCAGTCCAGTACTACCTGTAGTCACAGGTTTCCTCAGCTGCCTTGTATTACATAGGACCTGAAGTTACCTCCCTCTGAGGTTCCTTTTTGCACTGAAAATAGTTATTCTGTGGATTTCAGATAAAATGGGTCCATCTTGGATGGCAATGCTGTAGGAGTACACTGTAACTAAAACACAGTATCAAGCCAGAACACCTCACTCTGTTGCACACACTGACCATCCAACTCATGTAGCTAATCACAAAAGCCCCACAGCATACCTTTACAAACACCTCAGTACAGAAATCTAGAATATCCTCTTCTAGGAAAAGAAATAAAAGTACAAAAGCTGTGCAAAATGAGTACTGTCAAATCACAGCAGACTTCATCAAGGATTCCAGGTGCTTGTGGACTGCATACTCGCAATTTAAATTTTATATGAAAATATTTTTACTTTGGCTTCATATACTATATAATACCAATATTTTGTTTTTTCAAAAACAATCAATACAATGACTACATAAGTTCAATGTTTAGCATCACTTCGGCTTTACCTGCTTAGTACTTGTGGATGTACTAAAAACAGGAAGGAAAAAAGCAGCAAGATCCACTGCAATTTCAGGTTTTACTTTACACACCACAAAATGTTAAAGACAAGTAATTTTTAAAAATATTTTTTACTTTGAGAATAACTCTTGAGTTTAGAGAGTTGTTTAGAAGCTCTAAGGGAAATTTCTCAACATCCTCTTTTTCATGTCTCAAAAGGGTTAAAAGAAAAAAAGGAAATCCCAACTTGCTCAAATAT
The DNA here is from genome assembly GCA_013400955.1 of Drymodes brunneopygia. Classification (NCBI taxonomy): domain Eukaryota; kingdom Metazoa; phylum Chordata; class Aves; order Passeriformes; family Petroicidae; genus Drymodes; species Drymodes brunneopygia. The sequence continues at coordinate 341,334 of VZTZ01014101.1, forward strand.
TAAAACCTTTTGCCAAAGCCATATCTCTGTACAGTTTCTTGAGATCACTTACACTAAGAACTATTTCTCGTATATTCTTCACATAAAGCGTCACGTAGTCTTTGATATAGACTCCTATGTCAGCATAAGGTATGGAGAACCAGTTGCTTGCAATTGCTGCTTCATTTTCATTGTTACCACTCCACAGAATAATTGATGGATGAGATTTTAAACGTCGTACCTGAAATACAGAGGTTCAGAAGTCAAGCAAAATTACTTATCTTAAAAATTTAATTTTTTTAAAAAATCACTTTATTACTACTTGAATGACAAATCCACATGTACATTACATATGTTGAGCCTACAATTCCCATTTTCCACCCCATGGTTCACTATTCCCTCAGCTTGCCACCAGGCTCAAAGTTTAGCATTATACACTTTCAGAAGGGCAAACTTCTAATATACTGACATACATCTGCCTTATGCACATGTGTACCATCCACATCTACTCAGCCATGTGTGAAGGATAAATTCTGTGCAGTCTGCTTGACTGACTACTCCTGCAAGCAGTCAGAGGAGTTCAAGTAGATTTAGTAAGGTTATGCTTTGTGTCTGCTACATAAAGGTATACTAACAAACACGTCCAAACAACCACTTTTGGAAAGATCACTTATACAGGCAGTCAATCAAAAACAGATAATGTGAAATGGAGCTTTGACACATGGATAAAATACCTGATGAGAAACTTCTGCTCTTACAGATTCTAAATAATTCTGGTTGGTTGGATATAGCGCACACGCAAACATAAAATCCTGCCAAATCTACAAGGAAAAAAAAAAGATTAAAAAACTATCACCAAATTACTTTACATACTTGAAAAATATATGGCTATTGGGATGCACAATCCTTTGTTCAGACAGAAAACAAATCACATTCACCATGGGGCTCAAGTATGTGCATACTCCACTGTGGTTATCCTTGATATCAGCATTATGAAATATTTACCCTTAGGAATCAGATCCTGACAGCCTACATTGAGGAGTGGAATACTGCTCAGTAGATGAAGTTCTGTGAGTTTCAACAGAATAATCAGAAACATGAACAAGGAACAATTTGCAGCTGAACAGAACAATTTCATATCTATTTATTTACTATTTTGCAGGTGTAACACCAAATCCCCATTACTTATTGAGAAGAGACAATAATTCTTCTGATGTGGTACTGAGCACACTTAACAAATGGTAAAGTGTACTTGTTAAGAAACACCTCCATACAAAATGCACTTCAAACCAGAAGATCTTACCCAGTAAGAAGGGCAGAAATAAGCTAGATGCTCTAAAAACACAGCGACCTTTCTCTTCAAAGAAAGATGAAGTAGATACTACTAGAGAACAGCAAGCCTTTCAATTCAAGAACAATAAACTCCATTTGTACCTTGAAGGACCATTACGGAGAGGGGAAAGAAAGCCCAATGAGATGGATAAGATTTCTTGTTTACCTGCTTTGTTTTTTAAATTGCCGTAACCTTGAGGCTCCTTCTAGTCTATCTATCTCAAATGTTAATGAGAAGACCTCTAGAAGGAGCACCTTAACCCAAAGGAGTCTGTAGGAGACTCCACTTTTCTGAACGCCATGCTATATAGAAAGAGACACACCAGCTCCTCATACAAGTGCATTTTCATTGCAGTGAGAATACACTTTTCCATGACTCTTTTCAGCACATATTCCCTAAGGAAACTGAAGACAGAGAATAGGACAGTGGGGATAAAGGAGCCATTAATAATTGTTACAATCCTAACACTGTACAAAAAAAGCAAAGCTATTGTTGCAGAATCCCTCCTAATCCTTTAGCGACTGTTGGTGTCAAAAACCTCTATTGAAAGAAACTTTTTCTCACTATTTCCCTCAGTGAGCTATCACCGGTTTTCCTTAAGCACAGTTTGACTCCAATGCACTTTTAAGCCTTTGCAAGACCATCAGAAGAAACAAAACCAAAAAGCTCCCCCACTGCCCCCTCCAGAATAAGGGTCTGATTTTCTGCATTTACTTGCTATTTTGGCTGTTAAATAGGTGCTAAATCTTGCGCTGAGCACTGTACAGGCATAGATCGAAGTGGCCTACTTAAAGTGCCTAGTGTCCAAAATTAAAGAACTGTAAGTGTTCAGAAGCCTTGAAAATCAGGACACTTATTCAGATGACTAAAATAGATGTAACTTTTTTTTTTTGCAAGCACACACATCTGAAAGCAGCAAGGTATGAATTCTGTTTCCCTGTTTTCTATGGTGTAGACTAAGACTTCTTGGGATTTTTAATACCAAATGCAACTTGGTCTTCATTCATCTAGTCACTACTTCATCAAAACTGATTAATATGTGCCTCCAAGCTCATATAATCAAAGGTACTCATCTGAGATTAGTGATTGAAGCAGGTGTTCACCTTACAGCTACATTTATATTCAATTATAGCTTGTTCAAAATGGCTGTTTGGATTATGCCTTCCATGTTTGACTTTGGGCCAAATGAGAAGTTTGAACCAAAAACATCCACACCTTTTCAGCTATTGCTAAAGAGAGGCAAATACTTTTAAAAGAAATAAAACCTATTTCCAGAACTGAGAAAAGCATGGCTAACTTCTACTATAAAGTCCCCAAAATATCACTTCTAGATTCAACAGAGGAGCCATTATCCAATTACTCAAATTAAGAAGATATTTAAAAACCCCAACTACCCAACCAAAAAAATCAGGTTGATCTGACCTCACCTGTTGATACTCTACAATGTCCTTTGGAAAAATGGTTAGAACTTATGTATTCTCTTTCTTTTCATTTAAAGTGGATTTTCATTTACAAGTTCTTGTCAGTTTTCAAATAAATATTCTGTGTTTATTGTTTTTACCATTATTCCCATTTCATCACAAATATCATAGAATTCATCTTGTTCATATACTCCTCCTCCCCAAACCCGAAGGGCATTCATGTTAGCATCTACTGCAGACTTCAAGAGTAGCCTTAGTCTGTCAAACACAAAAAGGAGACACACAAGTTTTGTGAAGTTGTATCACTTAAGAGTTTCTAAGGTTATACAAAAATGAATGTCCCTATCAAGAAAAACCCCCAAATCTAAATCATTAGCAGGCAACGTAAGACTTAAAACTCTAACAGAAAGTATCAAAATACTCTGGTTTCTAAACATGTATGTCCGGACAGAGTTCTCAAAAAGCAATTTTTTGTGCAGAAAACGTTGCTTGGTCCTGTTAACACTTACAAAATAGATGGAGTGACACATGTGTGAGTAAGTGCTTTTACAGAAGTATTGGCAGGACCAGATTTAGAAACACGGTATTTCACTAATCACGTTGTTCTTTTCTCCTCTGATATTACTTGCTTTGTATGTCAATTACTTGAATTCAAATTCTCTTTAAACACAATCAGGAATGTGTATTCTCTTCCCAAGTTCCATAAAGCATAGCGAGAATGGGGGAACGAGAGGGTGAGGAGAAAGACTGAGACTCGAAATCTCATTTTAAGGGTTTCAGGCTCCAGTCATTTTTCCTTAAATCATACTGGCAGCCTCTAAACTGCATGTGAATGCACTCTGTAGCATGCCCTGTTGTCCTAGTTCCCCAATGACCCAGAGCAAAGCTTAGCCCAAGTACAGTATAGCCCCCATCCTGTATCTCTGGGGTGCTGTGCATTGACATGCAAGTAGCCCAGATGAGATCAGGAAAAGGGGGGAGAGGCTGCTATGCACTTATGTAACCCTGCATGATAAGGGCTAGGACACGGATGAAGTACATGTCCTCTGACTACCAATGGGTGTGTCCAGACAATAAAGTGAAACAGCCTGAGGATCGTCCCTAAAAATACCTGAAAGGCCAGTAACTATGAACTGCAAACAATCACCTTCCCACCAGTAACTGCAACTACATGCCTTGAACATCATTCAAAACTGTTCATGTTAATTAAGCCCTAATTCTGAAGCCTCCAACCCGTGACAATTTGTGTTCTACCATGAGTTATACCCACTAAAGCCAACCTTTGATACAGGGTGTAGAATCAGGAGGAGGAAAACATGATTCTTTATCCTTAGAGAACATCAAATGTGGCTTACGTGTCAGAGGTCACTCTGTCCTGGAAAGAATCTGCTGGAATCCAGTTTGAGCCCTTAATAAAAATGGGTCGGCCATTGATTCTGAAGTAGAAACTCAGACCTGGTGAGCCAGGAATAGGCTCCTGGACAAGTTCTACTGTCCGAAAATAAACCTGTGAAGACATGAAACTTGGATTTGAAGCTGACAAAAAAATGAATTAAAATAAAATAAAGAAAGAAAACCATTACGAAAGGGATTGAGCTGAACAATAACAGCTTAGAATTTGTCAAGGAGTCAGAAGACATGGTCTCATTTCTAAATTCCCGCTTGCTTAAAACACACTGTAACAGGACTAGAAATAATTCTTTCATTAAGCCTGTTCAATTTTTAAAGTTGCTATCATATTAAGACAGAGCAAGAGAAAGCATGAGCAAACAACTGTACATGTACACACAAGTATGTAAGGAAGAGACAGATGAGGTTTGGCTGTTGCAGAATTAAAGTCCAGATGAAGGCCAGAAAGAGGAATACAGTGCTTGCACCAGATCAGAGACACCATACAATCTGCAAATGTCTTCTCCCAGGACACTGCAGCAGCTCAGTTTTAAGTCTTGTCCCTGAATGCCTAGAATCAGATTCATGTAGTACAAGCAAAATCTTCTCCTTTTACTGGTCTGGAATGGTACCTTTTTAATAGCTGTAGCTCTTAAAGATAAAAAAATATGCATGCGAACACAAATGCCAGTCTTCAAGTGAAGGGCCCTCTGGCCATCACAGCTGTGTTGGAACAGGATGATCAGCAATAATGTTTCAGAGAGACCAGTTCAGCTAAATAAACACTAACTCTGAGCAAAGTATTAAAGATAAAGCACATCTCAAGCAGATGCCAGACTTTTACAGCTGCTCTTTTAGCCTAATGTATGGCGTTGTGATGCTGCAACAAGAAAACATTCCTTCTTCCTGTTGCAGGTAGAATTAAAGCTCTCAGGAAATCATTCCAGACATTTTCTGGGACTTCACTACAAGCAATGATGCTGCTCTGAGGGGTACCTGATTGCACCAACACGAACAGCCATGAGAGAGCAGTTAGGGCACTGCCACAGCACTGATCCCTTATTTGCATAGGTGCTTTCCCCACCTGCCATGGGGCAGATGAGGAGCAGCTGCTATGTAAGCTCCTGCACACCTCCAAACTCTTACAGAAAACAGCTCTTTCAGAGAGACTTTAAACCTTTTCTCCTGCATCCTTGTTCCAGTTCAACTTGTCTAAGCCAGAAGGAAAACACTTTTTCTGTCTTGTACCTGTTGCTCATTATCATAGGGAGATAACTGGAAAATTAAATAAATGAAAGCTAATAGTTTCAGCCAAAACAGGTTTAGGTCAGGAGGGCAGGAACCTAATTTTTTCTAGACTACTCCTAAGACAGCAACTCCTCCCTCAGATGACTATTTGCTTTACCTTTTCAAAAGGTCAGCTCGTGGAGCACAGGCTGTACTCTCTCTGCAACAAGCTTCAGTTGAGGCAAGTATCTGTCAGTAAATCAGGCTAAAATTAACCTACTTAAGTGCAAATGACATACCCGTCTTTAAGAAAAAACGCAATTCTTTATTTCATACACCAGACATGGCTGGAGGTCAAAAGGGAAATGACTAATCCCTCTGTGGGACTGCATTTTCTAAACATTCAGCTTATCAAAAATCACACATATAAGACAGAAAAGAAAATCACCGATTTTTGCTTCATTTTTGATGCTTCTAAGTTAACTGGACAATTATTAACCAAATGCCTGGATAGAAACATCGCATGTGACAAACCAGATGCATTAGTGGAGGTCACAGATCACTGAACTCAATCTAAACCTCTGCATCATGGCAGTGACCACTCCTAGAATTTCACAGACTTAGTTTAACATGAGAAGTTGAATTTTAAAAGTAACCAATGTTTCATACAACTTTCACAGTTACCTTAACTCCAGAAGGCTACAAAAGAAGAACTACAGTATGAATACTCAACTAGTAAAAAAGTTCTGACCTTCTTACAGTGAATTCAATTACTTGGAGAAAAACTCCTCAGTCTCCATTGTAGCTCTTTTCTATGGCACAAAGTGGAACGGGATTTGCAGTTGGAGCTGCCAAAGTATTTGGGATGTCATCTTAATGGATGTCATCAGGCAGGTTGGGACTGCATCAGAGTGCATTTGTAATGGAGTATTTATATTACTAACAGAAGTAACGTGATACTGCTTTTTTCATGCTCAAGTGGAACTCATGCAACTGGCCAAACCCAAGGCAATCTGAGAGGCTGAAACACTCAGCCAGGACCACCCAGACAGCAGAAGCAAGACTAAAAGCTCCTTAGCCTCAGCTCACATTCCGAGGCCTTCAAGATTCGATGCAACTCCATTGTTCCCCAGGGGCCATCCAGTAACAGCATATCTTCCGGTTTCTACTACAGCTTCCTTTGGCTTTGGGGCATAAAAGGAGGACAATGGGAGACAACCAGCATCTGGCACACTTAGCTACATGCCCCTGGCTACTAAGACCTTGGCCACCTTGAAATCCGTATGACAGAGCTTGCTGTGTGAGGGCTGAACATTTTTCCCACTCTCAGAGCACACACAAGAGGCTCTCCAGCCACCACAGACCAATCAGCTTGTTCTGGGCATAATTATGAAACAGGTACCTGTCTTTTTAAGGCACATACAAAAGCCTTGTACACAGTTAGGTGACCTGTGAATCACATTTGGCATTCCCATATTTAGCAGCAGGAAAAGTAATAAGGATGAAGATGCCTAGAGCTGAAATAAAATCAGAGAACAACCTAGTGACCTAATAAATTAGGACGCAGCATGAAAGTGGTGTGAAAACTACAAAGCCAGAAGGAAAGACTTCTGGAAGTCATGGCAAAATGTTGGGGGGGAAAAAGAGTGTGTAAAGGGATGGAGGGAAAGACAGCTAGAGCCCAAGATTTTGAAAGTATAAAAATAACCTTACGAAACAAAAATCTCTGAGTACAGTGCTGGAGAAATGAGCACACAGAAAAACGGGGAAATGGAAGTGAAAAGCAAACAAATGCCTCAGGGGGCAATGAAAGAGGCAATAACTTCCTTTATGTAGGCCCAGCAATAAACAAGCAACTTATCGATAGCAAACAGGACCCTCCATCAAGAAAACCAATGTCACTCTGAGATATGACTTTGTTTCACATTATCCTGAGAAACAAACTCTAAAACAAAATATTCAAATGAAAAACCAAACAAAAACCAAACCACATCCTATCCTGAATGTTGGCTTTTATTCTGCTTTGGTTTTCTACTATTCTGAACAGGAATGAATAAGTACTTCTCTCAGCCAAAGAGATTCCCAACACTGCTGGCTAGAGTTCTGCAGAGCTCCTGCAAGTACATACTGGAAGGCCACCCAGAAATATTCCCAAATGATTAGTTAAAGTTTTGAAGACTACTCTAACATGTCACAATCCAGAAAGTTGTTCAAACTAGGAGTAGCCAAATCTGACATAAGATCAAGCTGTGTTTTCTCACATGTACAGTTCTCATGCTTCAGTTTTCTCCTGTCCAAAGTAAAGTAGATACCATATGGACACAAACCACTTGTGAAAAGCCTCATCATTATTTTTTTCTGGGGAAAAAGAAAAAACAGTAGGAAATTTATTCCTCCTGAATACAGTCAGTACAACATGGACAACAGAACTGACAACAAAACAACTTTCCGGAACATTAATCCCTGATTGTATCTCCTGAACTACTCAAAGTTCTTATTAAGCTATATGAATGTTGCTATTCAGTCCTGCTGACATGAGAGAAAATTATGCTACAACATGAAAAAACTGCATACAGAGCTTTTTCCCACTCATGCAGCTCTGGGTGGGGACTGATGGTGTGTGTGTGCGTGCCTGCGTCTGCTGAAATCCAAGGGATTCACAAAATACAGGAAGAATGACCAGACTTTACACTATAAAGCCGCAAAGGCTTCATATGCTGGTTAATTTACAATGCCCATTACGTGGTGCATTTGCTTTTTTTCCCATCTCTTTCCCCTTCAGGAGAAAAAAATAAGAGGCTTCTGTTGTAGACCACGAAGTCCCTATGATCATGTGCCACTCCAGGAAATAATCTGACATAAGCACCCAAATGGAAATTATTAACTTTACTATCATTGTGCAGTTTTCACACGGTAGTAACAGAATTCTCTTTTTACAGGCTTTATAGCCATATTTCCTACAACTAGTTTTTCCAAGCATTATATGCTGTGTTTATTGGTGTGGGTTTTTTAATGGTTTCAAAATTAGAACACTAATAATAGCAAAGAATTATTATTATCCCTTCATAATCAAACTAAGGGCTAGTCCTATAAAGACTACAAAGTTACTGGTTTTTCATAGGGTTTTTACACAGGAACAAATGTTACAGTAAATAGCAGTTCAGATGCTTATGAGACATATTAGTTTTTAGTGAGGCAATACACACCAGAAACATCTAGTAACTGCACACATTTACATGTTTTTTTCCACATGTTCATGGCATAAGGAGGCCAGTCTAACCTCTGTGATTTTTCTTTTTAATGGACAACTGGAAATTACCTCTTCTAGGATTCTTAGTAAAACCAAACAGATAATTAAACAACCTCGTGTTAGAGGAAACCTTATGCAAAAATTCCTGAATATTACTTTTATGGTCATATTTAAGATCTTACCTCTTCTTAAGCCTGAAGCAGATCTACCACATTCTAATACATAAATGTATGTCAGGTTTCAGGAATGTGTCTGTCCCACAAATCTTTTACAAACTGAACTAGCAAGAGAAATCTCAGTGATAAACCTTTGCATAATCTATAGAAATCTAAAAGGGGTTTTCAGTGCATGATACAAAGCCAAGAGCATGGTATACCAAGTTTAGAAGTGTGTTCTTCTTTTCATAAGCTAAAAAACTTAAGAAATAAACACCTTTTCTCCTCTGAGGTTTTTGGTTAGCTGTAAGCCATCTTGCAGCCTGAATATACATAAAGGCATCCATACAAGTTAACACTTCCAGAAAACAGGTAGCCATACATTGTGACATTAAAAAAACTCGTTTCTCATTAGCATTTTCACATGCATATTACAACCCAGCAAAACATTTAAGAGCTTTAGACACCTGCTACGCAGAGCAGATGTCCTAACAGTAACAGCTCAATGCCAGATGTAATTAAGCTGAAGGGCTCACCTTTGAAAACTTCTCAATCTGGCATCCTGCCTCCATCATAAAAGTTGTTGTCATGTTGTATCCTGTTTGTTTTCCATGTCCATTTGGCCACCAAGCCTCCACTGCGGAATTCTTGAACATACAAGGGAGAAAGTCTGAGCAACATGTATAAAAAGAGATATCAAATGCACCTGGGGGCTCAGATAACCTTTGAGTGAATTACCACAAACCTAACGAGGTTTTGTGCTTCAGCTGAGATATGCTAATACTCTCTCCAGCTGCAGCTCTGAGGTGAAAATCATTTAGAGGGAGAAGTATGATTTCTTCTGCTGAAGTCCAGGCTATCACTTCATTTTATGTCCACAACAGGCCATGAGCACACCTGGACATGCATGCACACATCTAGCTGCTACTCCTCAGCTGAAGTACACTGACACACTATTTCTCCAAACCCCAAATATCTGTGTCAGAAGCAGCCATTGTTCACTGAGCTCTGTATCATATACCTCCTCTCATTGACGCTGTTATCTATCCTATTCAATATACAGTAGTGACACTTTTCAACTGTGGCTCTGGTAATATGTGACCATACTGACTGGTTCACTTACGTCAAACTTTTAAGTCAACTTCTTTTATTCTTTTGGTGGTTTTTTTGCTTTGTCTCTCTATGCTTCCTAATCACATCATTAGTAGTCTGTAATTTTTACAAACATGAAATACAATCTCTAAGATGACAGAACATTTATCTTCACTTTAGCAGCCTACTTCTGCTGCTCAATCCTGTTGCCAGCATTTGCCAGCTGGGAGCACAACACAAAAATTGTGGGAAGAAAGCAATAATGCATGCAACCAAACAATGGAGGGATCAGCACTGAATACAGTCACGCAAGGAGTGCCTCAATCTTTTCAAACAGAGGCCGGGGAGCAGCCCAACGATATGTTTTGCTGTAGTGGTACTTGGACACAACCATGAATGTATCATGAATATATCTTTCAGCTTCTCCAACACAGAATTATCATAACTGCTTGTGAGGAAGTACTGATCTGTGAGCTGCATGGATACAAACGGAAGCACAGACTCAGCGTGTGCCTCGACAAGGGAGTGTTCGCAGCTGCCTGCAACGGCTGGATGTCTCATTGGCCACCAATGATGTCACCCCTCTGCTCACCACTAGCTGATAAGCAAAATGCTGTCATGTTGGCAACACAGCAGTTTGCATGGCAACTGCAGGAAGGCTGATACACATCTCGGCGATATGCACCACTCACACACCTACTGACTCCACAACATAATCTGCAGTAAGCTCCTAACTAGAAATACATTTCTGGTGAGGTCTCAGCGTTTAACATGCACCACACAAGTCTGTATACAGAGTAAGGGCTCCATTAGCCTCATCAATACATGGTAACACATTTCAGAGCTTCTCATAAAATCAGCTGATCTGAATTCATGCAGCAAAGCCTTTTCTGTACAAAGAATAATGAAACGCTGCTCCCTCTGCTCTGAAGGAAGTGCTTCCTCCCAAACTTGCAGCTGCACTATACTAACAGACCTCTTCAGAGGCTGGGGATAGGACAACTAAATAAGCAAAACTAATTTCTGAAGTTTCACTTAACAGTTCCAGCTTAACAAAATCCATTAAAAGGCGAAGCAGAGACTAATGGCTGGCTTAAACGAAACTGGGTATTGGTAATTGCTCATGTAATTTGCACGTCAGATGACAACAGTAAAAAAAGTGTATGTTTCTATGCTTCTGTGTCAAAATAAAACAAAGCACATAAGTACACAAGTCACAGAGTGTGCATACTGGAGCATGGACACCCTGATTGCCTTCACTCAAACACCTGACAAGTGAACTCAGGAACAAATACATACTGCAGGCAAACTGGGAAAACAAAAGCAGATTTACACAGCAATGCAGAAAATCAGCAGAGCCAGTAAAATACAGAAGATTTGAAGGCAGACCCTCAAATGCTATTAAGCGCCAGTATTGTCAGAAGCCCCAAATTTCTACTCACAGCACATCACCCACCCAACAAATGCATATCCTGCAGCAGTGAAGCTCCCGTGGAGAACTCAATCAGATGTAGCTCTTGCTGTACCTGCCAGGGCTCCTCTGCCCACTGGCCTGAGCCTTACTTTTTGAGTTTGCTCCTCATTAGAGCACCTTTTACCAGTCAAAAATTCCTCCAGAGATTTGCCTATCCAAAGGACTACAAGCAAAAGTAAGGAGTATTACTCCACAAAATTTTCATTTGCTTTTATTTATCTGAAAGAGTATCTACTGAGAGGTTTGAGGAATGTTACCTCTCTCTCCTGGGAGAATCATATGTATTGTAGTATATTCTGGTCCCAATCAATCCAGTGAACAGTAGCATGTGAGATACCTGCTGCTAGTGAAGTGGCACAGGGTATCCAAAGGTTTTTTACCTAAATAACTCAAGACAGGCCATTTAACAGCGGCCAGTGATTATGGGATCTTTTTTTCTAAGGCCTCATTATCTTTTTGACAGTGAGCTACATAGCTCCACAGACATCAGATTTTAGAAAGGAAAAGAACTGTTCTCCTACCCTGTGAGGGGTACAGAACTGTTGTTAAAAGTCAGGAACACAGTAAGGAATGGGAGGGAGGCCTAAAACTGGCTTGGAGGCAGAAAGTCACACTGGAAACCAGGGGAAACATTTTGCAGCTGAAGTAGCTTTCCACACACACCTCCTTACCTTGTTGATGTTTACAAGCAGCACAATGCTGCCTTCTCCAGGTTGGAGCTTCACACTGAATGTTTGCTGTGTTTGTAATTTGGGAATGTTCACAGTCACAAGACCTACAATTGGCTTGGAGCTGACTACATCAAAAATAGACTCGACTTCAAGAGACCACTGCTGAGTACTTTTTTCTAAGTGAAGGGGGAGAAAAAAATGGGAATTCAAGAATTATGTTTATATACCTATTAGTTAACAGGATATCCCATTAAAGAAAAAATTCAAACACCCAAGATTAAATTTAACCATTTTCAGCCTGTGTTTAAACCACACCTACATGGTTAACCTGCTTATTCAGAGCATTTGACATCTGTGTCAAATGGAAGAGAACAATGCAGTATGATTTATGTTTCTTAACTCTTTTTTTCATTAAAAAGCTATCCAGGCTTTTTTTTTTTTTCAGAGTTCTGTACAAAAGTCAGAGACCTTGACACCAGTCACTTCATTAGGAAGGAATTTTTTCCCACCAACTCCCATAGACACTGTATTTGCTTTTAGTCAGCACTCATATGAACATGGTACTCTTTGGGAAAGATTGTAATCACAAGCCAGTACAATCACTTTTGTCAATGAAACAAAAACAGTATTAACAGAAAACGAGCTGAATTCATCCCAGACTCACTGGACAAAATGAATGGAGCTACACTGGGGATGAATTGGGCCCACTGTGTCTAGACTTGACGGGCTGTATCTTTATGTCCCTTCTTCCACCAGTGTGTCATTGAGGAAACAAGTTAATGCCTTCCCTGAGATCTCTCTGAAGTTACAACAGAGCGTCCTCTCTTTTACAGCACTTACTGAATAAGGAGAGCCAGGGTCAAGGGTACTCCAGATCTATGTGTAAATTTCCCATTAACTTCAGCAACTGAACTGCCTAGCTACTAACATAACCTGGCTAATCCTATACTTCAAATATTACAGATTAACATATAAGCAAAAGCAAAAAAAAACAGAAAACAAGGAAAACTAGAACTAAGACACATTTTGTATACCCAAACTACTAATAACTTACTTTCTCTTTTCGTTTATATACTTGCTCTCCTTTCTCAATGAGAGAAAGAGAGCTCACTCCAAAAACCAAAGAATTGCATTCAGCCCTGGTCTTTCATACAATGAAGTGCAATGATTGAGTTCCCAAGTTTATATTACACCACCATTACCTAGTGAAAACCGATTTTCTGAAATGTGGAAAGAGGTAAAAAAAATACCCACCCTACAAGGGTCAGACAACACAGTGCATTCTTCCTCTCCCATAAAATCATATAGAAATTCCAGCCCATTCTTAACTGCATGAACTGTGGGGTCTAGGCAGAGAAACCAGGAACAATGAATCTTTTACAGACTCGGTGGTCAAAAGGCTATGGCACTAAATCTGATGAGTAACAAAAGTACAAATGCAACTTAAATTCAGGTAGTTCATTTACTCTTTCTTTTTCAAACACTATTATGTTTAGAAACTAATAAGCTCTCGCTCTGGTTCCAAGCCACTCTCTGCTGAATGAAAGAGGCTTGCTCTCTCCACTTACCCAAAGAGCAGGACTTAACCCACCAGAAGATGGAGTTGTGGCAATGTGGGAGGGACCAGAAATGATTTTTACTGTAACTAAATTTCAGGATACGCACAGTCTGTGCTGGGGCTTTCCATGTAAATTCCAGTCACGTTAATTCTAGCTAAAATCTGCAGCTATTTCAGGACACTTAAAAAGTAGCCATGGAGTGATGTCTTCCTCTTTTATTCATACACAATAAATCTATTCCCAAGGGCCTAAATTCACCCCAGTGCAGAGGACCCACGTGCTAACCTTTACTCCACTGAAGACTGGGCTCAACAGGCAGTGAAAAAAAGCATGTGGGTGGTCTACAACGGGGCATATCACCATTTGCAGACAGTTTCAAGGGAAAATTAACTACTTTTGCTCAGCTGCAATGATGTTCAGGACAAAGGAGAGGAAAACCAGAGACCACAGCAAGAGAGGAAACTGGTTTGGTAAGTTAGGTAAGCAGGAATGCAGGAGGTTAGCCTCTCCAATTGCAGCTTTAACAATTATCCTTGCATAGCACAACTGCTTTTCTCTCTCAGACTTCACATAGTGTCCTGAAAACTCAGTGCTCTTCGAACTCTGCTCACTGTGCATTTGTCTTTTCAACACAAAACCAAATTCCAGTAGCAGCTTTGCCTTTGTTTTAAATGAAAGTGAGACAAAAATGAGACATATTTACAGGGAGTCTGCGGAGCAACCAAAGCTAATAGAAATTTTTCAAAACCCGAGAACAGGTGCTAATCTCAGTTATACTACATTTATTTATGCAGTTATTCAGCAATTTTAAGCAAAAAAAAGATTCTGAATTCTAACACTTTTAAAAGTTATTGTTTGTACCGAAGTACTGTTTCAATATCTAAAAAAGGTGTGCTGTAGAATGAAGTACACACAAAGTTCTAAAAAATCCATAGAACTTTTCCTAAACTGACAGTTAATTTGGCTTAACAATAAAATGGTTTGTATTCCAAAGGTGAAACCAATAAAAAGAAGAAACAAAAGAGACTTACCAAAGAAAGGAGTTATAGAAAAGTAAATCAGGTGATAATAGTTAAAGGCCTCAATCCTGACATCTTTCCAGATTCCTTGAGTGGGAAAAGAAGGGCCCCAATCCCAGCTGAATGAACACTGCTCCTGCAAAGCAGAATGATTATGTTACAATTGCCTGTTTTTCACACAGACATTGATTCTGTGCCAGAAATAAAAGACATTCGCTATCTAGGAATAAAATATTGACATGTACTGAAAGAATTTTTCATGGTTTCCATAACTCCAGAAGAGCCTACAGTATTTTTTTTCTCATTTCTCAACCAGAACTCTGCTGCTACTACCTGTATTCTATAAAAATTATGTTTTGTATTAAATGTCCAGGTACTGAGAGATTTTGTGTTAGTGAAAGAGCAAAACAACACTTTGCATACCACTTAAAAAAATGCAAACAAAACCCTGAACAGTAAAGATCAAAAAAACAATCCAGGAGATTACTCTCAGTTCAGCCGTGAATTATCTTAGCCTGTAATGTCAGTATTTAATTGTATACTTAAAAGGCAAACTAAGCAGAAAACTCACAGTTAGCAATGTTACAATATTTTAGAAGAACAGTATCAAATTAAAAATCATATATGAAATAGTTTATCTCCTGTTTTTAGTTTTAACAGTACAGAGTAATACAAGGAAAGAAATGGGTATGTCTGGTGCATTTGTGTAGTTCAGTCATGTTCACTGTTTCTCACCCTTTTTATGGTTCTCTTATACAAAAACAAAGGGAACAAAAACATGGTTGAGAAGTAGCTTAGTTCTGGTACTAACATCAGAATAACTGTCAGAATTATAAAATGCTGGTCAGGCAGAGAAGTACGTACACTAATTTCCATTTAGCTGTTTCCAAACCTGGTCAGACCTCTACTTAACAAATCCCTTGACAACATCTATTCAACTGCCCTCCAAGTTTCACACAGCCCAAGCCCCCAAAGCAAATACAATAGATCTCCTAAAGTCTTGTACAGTGACACACAGTTCTAAATTTAGAGACTAATAACTTACAGGCGAGGCATACTAATTTGGGCAAACCACATTGCACAATGCTGGCCTATCCCTTGCGTTGCCAGTTAGCCTCCCTGTCTATCAAACTGCAAAAGAGCCTTCCAGGAAGCAAACGCTGCACCTACTTCAAATGGAAAACCAGGGGTAACAGATTCTTAGAAAACATGTCTGACTGAAAGTCATCTTCCCTTTATAAAAAATAAACAAATGAATCACTGACAGATTGGCAGGTTTCACTAAAAATACTGCAGAGACTGGTATCAGAAACAGCACGTCGCAAGAACAACATGCCTGTATCACTGGAGTACATTAGCAGTGAGAGGTTTGTGCTCTGCCACAAACTCCTACTCAGATTTAGATAAGTTTACTGCACTTAATACTGCACCTGAAATGTGTAAACAGCTCTCCATTACTTTCAGATAGTAAGCAGCCAGCTGATAGCAATGTCCTAATGCTTGTTTACTTTTAAATGTGACATAGCTGCTGTTGTTGCCATATGCTTGGAACTCAAAATGTTTCTCGAAATTTCTGGAGCAGCTTCCAAGTACAGTCAAAAAACTAACACAAGGAAAAAGCACTAGGGTATTTTCTTACAAATGTAAAGGTATAGTTCAGTGAAGCATAAAATCATTCCCAGTTTCTTTTGCTCTATAAATAAGACTACAGCTGAATAAGTGCCTTTTTCCTTTCAAGCCTCTCCTTGCACTGATTTCTGAGAAACACACTGGACTTAGAAGAATTATTAAACTTTCTAAAATGTAGAGAAAATAAAAGTAGCAGCAAGTAAAAATAAAGATAGCAAAAAAAATAAAAGATCCTAAAAAAATAAAGATCCTAAAGGATCTTCGCAGGACAATATGGAGTCCATGCTTACATTAACAAATTTTAAAGAAAATTATATCCAGGTTTAAATTTACAGTATCCTAGTCTTTTTTTGAGAAGACTCTAGAAAGACTTTATTAGAAAGTTTGAAAATAATTAACAAGAAAGGCATTTAAGTGGAGACAAATGTGCAAAAACACCCAAAAAGAGAAATTAGAAAGTAAGATCATCTAGACATTGCCTCTATCTGCTGCAAAGGCATCAGAAACACATGAGATGCTACTCAAATGATAGTTTGCCCTAAGTTTTAACAGTAAAGAAGCCATATCTTAAAGTTTCTGTGCTTTATGCACTTATATTACACTGTTGTTTTCACTGAGTATGTACTTATAAATCACACTTCACAACAGTAATAAGATGAGAACAGAGTCCCTGTTGGATAACACTTCTTGGGACATGCCAGAGCTGCCCAGTAGAAATAGCACAGCACAAGAGCAACAGCAAACACTCACAAAGCTGCTTGGATGAGATTTTTACAGCCTTGGCAATACACACTGGTATGTACAACAGTGAACTCTATTGTCAGCATACATTGCTAAACCTACCCAGTGGATCAAAATGTAGTGATTACACAGTTCCCAATGCTATCCTGCCCTCTTACCAGCAAGTCCCCTTGCTGACTCTTTGATGAAAATAGCCTTTTAAACATTCTTATCACTTAGATATGAAGCCTGGCCTTCTTATGCCTTTTGTATTGTCAACATACAAGATTACAGGTTTCATGGGGGATGGGAGAAGGAAGCTGCAATGAAAAATATGCCCTACTTATAAAACAGCATTGCAGGTTTCAGGATACAACTGTGGACAGCTTGTGGTGCATTCCTCTTTCCCAGCCTGAAGCCAGAGACAGACAATTCTGCCCCCACCTTTCTGATGAAATTAACGTGGCACTCTCCTTTCTGCACAGGTGGAGGGCACGCCGGGGGGATGCTGTGTGTTTTGTGACATCTGCTCTGCTCTGCTGCGTATGAAATGGCTGACAAGAAATGGACTTCAACAACATTGACCTCCTGGATTATGCTGGTAACATCAAAGCTCTAGGACAAAACACAGAACAAAACCATTACAGTGCTGACATTTATATATGAGATTTATAATCACTGTTACATTGGAATTTTAATACCATACATATATTATTCAAAGGCTTTTGAAATACAGTCTCAGCATGCCTCGGTTTTGAAGGAAACGAAAAGCTACCTTGTAAACTGAAAAAAGAAAACACACAGGAATGTTCTAGATAGAAGGAGATGTTTCTGGGCAAACCACTTTCCTCACATCAAGCCCCCACCACAGGCTGCAGCACTCTGCTTGCACACGGAAGCACCTGAAGGACAAGGACAGCAGGAGAATCTTTACCCTCCTTCCCCATCTAGAGGTCATCTGCATCTTTGGGAAGATGCCTTATTCCAACTCAGAAAGCTGCTCCAAACAGGAGTGCTTCCAGCTCACGCTTTGCTGCAGCTCATCTACCACAAGGCACTGAGCTGCCTGTCCACAAATGCTGCAAAGCTGTAGCTCATTCCCCAAACTGAAATGAGCTGCATTCTCATCCCCTAAGAGTACAGACACACACTCTATGCCAGCACAAAACGAAGCATTTGGGGACTTTCTCACCAGGTCACAAAATCCCCTTCAGTGTGGCTGGATAAAAGGAGAAATGTTCCATTTCAGAACTACCCTGTGCTATATCAAGACAATATGGTTCCAATGGCTAATACCCATTTATTCCTCAGAATGCACATTTGTGAAAAGCCAGGTCCTGGCAATTTTTTTTAATTTGGGAGCAGCCCAGCTAGAATCACTTATTTCTGTAGCATACAGCAGGAAATTAGAAAGCAAATAGCACTCTCCAATCCAGAGCCTTCAGAGTCCTTCCTGCAGATGTTGTTGCCATGTGGAACAGGTGAACAAGGCAGAAGCCTGGGTCACAGCAACCCTGGACTCAGTTTAATGGAGTACACTCTGGTTTTACAGTGAAGGCTATTTCATGAATTGTTACAATCTGGTACAAAATGGAGCTGCAGAAATATGGACAAAATAATACCACTTCCTAACTTTACAGAGCCTGCTACTGACAAACCTTTAGATACTCTCCAAATAGTGAATAATTACAATTTCATAAAAGCTCTATGAAACTTTTGATTTCACTGATGGTAAAACTAAGTCAAAGAGAAACTAAGTGGTTTGTCCTAGGTCACACAGACCCAGGTGGCAGAATCTAGCTCTTATGTCTCAGTCCAGTGCCTCTGCAATAAAACCTGCCAGAATGGTAAATGCTGAGATATCGAGACACCAGATTACATTTGTAATTTAGTTATTCCACTATCATTCTTCGTTTAACTCTTCAGGTTTTTTGATTCCTTTAAGATAAAAGCAAGTATTGCTCCTTATGTTAATACCAGAATAATTTTGTATTTTAAACCTATAAAATTAGTTTGAATGTTTTTGCCACTTTCAGGATCATTCTGTAAAGAATTATCTCATGCTGACATAAGCGAAGGTCCAAAATGCAAGACCTGCTATTCAAAGTGTGATATTAAAAATAAACCACCCTCTTTAAAAACCAAAAGCATGAAAACACTTACGAAGGCTTTACAACACGTGCATTTTCATTGCAGTATTCACATGTAAACCATTCTAATACCAATTAGTAAGCAGATTTACAGCTAATAAAACAGATTTAAGCTTACAATTTCTTGGAGCTGGGACAGATCCCAAGAAGCAAGACATATTATTAGCTAAATTGATCCTCTTGCATTGGTCCTCTCATTTAGGACAAGGCACATTCACCTCTAGGTATGACCCTGTTGCTAGTGAAAAGGTCAGTAAACTTCTCTTTCTAACATTTACTTAATCACACATGCAGTCTTCAGGTCAACACTTTCTGCATCCAAGCACCGACTTTTATGGGTACTTGAATGCACTGAAGTGCTCAGAACAAAAGGGCTTTGAAGAAAACACAGAAGCACCTTCAAAAATAAACGCATTACTTACATATCTGTTGAACATGTTGTCTGTTCTCCCGACAGTGACATTGTTGAGCAGGATCTGTGCTACTGTATCTACTCCCTCGAAAACCAAATTCACTTTCTGCCACTTTCTACAGAAGAAAACATACAGGTGAAAAACTGTCAGAATACCTAGAGTTAAGAACACACAGGAGACAGACAATATAAAAGTGTGTATCACTATTATACCAGCAATTGCCTCAGCTACCTGCAAGAACATTTGACTCATATCTTTAAATAATCAAATTAAGATGACAGCTGAAGTAGCTCAAGTCAGCATGTTCAAGAACACAGCACACTGACACACCCACCAGATATCATATGGGATAGCTTTCAATCAGTCTAAGTATCATCTTTTCTCAACTGACAGCTCATAAGTAATTTTTAACAATCAATAAAAAAAAAGAAAAAAGCAACAATTGAAGTGTTCTGTAGCAACAGCTTTGCAGCTGCACATGATTGCATAATTTATCAGATACAAAAGTATTAAGCAGATTTTCAGCTGATGGATTAACTTTCAATTCAGCATGAAAGATGGCACAGAACTATTTTAGACATATCTTTATTGCATACCTGACGTCAAAAGGAGTTTTATATGTCCTGCTGTAAGTCCAGTTATCTAGTGAGATCCATCTGTACATCACATCATTAAATCTATAGTATGGATCCTAGTAACAGAACAACAAAAAGGAAATCACAAGATTTATTTAGTAATAATGTCACTACATTAAAAGCATCACAATATCCATTAGATGAACACTTCTTATTTCAGTCAGTCTGCAAATGCAAAATCCACCTTAGTTAGTTAGTCCTGATACTCCTTTTCACCTTTGAAATATTATTTGAAAGCATAGCTTTAGTAATATTTGATTTTATTTATATAGGTCAAAACCCTGTCTGCTATAATCAAAATAGAAGTAGCAAGATTTGTTTTTACAGAAGAAATTACTGGTCTGGAAATTAACCAATAAATCAAGAGAGCTTGTGACTTAATGAGAGGAATAGGAACATGATCACTCTCATAATTATAGAGAAAAGTAAGACTAATATGATTTTAAGAGGCAAAGAAAAAGCATTTTAGGCCTCTAGGGACAGTAGTGAACAAATACTCAGTTTAAATTTATTGCTAATATTCCAGTTGTTCCTTATCAGGTAGGCTTGCTGCAGGAATGTCGCCCTGGTTTTACAGGGCCCCATAAGTTGTAACACTGTAGCTGTAGTTTCCCATGCTTGTTCTGTAGACATGGGCCTTGTTTTTCTAAACCGGCCGGGATTGTTTTGCACTTGTGGAATTGTTTTTCATTCCTTTCCCTGGGGTGGAGAAAGATGATTGACCATGTCTTTGTCCTGTAAACCTTTAGGGGTGTTGACCCCTTTCACCAGTCTTTGACTGTCCTTAGAAACATATAAAAATAGGCAAATAAAGAAGGGCAGGGCTTTTGGTCGGTCCTGCCTGGAGAATTCACTGCTGCTCTGAGACCCGCGTGTTTCTTCTGTTGCCAGCTGAGCAACACAGGAAAGATAAATTAAATTGTTGTATGTGGAGGGATGGAGAAAGAGGAGAAGCAACACAATTTTGGTTCTGGTATAAAACTAAATGACTACTTTTGAGAACAGTATGGCATTTACACGGAATGTGCCCTTCTCCCTTTAACCACACTATCTAGGAAGAATAAAAGGCACAGTTGGGCTAAGCTATGTCCTCGGCCTTTCTAGCTTCATGCTGTATTTTATACAATGTCCCTCACCCAGGTCAAAGGACCTGATACCCCACAGCCTCACACCTCACACAAAGGCAGCAGAAGGGCACCGTGTCCCATTCTTGTCAGAGAGCAGAAAGGGACAGTGTCACAACCTGTGTAAGAGTGCAGAAGGGCACAGTGTCCCATCCTGTGTCAGAGAGCAGAAAGGCAGTGTCCCATCCCACATCAGAGTGCAGGTACCCGGGTCCCTGCCTGACAGCCCCGCTGCAGCCCCTGCAGCAGCTGCCCCGAAACAAAGGCCAATCTCTTGTGGCCTGCATGACTCAACCCCGGCTCAGAGAGGGGAGCTGAGCTAAGGTTCGCTCTGATAGGCGTGTTCTATCAGTAACAATACACTTAACTGCCCGCCCTGAATATCCAAATTCACCCTGAAGAAAATCTGCCCCGCTTTTCTTTTTCTCCCTACTTGCTGGAACTTAATGTTTCTCCCCATTTCAGGAGTCAATATGCATAATAAAGACATTTTGGATTTGAAATCTTCTGGAAAAAATTGTCTTATACCTCATATTTGTTTTACAACTAACAGGGTCTGTAATATACACATAAACCTATTTACATAGCAAAACAAAATCATAACATCTAAGTGACTCTCCTCAGCAGCACAGACCCTTCTGGAAACCTACAGCAATACAAACATGATTCCTTGGGCTCATCCAGAGGGAAAGGTGTCACTTGGCCTCTACATGCTACACTCTATCAGTCAAATTTCTTACTACAAGGGAAGAGTCAAAAAGGAAATGTCTTGTCACCTGAGTAAAACTGTGGCATCTGTAATGACAATACAGTGTATTCTCTAGAAGTTAAGTCATCATGAGCTTACCAGAACTATTACTGAATTTTAAGACATTCATACCATTACTTTTGGGGAATATAATGCAGACTTTTATTCAGATGCAAAATTTACGGCTAAGAAATGCATATTAATATGCAAAATTGAGCCTCATAAAAGAAACTCCACTGAGATCATTGTACTGAGATACTGAAAGGCAAGTGTCGAATGTCAGAGACTGTGAAACCCCACAATATGTACTTTAAATAAAGCACATTTTTTAACAAGTCTTGCTTTAACATTATATACCATCTTATATATATTTACATATACATACATATTCGTATTTAACATTACATACTATTTTATTTCACATTATGCTTTGAAAAATGTGCATGTTAAATTTCAATCCTTGCCACTTGTATGTGTTAAATATTTAACAAAAGGCGTGAGATGAAAAGTTGCCAATGCACTATCGAGAGAAGACTGTAAAGCCATTTGGTTAATGGCCAAACAATCCACATCAGTGCCTCGGCCAAGATGCACAAAAGAAACCTGCACCATTTCTCCCACAAAAGCACAGATACCAAGATGTTAATGAACAAAGTCCTGACTTCTGGAAAACACAAAACTGGTTGTCTAGCAGCAGAAATGCCGGAATATTTTATCAGACGCAGCAATCATTGCCAAATGGGCTCTTTACAGGAGTTTACAGAGTGGCATGTTTAAATCTCAGAACTACTGAAGATCCTTTTTCCTTAAGGAGCTTTCTTCTTTACTAGTCGAAAGCCTTCAAACTTCAAGAAATGCACTGACTGTTAAAATAGGCGCCATAGTAGGTGCTAATTTGCCCTTCTGACTCACAGGCACCCAACCCTTTTAGATGGAAAGCTCACAGTTCCGTGTACCTTCATGTAAAACTTAACAGCTTACTGATATCACTGGTACCTAACCAGTAAGACAGCTCATACAATACACAGAAAAGCTGTTAAATGCTAATAACTGGTCAGCCATTTTAACCATGACAAATATTGACTGTTGCAAAATCAGTCGTGGCAAAGCTCAAGTCATGTTTTTAAGACACTTCTCAAGGTTCAGGAGAAACGCGTGACCACAACAAAGTCCTCTCAGAAAGCAGAATTACTTCTCCAATACACTTGGGGGGTTATTGACTTTTTCATTATTAAATACAACTGATCTGAGTGCTGGGAGATGTACCCATGTAAGTCAAATTGTCTGGATTTCTCTGAAACAGAATTTCATCCCACGTTAAATCATTTCACATCAAAATGAAGGGCTTAGTTCAGAAAAGTGCATGCAAAAAAAGACAAATTTAAAACACTTAAAGGCACAGGCAGAAATTGAAAGATGGTAGGAAATAGGCTGCACATCTATTAAATACACTTCACATTCAATAGCTCAACAGCTCAATGTGTTCCTGGAAGCAATTCATAGAAGGGTGGAGTCAACTATAGCTATTTTTAGATACCACCAAACATAACAGCCTTGAATTTTCCTGCTCCCTGCAATTTGGGGAAAAAAATCTGAAGCATTCAAGCTGCCTGCCTGTTTGCTCCCTGCTCCCAACCTCAACGCTGTAAGCAAGCAGCAAATCACCTGCTAAGAGGACGTAAAAAGCCCTGCTACAGATCCTCAAAAGGAAGCAATTTCCAGGTCGGATAACAGGACATGAGCAGGACTTCAAAAGCACTGGCAGCGCTACAATGAAGGCACTGCCAGCGCCCAGATGGAAGCCTCTCCTTACAATGACTTTAAGGGGATATTGAAAAGCCACGGTGATATAAGCTAAGAGCTTCTCCTGTTAAGCAGGAAATGGATGAGACATGAACACATGAGACGTGAGGCTCCAAGCCCCAGTGAGCGAGCCAGTGGTGCCCGGCACACCCTGGCCCAATGAAGGGACACCTTCAGGCCCTCACACTCCAGGAGTGCTCAGGGACATGGCACCAACTCCTGCATAACATCAGCTGTACCCAGGTGGAAGACCTGCATGTAATAAAACGAAATGTAATAAAAAGAACAAAGAACAGATTCCATTGCCTTAGCCTGCTTTTGTTATGGTCTAATTTGAAGTCACCTTACACGATCTTCTCTCGTAAATTAACTCTGCTAATATTTTATAATGTACACCATAAGAAAATTCTGATGGTGTAACAGATTACCACAATAAATTCTGCAAGTGATGTTTCATGATTTATAGTTTAATGATTCTGCTCTGGGTAACTTCAGACTGAAAGCTAAATAGTTAATATATATTTATTTATACCCATGTGCTCCGTGACATCACAAGCAGCAGCAGTCAGGACATTTATACAATTTTCACAGCTTGAAGTCAGGCTGAACTAACAGTAATTATGAATGGATCATATTCTCCAAGCATGAATTTCGGAAGTTCATCCTAAAGTAACAAATTTTTAGCAGCTGCTCTCAGAAAGCAGTAAACTGAATGTCACTGTCAATGTTCAAGATGTGTCACAGCAGAACACTAGGCCAAATATGACTGAAGAGTTAAGATATTAATACCCACTGCTTAATATTATTTGAACAATCTGATGTATTTAAAAGACCACTATAACTTTTATCTCTTTCAACATCATAAGCTTTTAAAAGAAAAACTTAAGTGTCCGTTAATATTTATGGTAAGTTTTACTAAGGCTTTTGAATGCTTCCACGTATGTTCTCACAGTTCAGCAGAGCACAGTTCAGCAGTATTTCTCTGGAAAATAATATAATAATCAACTATTCCATTAATGAATGCCATTTAACATGAATATAACCATAGGATACCAAATGGAATTGTGTCCTGGCTTGCTCCAAGAAATCTAAGTTGTGATGAAGTGTCAGAAAATAAACAACAGCATATTTTATACAAATGTGGAACAAGCTACAGAAAACCACATTCCTTTCCAAAAATGTAGAACTATCAGTTGGGCTACATAAACTTCTGTCTCTTCTAATAAATTTTAACCTAAGTATGACCAAGACCACTGTTACCTTCTCTGTCAAGTGCATGCCCATGTCTAACAGACCAGAAAATGCAGTGTTACCCAGCCCCTATACCAGCATCACACTTGCAGACCTCTCATAATACTCTATACAAATCTAAGTGATGACTAATAAGACAAAACAGCCTTATGTATGAACACAGATGGCTGGCATATGAGAAAATCCAGCTGCAACAGCCATATTCCTCAGAACCGAAAATTTACAGAAGTCACCTGCCAGCAAGAAATGGCATCATGCAGAACATGGACAGTAAATGGTAGAGGATGCCTATTTCCAGCACACAGACTTAATATGCAAGTTACCAGTGGATACATATGGCTTACCAGAACAGTGCCTGAAGGAAAATACTACACTGGCAGTGGTCAAAAGCAAAATCTTCAGACAAAATGGTTTTGGCAAATCTTTTTCCAGAGCTGTAGGATTAGCAACAGATTCACTGCAAGTTTGTAAAATGTCTGCATTCAAAATCAAGCTTTGCATTAATTTTATTCAAGTGACTATTACCCTTCTTTATATGCATTTCTCATGTGTTTTTTTAATTTTACATGTAAATAGTAGTAAGAGCTACAGCGTCTTAATGAAATGTGATTAAAACAATCAAGCCAAACACATACTCTGATGCAATCGCCTGGCCCTAGAGCTTTTATCATCGTTAATCCAGCATTTGAACTACGTTGATTAAACATAAAAGAAAATAATACTTTGGTAGGAAACTCAAGTATCTTCCTCAAGAGCATTTTTTGAGACATGTGCATTTGGTGCATTCAGAAGGACTGTTCCTCCAATGTATATTTTATGAGCAAGAGTAAAGATATCTCTAGAACAAATGCTAAGAGGATCCAAAGAGATGAGTAATGAACCCTCAGCATCAGAGAGATGTTTTTCAATTCAAGTGTATGGCCTGCACAGCAGATTAAAGTAAGGCTACAGACATGCAATCAGCTAGAGCACCCCTGTGCAAAAACAGTTTGTGTGTCGACCTAAATTTGAAATGAACCACACAGCGATAAATAAACTGCTTGCAGCCTACTCTTGCAATTTAACCCACATTCTGAAGGCTTAATATTCATCAGTTCACCCCTGCTGCCCTCCTCCCCCTCATTGTGAGATGCCCACTAAGCAACATTGCTGTACTAGGCCCTTCCAAATTTTGCTTTAAATTTCTGTTTTGGGTGCTAACCCATTGAAAATCTCACAGATACAAAAGCAAAGGATGCAGTGCTATTTGCCACTTGCAAATCACACAGAATAACATCATGTACATTTCACCAGGTCGCTGAACATAGGGGTCCTGCTATCCAGAATGATTTTGTTCCCAGTAGCTTTGTTTCCCTATTTTCTCTACAACTTTTCAGACCAATCTTCACTTTTGATTACAACCTGGGTTACTGATCTAGGAACATCTTCTTTAAGATGAATAAAGATCCTATATTCTATTGCAAAGAGCAAAAGGAGCAAATGAAAAAAATACTTAAGACCAAAACTTGTATTGAAGCATCTATAATAATCTCCTACTTCTATACTTGACACAACACCAAAAAGGGCTGATTTCCAGAGATAATGAACTCAGAAAAAATGGAGCAACCAGTGCTCTGTGCCTCTACAATTAGGGCAGTGTGCATGCTTTTGTATAAATAGAAATATAGGAGTATGATTTTAGGCAGCTGTGCTTGAAAACCTTTGGTCACATTCACCACAGTGAAGAAACCTCAGGACAAACAGCTGTGCCCCCCGCCGTGTAAGAGACTGGACTAAAGCCCCTCATCTGTCATTTGCCTCATGACCATCGAAATGACTGGAGACTGAACACCCAAAGACCCCCAAGAGGGGAGGAAGGACTTTTGCACGGGAAGGTCCGGGCCAGATCAAGGTGGGATGCCTGCCGAGTGCAGAAGNGAGCAAAAAGCCTCGCACTGCAATAATGAATGATGTCACTGACTCCCTCCAAACAACCTTTGCAGAACGCAACAACTATGCTGACAAGGATTGAGTACATTAAACACCATCTGCAATAGATTTCAAATTTGCTAAGGTTGCTCCCCTGTTTTGGTATGGTCTGCATTCTATTTTTTAAACAAAAATGTGATTTTACAACAATTTAGTTATCCTGGTGAAAATTTATGTGAATACTTCTTTCTGTAAATGGAGTTTTGCTAAACTGAGTAAGAATGGGTTTAAGCTTGCCTTGAGTTACCTGTACACATCTATACATAGAAACAAGTTATCTCATCCTGAGCTTGGAACTAGCCAGACACCAGCTGGGTTCCAGTCCACAGGTCAAGCAACGACACTAGTGAACCGTTTTGGTTAACTCAGCACCTCGACAGTAACAACACCATCTTAGCAACAGCTTCCAGTCCTCAGCAGGCTCATACCCTGCTGTGCCAGCACGTGTTTGGTGCAAGTTCTTACTTGTATTCAAATAAGCATGTTCTAAGTGACCACAACCAACCATCATCGATTTAATTAGCCAAGCACCCACTGCTGCTCAGCTGGCTGACTAAGTTCTCATGTCTCTGTGCAGACTTGGGATTCTGCCCAGGCACATAAGAGTTCATGATCCTCATTTCCAAATATACTGCTAAATTACTAGTCAGTTTGCAGCAACGCAGTTAAATTAGCATTCCCATCTTCTCACTTGGCAAGTGTACTTAGTGTGAGCAGTTAAATGTGAGTCCTTCATGACATCATTGTCTTGCGTGCCTGAGTCAGGGCAGTAGTCAGAGTTTCTCATGGATGATTATTCACATTCTTGCAGGAACACCTCCCAGCACAACCAAATGTCCCAGACATTCAGTTTACCTTGTGCACTTTTGCATCAGAGAAACTGGCACAGTTCCCATTACTGATCCTCCACATAAAGTCTCCCTGTCTCCTGCACACTTGAAAATTATAGAAAAGCCCTTCTGAAACCTTAATTCTCTATGTCCAAGATGTCACATCACTTAGCACACAGATGTTAAAACAACATATCATCATAGCTCTGCCTATCGCTTCATAGCATATTTCTTTTGCCAATGTTGATACTTTGTATCTGGCAGTGACACTCTCTGGAATCTATTATTAGTGCTGGGATTCCCAACCTGTGCCAACACAGAAAATGCTAAAATTATCCTGCCCAAAGGGTGTCAGTTTCTCCTTTTACCTAACTTTAATCAGAGTATAATAAGCTGAAGGATAACACCTGAGAAATAGAAAATACAAAATGCATGCATCCAGAATGTGTTTTTAAAATAAATGATACACAAGAACTGCACCACTGGCCCCACAATAAAGGAAGGGAAATATAATATACTCACAGCATACAATAGTACTTTAAATTTTCCAGCACAAACCTGTATTTATCACTCTTATAATGTTACTTTGTTAACTTCACTGTGTTTTATTTCTTTTCCTTGTTCCAGGTACACGTTTTATTTTCCTTGCTACCTTTTAAAAAGGCATCTTATTTCAACTACGACCAGTTAGTGCCACGTTTCTTAATCAGGTCTGAGTCACAGGCACCTTATGCTAGTATCAGAATACTTTGCTACCAATCTGCAACCGCAGTTTTGAAAATTTGTTCAATGAAGTGTTTTTATAAATTTAAAAACGTAATAGAGACAAGCGTAAACAGAAGCAGAAAAGTTTCTTCAGAGTGTTAAGACAGGAGCTAGTGCTTTAAATTTAACTTTTGTTCTTCTGTTTCAGACTATACCTACCTTAGGCAGAATGGGTGTGTATGATCTCCACTGTACTGGTATTGTCTGCAAGTTTTAAAAGGGCTTTTTAATGGCCTGAAATACCTCAACTTGATTGCATCAACAAGTCAAACTTTAGGAGGGTGGGTTTAACTTTTCATTCTTTTGAGGTACCACTGTAGGTAAGCATGACTTAAACGCTGCGAGGGTATTACAGATACCTGGTGTCAACACCTTGGCTGAGTGTCAAAACCACAATCTCACATCCTGCAAAGATTCCATTTGTACCCTCAGCCATATGCGGGACTGAGGACAGTGCAGCCGTCAATCGAAGCCTGGCTGCTGCCCCGGCGATGCCAACCAAGCCTGCAGTGTCCGGGCAGCTCCCGGGACGGACTGTGTTTCGTGGGGCTGGGTTCTCCCCGCCGAGGCGTGCTGCCCACGGCGGGCAGGGCTGCTCCAGGGCCCGGCTCTCGGAGTACCGTACCTGGATGAGGCCCCGGCGGAGCAGCGCGGTGTGAACGCAGCCCGGCACCTCCGCTTGGAGCGACACCGAGCCGTTCCCGCTGCGGAGCCGCCAGCTCCCCCGCAGGCTGCGCACCTCCGGGCAGCCCGCCGCCAGCGGCAACAGCAGCACCGGCAGCGGCAGCAGCAGCAGCAGCACGACGCGGCCCATGGCGACAACCGCCGGGAGCAGTGAGGTGGGGCGGTGCTTCGAAGGAAGGCTGGGAGGGAGGAAGGGAGGGCGGAGGCCGGCGCTGCTAAAGGCGATGCAGCGCGGCTGCGCGGGGCGCCTGCGGGCGGACAGGGCGGCGGTGAGGCCCGAGCGCGGCCCGCGGAACGTGAAGGGAACGGCCGCGCGCCCGCCGCGGCTGCAGCGGCTCCCACAGCACAGCCCTGCCCGAGCAGGTCGCGGAAAGGGCGAGTTGGCTTTCTTTTTTGCCTCTTAGAGGCTCGGTGGAACAGTGATAAGAGGAGTTGTAATAGGGTTACGAATCTCAGATGTCGGAGCAGTAGAAACGGCAGGGAGGCGGGAAGGGATGAGGAAGAGCTGTGACAACACCGCAGTGGGTTTTCTAAGTATTGGCTCCCTCGAGTTGAGAGGCTTTTCTATGGCCTCAGACTTCCACCTCCTTTTTTTCATAAAATTACAGAGGCATATAAAACCGTAACAAACGTCATGGACATATCAAAGTACTGTGGTTTCCTCATAAAGCAGAGCTGGGGGTTTTGTTTGTAAAAATTTAGTACATTTATCTGCAAAGGGACAGAAGCATCAGCTCCCAAGAAAGAACTCAAAAGGACAGTTTTCAAATCACACTATAGCTTTCCTGTGTGCCCTTGCAAGGTTAATCCCTTCACTCACAGCCCAAAAACAAGAATTAAAGCAACATGTTTTTAAACAGCTCCGTGGAAGGCCTTAGCTACCCTCCAGGTGTGACACCCACCCTAATTCATGCTCTGTTCCCACTGCACCAGGGAGTGCAGAGGGTTCTAGCTCACCTCCATAAACTGGGAATGTTTCACATCAGCCCCCCCGCCACCTGAAGCTGTGCAAGACAAGAACAGGGACACCAGAGTTCTGTTCTAGCTCCTGGCTTTCACTACCTGTTTCAGCATACTGTAAGAATCCACCCTAAATTTGTCTTTAAGGCATGACTGAACATGGTCAACATGCCTATATATTTCTGATGCAAATCCTTTTGAGCTGACAACCCTTTATTTCAATACAATATAAAAATGCCAGTCCTTCCATTCACCTGCAATAAAAAGTACACAATCCAGGTACAGGTGATTTTGTCGCCTATGAGAGCACAAGAGGGGGTGCAGTTCTGAGAGACATTGACTCAAAGAGAAAGATAGTAGCTGATCTTTTTTTCTCTTAAATTTCTGCTGCCAACTTCAAAAAGGGATAGCTGGGATCCACACTGTTGGGCAGCAGTAGGCCATGCATTAATTTAGCTGTTAGAACAGTTACCGTGTGTGTAATTTTGAGACAGAGCAAGCCACATTCAGTATACTGACTAACTGAAATGCTGGTACCATTTCAGTTCAACTCCCAGCTGTCTTTTAGTGACATTGCCAAAAAAGGCTATCATCCTAGATTGAGTTACCCCAACTGGCTGTGCATGCTGTAGAAATCAGTCAAAATTAGTATCTTCTCACTTTTAATAGTGCAGACTATAGCATGTTTATACATTAACAGGGGAAAGCCTTACTCTGTCAATGAGTAATGTTTTCAGGGCAATTTCAGTGTTCTTTCCTTAAATTCACTGATACAATGCTAAAACCATTTAGACATTGTAGTGCTGCTTGAGAGATCTTACAGGATATTATTTCCCAAAAAGCAGATTTACAACTGTCAAAGAACAACTGCAATTTTATTTTTCAGTAACTCTTTTCCAGCAAGTCATGTGATAGGTTCCCAGTAAGAAGGAAACTGCATTTCAAGATGTTTACTGTACTTCCTTGTTTTCTTTGCCTTTTATTTTTTCTGCTTAAGACTGACTGGAGCGACACACACACACACCAAAAAACCTTAACCGAAAAACAATGCTGTAATTAAGTATTCTGAGAACATGCTGTTTCCTTGTTCAAGGCTTATAATTAAGTTAAATCATGTCTCATTTTCATGTCCCAGTTTTAGGGTTTGGTTTTTGTTTGTTTGAGGGTATTTTTAAACAAATGACATTTTTGCTGTTTCAAGATAAGAGTTTTAAAGGTTGCGGTTTAATATTTTCAAATTTTAAGACAAAAACCATGATAAACTGACTACTTTCTTTTACTGTGTACCATATTAACCCTCTTTCTGAAGTACCACAAATTTAGGAGGGTACTACAGTTTTTACTTTACAATACTCCAAGCAGATATTCTTTATCAACTAAGACAAAAAGCTGAAGGCAAAGCCATGCCTTTAGCTCTATTAGAATAAATTCAGAGTAATTCCACTGAAGCTGCCCAAACTCTGCCATATTAATCTAGAAGTCCTTTGTTTCCAAAGGCTATGCAATCATCTCTAACATCACAACAGGCTGCTGCTGTTTTCTCTTTCAAATTCATGTTCAATGAGTTCATGTAAAGGTTTTAAACAAAGAGGTTCTCACAGATTTGGATGCAGTACTTCAAGATATTACTGCCCCCACCTGTCCAGCCTGTACCATTCTTCTGCTGAAGGTAAACACCTCTGAAGCCAAACAGGACTTGAGTTCACACCAGTCCGTATCAGGCATGCTCTCTCTTTTGCTAACTGTGTGCTGCTGCGGATAGCACCACCACAGACCATTTGTCAAAGATGCAAAGTAACTAAAGGATCATCTACCTTGGGGAATTTTCTACATATGCAGCAATATCAGTGTATACATGTTTGTATGAGTGTAAATACCTTCAGGCAGCACAGAATATCCATGTGAAAAGCCCCACAGCTCCTCAACATAACACCACACCTCTGTTTTCTGACTGCATCTGCAGAACAGAACTACTGTGCAAAACAGTTACTCTGCACTGGAGTAAAGACAGCATGATGCAGAGAGCTCTCCAGCTATGGATTTCTAAAGGACATTATTCTGTACTTATCTTGAATTCCATCCAAAAGGATGTTAAAAATAAAAAGAGGAAATAAATTAAGATTGCTTTTAGATGAGGATACCATTAATACATCACTAGAAGAGAATGTTGTACTAGATTATCATGAGCAAAATACAAAGTGACAATCTAAATGGCAGGCCTGAAGATTTTTTTCATAATTATGGCAATGTCTGTAGGCCATTGCAAGGGGATTTCCTTAGCAAGCAAAATTACCCAACACTAACAATGATGAGTAATTAAAAATAAGTATGTAGAAGGGAAGCTACTGCTCCAGGCAAATGCCATAATGGAAGGGAAAAAACAAAAAATATGTAGTAATAATTTTAAAATTTCATAAGCAGAAAGGTAATGCCTTGAGTATAACCTTCAACTTCATCAGGCATGCTGGGGCAAAAGCCTGTATTTGTATCTCTGTGTAACGCCTTGCACTGAGATGCACTTAAACCAAAGGATTTAGGTGTCAGGTCACCACCTTCCATGGAACAGACACAAAAAAGCCCAAGGATCTTCAAAGCCAGGATGGCCAGATTTCTAAAGTCAGGTTATTTAGAAGGTGGAGTTCCCACAGCTTTCATTTTCATTTTCAACAATTTTGAAACAATCCTAATCTATTTATGAAATTATGTAACACTAATAATTTGTTTCATAAGCAGCAAAATCAGTGTCTTGTATGGTGCTGTCCAAGTTCCCCTTCAACTCTGATAAAAACTTACTTAAAACACACTGATTCCCTGGCACTTACAGAAAATAAGTATTTCAAATGCAGACATTATGAAATAAGTTGCCTAGCGTTTCTTAGAGGTTTAAAGCTAGCCAGTCATATGTGACCACAGTACAATGTACGCCTGGTCCCTGAATGCCCAAAATGAAATGCCTCAAAATGTGGGTATCTGTAGGTAGCAAACTTTTTTCCCCCTGACGGAAGTTTGAGAAGCTTCACTGAGCCTGTGTTCTTGGCACTTTACCAACTGAGAGCAGGACATACCAGGTAGATCACATTAAATATAAAGCATACAGCCAGCCTGCTCTTCTAATGAATGTTTTCTGTGCAGGTGAGTATTAAGAGAATGTCAACAAAAGTTTTGTAGCTGATAAATTGGCTGAGTAAATGAAAATGGATTTGGAGTTGCTGAAACAGCTGGGAGCTGCATTTCTTTTTCTAAATCAAGTGACTCCAAACAAACCACTGGGGCAGATCAGGACCTCTGTTTCTCAGACCTTCAGTGTGGCTAATGCACCTGGCTTCAGCACTAGGACAAACTCTCTCCCTTCACTTCTGCCAAAATGATTCTAATGCAAGCACCAAGGAATATGAAAAATAACTTTACTGAAAACTGTGGGTACTCAAGAGACACTTTTTTTCCCCTTGAAAGATTAATTATTATTTCATCACCTGTAAGAATTTCCAGAATTCTCAATCAATAAAGTCCTCACTGAATCAACTCAAGCCCCACTTAGGCAACAGCATGAGCCAAGAACATGGCTACACAGGAAAAAATATCCACTTGTCTGAATGATTCCAGTGAAAACCCTTTTACATAACAGAGCTACATCCTCATGCAGTCCAGGAAGCTATATGCCCTACCACATGCTGCATTGGTACAAATCTCAGAAGCAAGAGTTACAGAAATTGACTCATACACATTCACGAAACAGGCATACTTTAATATGGGCTCTATTTTTCTTTTTTTTCCAAATGACTTAATGCATAAACAGCACTAAAAATTCTACTTTATATATACATCCATCTGTTAAAAAAAAGCATTGTGTGCTTGATTCTCATGGCAACAAAAAGGAAAAGACTACAGCAGTATACAAAGAGTACTGGAAGGATCAGAGAATATCTCAAATTGGAAAGGACCCATAAGGATCATCAAAAATCCAGCTCCCTTCTCCTTGCAGGACTGAATGAAACTAAACCGTATGACCAAGAGTAACATCCAGATGTTTTTTGAACTCTGTCAGGCTTGATGCTGTGACCATTTCCCTGGGGAGCCTGTTCCAGTGACCGACCACCCTCTCAGTGAAGAACCTTTTCTTAATGTCCAACCTGAACTTCCCTGACACACCTTTATTCCATTTCCTTGTGTCCTCTCATACTGTCTGACTAGATCTCTTGTTTTGGTACTAGTCAGATTTTTAATATTCTGATATTTGCACTGGAAGAAGGGAAGGCAGGTAGTTGTTTTATGGCTAGAAACATTTTTAAAAGAGCCTTAGGGATTTGAAAAGAACCTTGTCTCTTCCGCTCAGTCCTTGGTGAAAGGAGGACCCCTCCGGGGACTGGCCATGGCTAAAATACTACTCACACACATTTTGTTTACAATAAAATTCTCAGCCCAGTGGACCCAAATAATCTGGTGCTCAAATTAGTCCCTATGCCTTTGATTGCCGCTACAGATGTCACTATTCCATGGAAGAACTCTTCTTTTCTCACGACTAGGACTATAGATAAGCACAAAGGCAACAGCATACTGTAGAGAGGTTCTAAAAACCACAAGAGATCATTGCCTGGAATCAATGTCATCTGAGATTGTTTCAGCAAGAGCAAAGATCTTTGGTTTGTCTAAACTAGTATAAATCTAATGAAAGGACAAAAAGTACACTGTAACTTCAATGAAACCTTTGCATAAAATGCTCAGCATATATTTTGATGTCTACAGAACATTTCACACAAGTGCCACAATATTCTGAAGGTATTTAAAGTTTTAATTAGTGTGTTGAAGAGTGAAGAGCCACCTAAGCTTTTGGCACTTTTTACATACTAGCAAAATAAACAGCATTCAGCAAACAATCATTTCCAAAGGTATGGCTTTCTGATGAAAGGATTTCTTCATCACAGGAAGCTATCATGACTCCAGATTGTTATTAAGCACTTAAAAGGTTCAAGATGGAAAATTACCTTGAGTACTAATCTGTCAGTAAAGGTTCTATTATGTTGATTCTCTCAACGTATTTTCAGTACAGTTTATCAACAGTGGTCATATTGACAAACACAGTTTTAAAGGCCTGGAAAAGCCCTGAAGAATTTCAATCACACCAAAAAGATACTTAGAACTACTTCTAAAGGATATTTTAGGCAATTCAGTCTAATGAAGTACTTCAATATGCCTAGCAAGCTGACAAGTACTGATTTTTCCACAATAATCACTTTGGAGTCTTTCATACCTGTCAGAGACACGAAGATTTACTTGGAGGGCAGAAGGGTACAACTAAGCTTCTCCTGCCACCTCCTGCTTTCACAGATAGCAGGGGACAGCTTAATGCTGACATAAGAAAGCCACTGCATGACTAGAAAGTCACTCATTGTTTAGTGAACATCTTGGTGGTAGCTTGAACTTGGAGGCTTTTCAAGACCTCCTTTGTTGTGTTCCCTCATTACCAAGGATGCTGACCCACTGTTTATCCTTCCAGCTTCCCGGCAATGGCCCCTAATCTTGTAACCACCAACTATTACTGCTACTTCCTCCTAGCAGAACTCTTTGAGAAGAGCTTATCAGTTTGCTGCAGCTGGCTCAGAAAGTACAGCTGGCTGCCCTCTCCTCTGTCCACACCCTAAATTATTAATGATACATGTGTCAGCATACGCTTCATGGGAACTTCTTTTTAAAACCTCACTGAGGCTTACAACATTGAGCTTTCAACCTTCACTATGTCTGCATATTTGCACTCTAGATTCCTAATCTTAATACATGACCTTTGTCTTACCTGTACTCACATAACTTAAAAACCTAAGGAAGTTTCTTAATCTATTTTTTCAGTATTTTTACAAGCTCACCTCCTAATTAGAACTACTGCAGTGATAAAGTAAGAAGTTTTGCTACCCCTTCCCCTTCTCTTCATGCTTTGCACCTCAAGAGGCATTACTTGCCCTAGCAATCATATAAAATACTGGCTCATAAATTGAAAGCACTCAAAGAGTCTCATGACACTGCCAAGTAAGTTACATGAAAGACATTCCCCATCAGATCAGGGAAAGCAGCAAAGAGAAGCCTATCTAGCAGGGCAAGTGTAGGTGGGAAAAAGGACTTCAGGTCTCTAAAGGGTGAAGACAAACAGGGCAGGGTGGCTGTGGGGAAGAAAACAAGTCTGGGAGGGCTGATTGGTCAGCCATAACCTATTTCTATATCTGGTCTCTGAGCTACAGAGATGTAGCTTCAGTTGAACAGCAAAGGGCAACTTCTCTTTTCACCTTTCTTTTTTCCTCCCCTCCCACCCCTTGTAAAGCACAGCATAATGCATATGTAAGATATTAAGATATCACATCAGTCATGTTAAAAAAAAAAAGGGGAAAGAAAAGGCTGCTTCAAGTTAAATTTTGCGTCCAAAAATTTCAAGGTAACTGCTCAATGTTTTTCCACAAACTTGTCATTTCATGTTTCCACTCTGAAAATTTGGAACATTTTTCTACATCAGTCTTATCGGTACTGGAAAGAATACCATGTGCAAAAATATGATTCAGGGTTACCTGCATTTTCTCAAAGCTTTTCTCATATCATCTGTAGTTAAGCCAAAAAGAATGCTTTTTTACTTCTTTCTCAGTTTATACATAAATAGTTCAGGCTATGAAAATTCACATCTTTGCACCAAAACAGTAATTCTGAGTGTGAAGTACAGCACATATGAAGTAGGAGAGGACAAAAAGAGCTAAGTTAAGTTGCAGCCATCTACCTACCTCCTCTCTAATTCAATTGCTTGCGATTGCGTGATACCTTGAAGCGCGGCTTTCATGAATTTGGAATGGATTCTCAGGAAACATAAATCATGCTGTAAACAAGAACTTAAGAGAAA
Organism: Drymodes brunneopygia; assembly: GCA_013400955.1. Lineage (NCBI taxonomy): Eukaryota > Metazoa > Chordata > Aves > Passeriformes > Petroicidae > Drymodes > Drymodes brunneopygia. Next base: position 378,454 of record VZTZ01014101.1, read on the forward strand.
TCCTCATGAACTCAAACTGTAAAAAACAGTAAAACTGTAAAACCAGAGCAATTACTACAGCCAACCAATAAAACCAGGGGATCACGATTCATTAACACAAGAAAGTTCAACCTCATCATCATCTGCACTTGGGCTCTGGCAGCTTGTTACTGAGCTTAGACCAGACAGATATGCTTGGGAGGTACAGTACTTTAACTCTTCAGAGACACAGAGATTGAATACCACCCCGTCCCAAATACTAAATTCTTCAGTCAGCACTAATCCATTCTATAAAAATATCACTGCCATGTCCCACTAAGTTACCCAAGAATTCCTGTATCACTAATAGTGAATCTCTCCTCAATGTTCTTCTGAGTGCAGACACAAAATCTAGTACCTTATGAAGAGATCTGGACCTCTTACTCCAACAAGAGCATTCCAAACCTTGCAATAGGAAAAGGAATAAAATAATGGTTATATTGAATAGATCCTTCAATTACTGAGATATCTGTGAAATAATTTTCAGCATTCACTGTCAGAGCAGGATTAACACCATGGCCATGTCATCTGCAAACCTTTTTTTAGAAAGAGTATCCTTCCCCAAAGAATTAACAGCTTCACACCGAACGGTGATCTTTGTCAGAGCTATGACAGATCTTCACTATTTACCTCCATAGGTTTGCCAGGAAGAAGGCATTATAGACTCACATTAAGTTCTGTATGTAAGGTTGCAAATTACAGTTCCTCCTTTAGATCTTAAAGAGGATTAGTTGCATGTTCAGTAGAAATTTGTGTTCCAGAATTCTCTAGAAAACCCCAATACCCCAAAAAACAAAACCAAAACAAACGGAACCAAACAAAAAGCCCCAGGACTCATGACTGAACAGTTTCGTTTTTGACTTGCATCAAAGACTGTAAGATAAGAAGTGCTGAGGCTTACCTGGCCAGAGGGGAAAAAACAAAGGTTTGACTTACAAGCACAGGCTTCTCTTCTCAGCATAGATGAAACTACATACTCTGTCTACAAATGCTTTCTAAGAGAGGAACATCACTTGTTAGGCAGCTCTTCAAAACACAGGTAACAGCTTAATTTTTGCATTCTCTCTGATGAAACCTGAGATCACATCTGAGACTAAACTTGAGTCAGAATCTCCATCCCTGATAAAGGTAAAGGCATTTTGAAATTCTGTCTCCACAACCTTAGTCTGCTAAAGCAGCTGGAGCAAAGCCAGCTGCCCAGCTCTGCAGCCAGCATTCCTCCCATGAGGATAATGTATCACCATCTTCTAAGCAACTGTTCATACTCTGCACATTAAGTGCATTGATTGGGACAATGCAGAGTTAATACGAAGATTAACGAAGTTTAGGCAAAAGCCAGAATTATGTAGATAATCTGCCAAACCTAGGACTCCTAAGTACAGAGCTAAAGTATTTCTGCTTGAAGCTCCTGAAGGGGAACCAATCTCAACAGCAGCCATTTAAGACAGGAGCCTACACTTCCAGAGTACAGGAACAATCCCAGAGATAAAAGATCTGTATTAAAAGCTGTTGCAAACCAACATATTCCGATCAACTGTCTCCTGATTAAGCTTTCTCGCATCACAAATTAAAATCCTTCACTGGTCAAAGATACTGGAATCTCACCAATACTTCTAACATGTAGGCAAACCCCCCCCCCCCAAACAAACAA